>CM024583.1:31139857-31356030 GCA_014182395.1 Eucalyptus sp. ANBG9806169 | reverse complement strand
TAGCAAATTTTGAAAAGAGAGAGAAAGTCTCTCGACTTACTTGTTAGAAAGTAGACCCAAGTAAATCGTGAATAATCATCCACTATTACCAGATTTAACCTTTTACCACCAATGCTTTTCGTTCGGTAGGTCCAAACAAATCCATGTGCAAAAGCTGCAATACATGATTAGTGGAAACTCTATTTATTGATTTGTAAGAATTTCTAACATGTTTACCCAGTACGCATGGTGTACATAGATCAGACTTTGAATAATTCAAAGTAGGCAACTCCTCGAACAAGTTTCTTTGTAGAGATCTTGTTGATATGCTTCATGTTGATATGGTCTAGCTTTTTGTGACATAGATTTGCTTCATCTTGTACTGATATTAAGCATTGTGATCTGTCTTGATTCACATCCGAATATAGATATTTCCATGTCTTCACCAAGAAAAGATTGAGTAAGGTCTTTACCGATTCCAGAGCACGTTTCTTCCTGAAAGTTGATCTTGAAACCAGAATCACACAACTAACTTATGCTAAGCAAGTTGTAATTTAATCCTTCAACTAATGAAACATTATTGATAGACAAACTCCCAATCTTCACTATTCCTCGACCAGTAATCTTCCCTCTATTGTTACCACCAAAGGAAACTTTTTTTCCGTCTATCTGGATAAGTTTTATGAAGTAGTTTGAGTCTCCTGTCATATGTCTTGAGCAGCCACTATCAAGATACCATTTTATCTTCTTTTTGATAGTAACCTGCAATTAACAAGAATTCAAGCTCTTTTTGGTACCCATACCATCTTGGGTCCGTAGTGTTAGTACAATAGACAGTCTTAGCCCAACTCTTTTAACAGTCTCCAAACTAAAGGACATTCTTTCTCGAAGTGTTCTAAGCTTTTACACTTGGAACATCTCGTGAGCATTTCTACCAACAGTTTTACAAAGACTTTCTGAAAATGATTCTTGTAAACAGCTTTCTAGCTGGTCTTTGTTTAATTCTTTCTTTTACCTTTGGAAAATCAATCAGTGGAATAGTTTCAGAAGTCATACCAAGACCTAACTTGTCAAAATATGGTCTTTGTATCGAAAGGATCTTATCCAGCTTTTCGGAACCATTTGAAAATCTCTTTGATATGTTAGTGATATCATTTTTCAAAAGATTATTTTCATTTGAAATACTGTCTCGAGTTTTCTTTCACAACAAAGAAAATCTTTTTCCAGTTTTTCAACCTTTTCTTTCATAAGTTTATCCTAATGTTTCAATGTAGAATTTTCCCTTTACTAAGACAAAGTTCATCAATGTATTTAGAAACTTTAACAGGAATTTTCAAGTTACTTACCTCGAGTTCGCCGTCCGAGTCGTGTCTCGAATCAAGGTCTCGAGTCTCGAGTCCGATTGTGCCATTAAACAAATATTGGCATAATCATTGTCACTATCTTCACATTCGCATCACTCCAAGTCTCTCGCCTTGAGTGCCTTCCCTTTTTTCTCATTCTTCCCTTTTCTCTTCTTTAACAAGGACAGCTTAGGTCCGATGTGTCCCTTTTTTTCTTACATTCAAAGCAAGTCACTTCTTTATTTGTATCATATTCCTCTCGTTGACCTGTTTTGAAACCTTTGAGAATTTTGTTTCTTCCAATTGAATTTCCTTCCTTTTCTCGTTCAGCTTTTCAATCTCTTTATCATAAGTGCCAATTCTTCATCATCTAGATCTTCTTCTTAATCAGAACATCGAATAGTCATTAGACTTTAAGGCAATAGATTTCTTACCTTTGAGTCTTCCTCTTCGTTGGTCTGCTCTACTTCATAGGATTGAAGAGTTCCAACCAATTCATCTACGTAAAGTGGAGCAATCCTCTTTGTGTCTCTCTTATTGAGGTTTTTATATGATTCCAAAGTCTTTTGAGAGTCCACGAAGGAGTTTGTTGACCTTCATATGTCCCGAGATTGGATGTCCCCGATATTCAAGACCATTCACAATTTCAAGTAAAGCGACTAAACATGTCAGTAATTGATTCTCCCGATCTCATCTTAAAGACTTCATATTGTCCCAAGAGAATGTTGATCCTTGTTTCTTTCACACGATCGTTCCTTCATAGGTAATGTGAAGCTGTCCCATACTTCTTTGCTGTATCACAAGAAGATATTATATTATATTCAGTAGGGGATAAAGCACAATATAAAGAGTAAATAGCTTTGGCGTCGAGAGTCTGTCTCTTGGTAATTTCTTCTTGAGTCAAAAGAGTAGGAACTGCAGGTTCTTTTCCTCTCTCTGAGTCTGATTCAGCAACAGGAATGATTCCTTTATCAACCACTTCTCATTCCAAAGGATCTTTCGATCTTAGGAATGCCTTCATCTTATTTTTCCATATGATGTAATCCTTTCCATCAAAGTATGGAGGTCTGGTATTGCTTTGTCCTTCAACCAACCCTGTAGGCAGCATACTAGCCATAGATCTTTTACTTAGAAGTAAAGACACTTCTTATAAACAAGTACACAAGCTCGATACCAATTGTTAGAACTAGTATTAGCACCTAGAGGGGGGTGAATAGGTGTTTATCGCAATTTTAACAATTAAAATCAAATTAGATATGAATAATTTAAAATCAACGATTGCAGCAAATGAAAACAATTACCAATATAAAGGATTAGAGATAGAGAATCAAGACTCCATTTATAGTGGTTCGGCTTAGATCAAGCCTACGTCCACTCTCCGCACGGACAGCCCTTTCCGGGCCGGATTTCACTAAGAATCAATAAGAGTGATTACAATCTCACGCTCTTGAGTCCACAGTGTAGATTACTCTACTACACTTCATCAAGGTCTACAATATGATCTCTCTTTTTATTACATGTAACGCTCAAAGAACGATATCGCAAAGTAGTAAAGGAGATTTCAGACTTTGGAATTCTTCTATCCGCACCCTTCAACAACTAGAGCATCTCTCTTATATACTTCTTCATGCCTTCAATACCGTTGGCACCTTCCAAAGAAGTTCTTCCAATCAACCCGTTGGACAGAATCAATTAGAGAGATCTCGAGCTCTTTAAGGTAAGTGTTGATAGCCCATCAATCCCCGCACGCCCATACAATCAGATCTCGGTTTCCATAAGTAGATCCTTCCAAATATAAGTTGCGAAGTCGTCAAAGAATCTAACATATTCCATATAAAACTTAGATCGTTTAGTGCTGAATCCAGAGAAAGATATCCATTAGTCGTTAGAATAAAGATCGTATAAGATCGAGAATAAACGTCGTCCCGGAAACTGTCCATGTGAGTAGACTTTGAAATATAAGTCTTGAGTCTTGCTAGCTTCGGACTTTAATCTTCGACTTTGATCTTCGACTTTGTTCTTCGAGACTTTGTCGAAGAGTCTCGTAAGTCTTCGACTAGACTGATAAACCTGTTTTGTCAACTTCAAAATACCTTAAGGGATTTCATCCAACATATATCACTTTCATCAATATCCTTTTTGATTCAAACGGGATGCTAACACGAGCCTCATACATTAAATGAGAACTCCTCATTATACAACAACAAGTCGATGTCACTAGTTTGTTTTCTTCTAGTAGATCATTTATAGGTTGCGTTGTCAATTGCAAAATGATGAAACCATCAAAATATGTCTTATATGCTTGTTGTAGGTCGTCGGTTCATTATTGAGACATATTTTCCATGGCTAGTGTTTGTTTTATGACTTCATCATTTCAAATATTTAGTATTATGTTGTCTCTATCATTATATTTTATCTACCGTTCTATTCTCTATCATTAAATTTTCTAAAATTTAAACGAGATGTTTAGGAATGGAAGGTAGTGATTTCAATCAAACTTAAGGAAGGGACCATGGCTGCTTTGACCTCGAGCTCTAGGTTCAAGTCCTGATTCGTGTCCTCAAGTGCCTTAATCTAGCGACCATGGACGGGGGTGTTGGAAAATAAAGAATAGGAGGAGGAGAAGAAGACACGTATTGGCAAAAGATATGTAACATTGTTCGTTGTAACTAAAAAATTTATCGAAAAAGTGACAACAAAATAAACAAGAATTGCAGGTGAGATACGGCTAAATGAATCTCCTTAAGACGATTAGTTCTTGCCAACGGTGCTAAGTAGCTTTACAAACTTCGCCTCCCAAATACAACACCTCGAATATGTTGGTATTAGCACTATACGAATAGGACTCAGTCGAACATTTCTTGAAACCGGCACACTTAGAGAAAACTTGAAGAGAGGAATTGTTGGTGATTTTTTCTTCTTATTGAAATGAAGATTTAGAAATTTATTTATAGAGTTTTTGAATTCATGTACAGAAACGGTACATGAACCGTGAAATAAATAGATACAAGAATCTAGTAGATACATGAATTAAATAGATATAAAAATCCAGAATATACATGAATCAAGAATTAAGTAGATACACTAATTCAATATATATATATATGAACTTGAGAGATACATGGATTAATGAGATACGTGAATGGAAACAACGCATCTTGTTTTGCTCACATTCGTTGATCCATTAACCCACTATAATTACAACAAGGAGATCAAAGCTTGGCCACCATCGTGATGAGCTCAAAGCTCAAGTGGCCATTGCCACTAGTTTGAGACTAAGCTCAAGACTTGAGCAGCCAAGGCTACCCCAAGCTTTGGGCTCGAGGTTGAGCTCCATGGCCAAAGCAACCATGAGCCTCAAGCTTGGGCTCGAGCTCTAGCCATGGCGGATGCAAGAGGAAAGAAATAAAGCAAGTGCTAAATAGAGAAGATTGATGGATGAAGAAGAAGATGAGTAAAAAGCAAGCACGAGAGAGAAAGCAGAGGTAGGAAAAAGTAACAGACAGAGGAGAGAGGAGAGAGAAAGAGTTATGAATAGACTAGTGTTGACACCTAAATTTTGGTAACCCAATTATTTATTTATTACATTAAAAAATTAGGGATTAATTTTTAACCCCTAAAAAAAATAGAATTAAGTCGCATAGCATATATTTTTATGAGCATTTTATTTTTTATTTGCATTAGGCTGGTGACGGATGGGTTTGATTTGGTGGTTCTGAATTTTAATTTGGCAAGTCGGACTAAACCGATGAAGAGAGCAAATTGGCCCAAGCCTATATCCTCAAAGAGATATCACGAACTCATCTTTGCGAGATTTCAAATTTGAGAAAAGTCTTATTGTAATTTTGAAAAATCGGTGAAGAATATTATTTTTTTTGCGAAGGAAATCTAGAAGAGATGTTGAAAATAAAAGGAGATATTGCATTCCGGAGAAAATCTTCATGGATGTTGATTTGAAGAAGAAAATAAAACCCTAGTCCTTAGACTATAAAAGGGGTGAATACACGGCCACATATACGGGGCTCTTTGTTTTTTGTTTTTCCTCCTCTTGGTCAATTCCATACACTCGAGGTAGAGAACGCATGTTCACAACGGAAGAAAAATAGACGAGAGAGTTCAAAAAGGTGAAAAGGGGAGCAAACGCTCTTCTCGGCGGTGATGATTTTTCTTGCAGGTTTTTGGCGTTTCCCATGGAAGCAGCTCAGTGTCGTCATGCAGCAACCAAGACCAGTCTTCACCGCGCTCAGTCCATTGCACGCAGCCGTCGGCGGATCTTGCTGTCCCGGACCCTTCTGATCGTCCCAGATCTCAGCCACCTAGCGGTCAAGTTTCTTACACCCCAACGCGAAGCATATGCAAGATAACAAGACAAATTCGCCGTCTCTCGTTGCAAGTCCCTGTGACAATGTGCCGTCTAAGGAACTCATGCGCTTGTCAATCCCTATTGGACTCGTGCAAGAACACGTAAAAGGAAATTTTTTGGAACGGTGAACATGTGATTGGAGGAGTATCCAGTGGAGTTGGGGTTGTTTTCTTTTCTTTGTAAAAAGAAAAAAAAAAAAAAAAGCAAAGAAAATCAAGTGAAAGACCAAGGGGATTATCTGGGACTTCAAGGGCTGAAATTTGGCAAAGCACGCTAGTGGGTAGCCCGAGCTTAGGGAGGAAAAGCCAAAAGTTGACTCCAGCTGCCACCAATTCAAGCTCCCGTCCCTGCGGCCCCTTCGACGGCTTGACATTACCAGCAAAGCCACCTCGTTTTTCCTTAAATTCTCGATGTCAGTTTTTGCAGGTTTCTAGGCCAGCGACTAACGAGTAATTGGTGGTCCTCGCCTGTACCAAATCAACTCCTACGTTGTCCAGCACCTCCCCTCCTCCTAGCCTCACCGCTACACGCCAACGACCCACGGGCACCACGTTGACCCGCCGCCAGGCACATCGACCGTGAATCATCCACCACGAGCCATTGCTGGTCCCATCATCGATGAGTCCAAATTCGGGAATAATATTACGAAATAGATAAAGATATTATCCAAATTTAATTTGGTAATTTTCTTATTTAATTCATTGATATTGCGATTAAATTCAAATTTTCGAATGATGCATCTTATCCAAAGTTTTCCCGAAAAGCTTTTTTAAATTAGGGACTATTCTCTAATTTCACAACGTGCATACGATTGACAGTTCGATTTTACGCCTGAAATATGACTCGCAATCGCAAGTAAAAATCGCCAATCCAATCTTATACTCGAAATACAATCCACGATTTTGTTAAAAATTGGCCAATCCGATCTCATGCGCGAGATATGATTCGTCAATTTATTAGATGGGTATTGATCACGTTTGGCCTGATTTGCCGTCGTGTTATTTGAATTGATTTTGTTTCCGCAAAAGAAAACTCAAAAAATATATATTTGAGTTAGATTAGGTTCATGTTAGAATATTGCATGTTTAGAATAGGAAATTTATTTATTTCGAATTTTGGAAATAAAAATCCCAAAAAACATTAATTTAGGATGTTAATTTTTTTGTTTTTGTTAATTTAGATTGCATGTTTAATCATATGGCAATTTTAATTTCGAATTTCATGGAAAATACAAAAAAAAAAAAATTGTCTTTGAATAAATTAATTTCATTCTATAGGATAGATTGCATGCTCATTAAAAAAAACACAAAACATTTCACTTACGTCATACAATTTAGGTAATGTCATATCATTTCATGTTAGATTAGTTGCACGTATTGCATAAAGCGTGATTTTCATCAAGTGAAAACAAAAATTAAGTGATTGTGTGTTAATTAGAAATCATATCTAAAACTGTTGATGTGAATTATGATCTAACATTGCATATGCTTTTGATGCCATGAGATAAGTCCTGCAATTTGTTCACTGTTGTATCTGGGTGTTAAATTGGTGGTTTATGCATCCGCATGATAACCTCACATGTTAGGGAGATAAATTAAAATAAATTCAAGCCGCTTGCCAAACATTTTTCAAAATAAAAGAAAAAGATACTAAAATAACGTTAGAGAAATCTAGCGTAATCAGTCCCCAAACTCACAAATCTCTGGTTCGTAGGAGTAAAGTAAATCTCCCGTTACTTTACTTGGGTTTCTAATCGACCCACCAAAAATAGATTAGTGGCGACTCTTAATTGAAAAATCATTTGCATATTAAGAACTTGAAAACCTACGTCGCGAATTGGTATGGGCTTGGGAAAACCCGAGCTAAGTTTAGGCTTAGTAATCCATTAGTCAAACCCTAGGTGATTCACTTGAAAATTTGGTCGCAACAACTAGTATTTTGCAAAATTGATGCCACTTGGGTGCCCAATATTTTCTCGGTTAATCCATTTTTGCGATGGAACTTCTCATCTAGGAGGGGACCGAGATCCAACATTATCTTGAGGGTGTCGACATGAGTGCAATTGCTTCGAGTTTGGAGCTCATATCAACAAGACCCCATGAAGTTCACAGAAAATTTTGATGATAATTGAAGATGCCCATTCCTCTCATATCTATTTTCATGTCTACCATCAACTCTAATATCACTTGTGCTACATCAAGATATTTCAACTTGAATTTCCATTGAGAACCCTCCAATCTACTTTGCGGCTTTTGGCTCCAAGATATCTCAAGTTAAATTTTCATTTGGGGGCCTATCAATCTATCATCAATATTGATACCACTTGTTGGGAGTGTGGATTGGAAAGCTAATACCTTTGTAGATCAATGAAGATTGAAGCCATGTCGAAACTTGTCAACATATCCAATTAGACTCACGTTAACTTAAAATTTAGGCTAATGAATTGTGAGACAACTAAAATATATTAATTGCTTTACACCACAATAATTCTTTGACTTGAGGAGCAACATGTATCTGTCACCGCAACACCCCCCTTCTCTTTTCTTCTCTTTTATCACATCTCTCTTTTCCTTCTTCGATTGGGGGTTTAGCACGACAATAGCAACGTACTTCCGCTATGTTTCATGTGCTCTGCATTGCATGCTTTGACGCTCCCAAATGATACCGACGTCACAAATTACCAACAGTACATGAAAGCTCGAGACTCGTCTGAGTGGGTCAACGGCGAGGAGCTCTCTGTCAAGCCACAAAGTTAAGGTTTTTGTATGTATGTGACTAGGTATAAAATTATCAAGATTTACGCAATACCCACCATACCATTCGAAATTTGGTGTTGAAAAATAGAAATTGCTTTCCTCTGTCCCGGTGGTAGGAAATTTTCTCCTACCGTTACCCCCTAAATAGTAGATTATAAGTTATTGATATTACCTATGTGCGAATATAATCAAAATTAGAAGTGGGTAACGCGTGGGTTGTATCACCAAGTAATCTAAACTTTGGTTAGAGAAAATTTCCTCTGGAATGCCTCTACGTACAACCTCTAGATAAGATTCCATGTGCTTATCGGTTGTTGGGGGCAAAAAATCACCTTTCGGAATGGGTGCAGGCACTCCGAATTGAAAAATATTAGTGTGGTCAAACGGTGAATCCTCACCAGAGTCAAACGGTGCAGATATGTAAGATCCGAAGATGCATATGACACATGTGATGACGTTGAGAGTGCGCCACATCATGGCCCTTGTTGCCCTCAATCGGATGCGTGCTATAATTAGGAAAAATGACATCAATAGTTTATAAACTTTAGGGTAAAAATTTTAGGGACCGAAGGTGTATATGACACATGCGATCACGTTGAGAGTGCGCCATGTCATGGTCCATGTGATCCTCAATCGGTTGTGTAATATAATTAGGAAAAAATGACATAAATGATTTATAAACTTTACTATAATATGTAATTTGATTTCTAAACTTTAGCCTATTGATAAATATGAAAATATTCAATATTGTCATTTATCTTGAATTAATATACGGATTACATTAAACATACTTATATAGTTCATGAACTACATCGAACATGTATTATCAATTTTTCCTGATTTTAAGCATAAGTCCCATCATTTCTGAAATCACATTAAACAAATTAAAAATTCATAAAATATGAAATTTATGGACTAAAGTTCAAACATGATTTATGTCATTATCACATATAACTAATACGTGTTCACAGGTCTCTTGTTTCTCTCGTGCTGCGGCCTTTCAGCCAGTCGAAAGGGCGGAAGGGAGGAGGAACCTTCCACGAATAAATAGCCAAAACCAACGAAATGAGATCCCCACTCGTCCTTTGCCCTCCTTATAAAAAGAGCCGCCTCTCCCCTCAAGTTTGTCCAACCACCAAACAATACCTTCTCTCCCTCTCCCTATCTCTCTCCAACTCTCCATCTCTCTCGCACAGGAAGCGTGCGGTTTTCTTTCTCCAGCGATTACAACCGGAGCTGGTCCAGTCGAGCTCTTCCTTCGACCGAAGCTTAAGCTCTCGAATCGAAATCGGGAATCGCGGTACCGACATGGCCAAGGGAATCGGAGAAATGAGTCCGTGGATGGAGGTCGCGCCGGCTCTTCTCGTCCCGGCTTCTGACAGAAGTTGCAGACATCCTCCATTGGAGACGATTGCAGAGGATCAGGAAGTTGAGGATCTCGATGATGAATAGCAGATTTTCATTTTTTTCTTTTATTTTTTTGGGAGTTGTGGCTAGTTCGCTCCCTCTTCTTTTTAATTTTTTCCCCCTTTGCTCTGTGCGGAAGCGCGTGAACTGGGAAGCTGTGGCGTGGATTCGTGGATTTTTTTTTTTTTTGTTGTCTACGATCATGTCTATGAAGGCCAACTTTTCATGTTAATGCAAAGGCCTATCGTTCTCATAAAGTAATTTCTTTTCCGGTCCCCTCAAAATTAAAAATATAACCAAAAAAGGTTTAAAAAAAATCATGAAATAATCATATTTAAATTGGCACGTGAAATCAACACGTAAAAGTTTAGAACTTTTCAATATGTGAATAAATTGTAAAGTAAAAGTTTACTTGAGACCCAAGCTACCATCATAGTCTCAACTATAATTAACCCTTATCTCTCTCCCCCACCAAATGTTGCCACTTCCACCACACTCGACATGATGGACACTACATCAAAATTTAACGTCTTTATTTATCATTGACTAATCAAAAATTTAGTTAGGAAAGTGTACACTATTGGACGAAAACATGTTCGAAACCAAATTCCTTCCACTACATAATCACTCATATGATCTAACAGTTCAACTATTGTTACAGAAAAATTACTGTAAAAACTAAATGAATGCACCCCATATAATTATGCTTCATTGAGTATGGTCGCCCTACCTGCAAAACAGATGAATTCTACCATAACTGAATGTTGCAGATGTGTAGGTTTCGACGATGCATTCGGAACATGTGATAGTTGGGATCACTCGAGACTCAATTTCATGAGAAGGAACCATTATGAGTGCGCCACTTCACGGTCTATGTCATTATCCAATCAGTTGAATAATTTAATTAAGAAAAAATTCACCAAAAATCTTAAGCTTTTTCTCGTGTACACCAATACTTCAAAATTTTTTTTATCTCACTAACATCCCAATTCGTATTAATGACCCAAAGATACATGATGTTGAACTTCCATCCCTAATGGCCATAAGAAAATCGGACTTCTACGCATGCTGTCGCATCGGATATTAAAAAAGCTATTATGGACTGAAAGTATATTCGAGTCGGTAGTACAAATATGGGGTGATGGCTTTTACGGAAAGAGTTTGGGATGACGTCGTGCACGGGAAAAAAATTAATTGATTTGGTGAGATTTTCCTTTTAATTAATGGGGTCTCTTGTTCCCCCACGTGCCTTTGGCCTTCAAACATGTGAAAGTGAAGGGAGGACGAAGCTTCTCCAAGTAGCAACAAGCCCCGCGTTTTCCTTCGAGCAGAGTCCACATCTCTTCCAGAGCAGTTGTGGCATTCTCTTCTTCTTCCAGCGATTTCAACCGGATCTCACTCAGTCAAATTTTCTCTGGTTGTGAAAAAAATGACGTATAAATTTGTTGTGAACATCAATATGTAAAAAGCATCGAGCATTTCGATTAAAATAAAGTCAATAATTTGCACATCGAAAATTTCAAATTAAGTAAAATTTAAATATGAAAATCATTGTGAGCGCACTTGAAATCATTTCATTTGACTTCGCTACTTTCGAGTGTCCAATTGTGGCCTTATCTATCCCGTAACTTAAAAATCAATCCAAGAATTAACAAGTTCAGTAGTGGTTAAAGTTTTTTCGAAGTTATTTTTAACTTCAACTTGGATTGCCTCTTTTTCCCCTCTAGATCTTACCATTTTTTTCCTAGTCCACTGACTCAAACAAAAGCAACAATCTTTACTCCTCTTCAAATTCCCTCTTAAGGAAAAAGAATTATTCATACTAATGCTAGTGACAAATATTGGACAACTATTCTTTTCAAAAAACAAATTGACGTTAAGGGTGTGTTTGTTTCATAAAAAACGTAACGTTTTTAGAAAATGTTTTCCGAGAAACCATTTTCCAAGAAAACGGTTAACTTTCCTTTGTTTGGTGATACGGGATTGAAAATATTTTCTGGCATTTGGATTGCATTTGAAAAATGATTGAAGGTGTAGAAGACGCTAACGAAGAGGAAGAGGAGGGACCGAAGCCAACGGGAGCGCAGGAGGGGCTAGGGTTGGAGGAGGTGGCGGTGACGAAAGGGAGGGGGCGAAGGAGAAGGAGAGAGGGGAGAAGGAGTTAGGGTTTACGTTTACAGGCAAAGAAAGAAAAGAGAAAACAAGAAAAAAAAAAAAAAAAAAAAAAAGATATAATAATAACAAATTCAAAATTTTTAATTAGAAATTATTTTTAATATTAAATTTTTCATTAAGCAATGACCTTAAAACATTTTGGAAAACGTTTTCCGGTTCTTTCAAAGAGGAAATCGTTTTCCTGAATTTAAGCTTTGGAAGTAAAATATTTTCCGTTGACTAGGAAAACATTTTCTGTTGACTCATTTTCCTAAATGAACCAAACGCTGGAAAATGAGGAAAACGTTTTCCAGGAAATTGTTTTTCGCAAAACAAACACAACCTAAGAGGAGAATTTATGGACACAAGAGTAGAACTACATTCAAAGAAATCTTGGTTGTTAAGTAGGAGACTAAGAAATTTGAATTTCATCTCATAGTTCACCATTTTCTTATTGAATTGGACATGTCTTCCTTTCCCCACATGTTGAAATTAATGCAAGAAGACAATTCCGCACCCACAGCTTCATGGTTTTCCAAATACTCATTTGAAACCAAACACATTACAGAAAAAAAAAAAAAAGAATGTGCTTGCAAATTTTCTATCCAAGCCAGATCAAGTCCTAATGAATTCCATCAACATGTACGCAAGTGCAACAACTAATGGCCAAATTCGAGCTCAACCAGTGTTGCCAAAATGGCTGAGGCAATGTTGTCTTTTCTTCTTCCAGACACTCTATCTCGAACTTTTGTAGTCAAAGTGGGTCTATGTGGCGACGCCTCGTGTAAATTCGTGTGGTTCGCACAGGAGATTAACCTTAAAAGAAGCATTCCCAGTCAAATGATTCGCTCGTAGGCCCTCTCATCCTTCCTGTTTAGATCTCTTTGCAGTACTCATATTAAAAGAACGGTTCTAATGTTCCGATGTTCCGTTCCCAAAAGAAAGAAACCTTTTTCCGACCATGAATAGACTAGTATTTTGTGAAATGGATGCCACCTCGGTGCCCAATATTTTCTCGGTTAATCCATTTCTACGATGGAACTTCTCATCTAAGGGGGGACCGAGATCCAACATTATCTTGAGGGTGTCGACATGAGCACAATTGTTTCGAGTTTGGAGCTCATATCAACAAGACCCCATGGAGTTCACAGAAAATTTTGATGGTAATTGAAGATGCGCATTGTTTGCAGCTGTCCATTTTCTGATAAGCTTTATCTAACAATCTATGGAGCAGGTCTTGAAATTACACCCTTAAACTCCTCTCATGTCCATTTTCAAGTCTATTTGAAATTATTTTTTAAAAATTATACAATAGGCATTTCTTACACCCATCTTGTCATAGTCATCATCATTGTAAGTGGTAACGGAAGAGGAAAGTGCATTTATCAAAACGTGTGGAAAATGAGCGAAGCATGATATGTGAAGTGACCATTTTGGAATCAATAAGACAAACGCGATTGAAAAGAGTTTCCAAAGGTATCTTTTGGGAATCAACTTGTCAAGAGGACACTTGCATAAACATTGGACTAATTGTCTAGGGATCATGTCTCTTTCCACCAATTGCCCTAGCCATCACAAACACATACATCAATGACGAGAAAAGTATTCATTGGTTGCGAGCGTCACGTTAATAACTAACACGGCGTGCATTTTTCCATTCTAGACCAATTACAAATTGATATGTATATATTGATATGGATTTAGATGAATAAAATCACAAACCCCCATCCATATCCTTTTCACCTCCATCTAACACCTTGAGAAACATCAACGCCTCCCTTTACCGTCACCACTAATGTAGTTGCCGACTCCACGTCCAAGGGGACCACTACTAGACTTCCAACCCTCTCCCTTGTATTTGTGGTCAGTGATCATTCCCTTAACTTTGTTGTCACATAAATAGAGTCATGGCGACGAAGTTGCGAATTTAGAAGTTGCAGATTTAGTTGGTTTGGGTCATTGGGGTCTTAGCAATGGTCGGTGGCCTAGATCTAGCCATAGGCAAGGGTCGTTGGCCATTGTCAAGAGCCTGGCGACCCCGTTCGAAAAATGAATAATGAAAAGAAAAGAAAAGAAAGACGAGTAAAAATTATTAAAAATTTTAGAACATTTTAAAAGAGTTGTAAATACTTTCTAGATGGCATTAGTCCGCCGGCTGTATCACATAAGACAATCGGTGGCCACACCGCCAATTTCCAATCAAACTTAGCTACTATATTAATTAATAATCAAATGGTTTAAGATTAAATTGATTAAGTTAAAAAAAATTGATGACTAAATAACTGTAAAATAGGTTTTGAACTTTTTCGCAATGACCCCGACAAAATCGAATGAAGGCAACAAGAAATGATTTTGTGAAAGGTGATGGGTCAACTGAAAATTCTCCCATCGCCTACACGCGTAAAACCTAAAAAGTTGCACGCAACTATGATAGTCCTATGGTCTTTGGCTCTCTCCACCTGGTGATCCCACTGCCATCCCGATCGACGCCATCACTACTAGCGACCCCCCAGGGGATGTTATTTCCCACGTGCTCCTCGGCCCCCAATTTTCGCCACCCAACCTAGCACTCTCTCTCTCTCTCACACACACACGCGCGCGCTCAAAGCCAGTCGAGCTCTAATCCAGTTGACCTCACTCTTCGACCAAAGCTTGAGCTCTCAGAACCGGAATCGCAACCAGGCATCTCGATCGCGGTATCTCAAAGGGAATCGGGAGACCGAGTCTGTCGCCAGTTCGCTCACTCTTATTCTAAAGCCTCTGCTCTGTGCGTAAGCTCGTGCACTGCGAAGTTGTGATGTTGTTGTGAATAGTTTAGTCGGCGATGGGCGGATGTGGATTTGTGGAAATTTTTTGTTGCCTATGATCATGTCTGTCCAAGCCAAGTTCTTTTGCGTTAGGCAATGGCCTTTTTGTTCTCCAAAACTAGTATCTTTCCTCTCCCTTCAAAATTTGAAACGTAATCCAAATTCCGAAAAATCGAAGAAAGAAAAAATTCATTATGCTACATAACAAGTTTCAAATTATGTGAAAACTTTAAAAAGATAAAAGTCAATTCAAACATGCCCAAAGTTATTTACATCAATTCATCAAAGGGTTTGTGCCGAGAACTGGTCTTTCTATGAGACTTAACTTGACTCTTGGCCTCGCTCAAAACATCAACTCAGTGGGTTGTAATTATGATTCAAATGAGACATTCATAATGATGCAAATCATTGGATATTTCAAATATTTGATTTGAACAAAGTTACAATCAGCATGAAAGCTATTATTTCGATTATCTAATGCTCTAAGCTCCTAACTTTTTGTTTTAATGGGTGAATCCTAATCAAAGTCTAGCTCATTTCGGGGTGATTCATGACTTGTTGTGTGACAAGGACGCTCTACCTAAAAAATTGGCCATGTGAACACCCCTATCAACAATTGGTCCGAATATTAATCTCATCCCAATCAAAATGCATCAACTCTATCAAATTGAAAATTTAGTGCGTTGCATTAGAAAATCAAAGTGAAGTGCAAAAGTTCACGTGGACGGACCTCATCGAGTAATTGATGAAATTGCGAATGGTTTCGTCAAGCCTTGAGCTCGCAAAGTCCAATATGAATTCCCAGGGATATGGAGGCTGAAGAGAGGACACGACACTTGGTTTGAAAATTAAAAGGAAGAAGAACTTTCAAGTTTTAGTTTTAAATCTCGTAAGACCTTTAAAATATCCTTGTTAAGTGAAATGACACTTGCATGCCACAAAGAATATTTCTTAATTCTCCAAAGTTATAAAAGAGGCATTTTTCTCGGTACTTTACACCCATCTTGTCTTTGTCATCATGAAAGGTAACGAAAAGTATAGTGGGTTAATCAAAGATGTGTGGAAAATAAGCAAAGGATGGTATGTGAAGTGACTTTTTTAATCAATAAGGTATATGATTTGTGCACGATTAACGTTGTTAAATGGACACTTGCATAAATTTTTTAGCATTTGTTTATGTAGCATGTTGTTGAGGGTGTGCACTAAAAATTGATGTCTCCACTTAAAATATCACAAAGAGATAAGATTCCCTGAGCTTGGGTTGTATCACCGAGTAATCTAAACTTTGGTTAGAGAAAATTTCTTCTGGAATGCCTCTACGTACAACATCTAGATAAGATTCCATGAGCTCGTCGGTTGTTGGGGGCAAAAAATCACCTTTCGGACTGGGTGCAGGCACTCCGAATTGAAAAATATTAGTGTGGTCAAACGGTGAATCCTCACCAGAGTCAAACGGTGCAGATATGTAAGATCCGAAGATGCATATGACACATGTGATGACGTTGAGAGTGCGTCACGTCATGGCCCTCGTGGCCCTCAATCGGTTGCGTGCTATAATTAGGAAAAATGACACCAATAGTTTATAAACTTTAGGGTCAAAATTTTAGGGACCGAAGGTGTATATGACACATGCAATCACGTTGGGAGTGCGCCATGTCATGGCCCATGTCATCCTCAATTAGTTGCGTAATATAATTAGGAAAAAATGACATAAATGATTTATGAACTTTATTTTAATATGTAATTTGATTTCTAAACTTTAGCCTATTGATAAATATGAAAATATTCAATATTGTCCTTTATCTTGAATTAATATACGGATTACATTAAACATACTTATATAGTTCATGAACTACATCGAATATGTATTATCAGTTTTCCTTGGTTCTAAGTATAGGTTCACTCATTTCTGAAATCACATTAAATAAATTAAAAATTCATAAAATATAAAATTTATGGACTAAAATTCAAACACGATTTATGTTATTGTCACATATAATTAATACGTGTTCACATGTCTCGAGTTTCTCTCGTGCTCTAGCCTTTTCAGCCAGTCGAAAGGGAGGAAGGGAGGAAGAAGCTTCCACGAATAAAATCCCCACTCGCCCTTTGCCCTCCTTATAAAAAGAGTCGCGTCTCCCCCCCAATTTGTCCAACCACCAAACAAAACCTTCTCTCCCTCTCCCTATCTCTCTCCAAGTCTCCGTCTCTCTCGCAAAGGAAGCGTGCGGGTTTCTTTCTCCAGCGATTCCAACCGGAGCTGGCCCAGTCGAGCTCTTCCTTCGACCAAAGCTTAAGCTCTCGACTCGAAATCGGGAATCGCGGTACAGAAATGGCCAAGGGAATCGGAGGATTGAGTCCGTGGATGGAGGTCGCGCCGGCTCTTCTCGTCCCGGCTTCTGACAGGAGTTGCAGACATCCTCCATTGGAGACGATTGCGGAGGATCAGGAAGTTGAGGATCTGGATGATGAATAGCAGATTTTCTTTTTTTCTTTTATTCTTTTGGGAGTTGTGGCTAGTTCGCTCCCTCTTCTTTTTAATTTTTCTATTTTCCCCTTTGCTCTGTGCGGAAGCGCGTGAACTGGGAAGCTGTGGCATGGATTTGTGGAATTGTTTTTATTGTTGTCTACGATCATGTCAATGAAAGCCAACTTTTCGTGTTAAAGCAACGGCCTATCGTTCTCATAAAGTAATTTCTTTTCCGGTCCCCTCAAAATCAAAAATATAACCAAAAAAGTTAAAAATTGGGAAGTAATTATATTTAAATTGGTGTGTGAAATCAACACGTAACTTTTCAATACGTGAAGAAATTGTAAAATAAAAGTTTATTGGGACCCGAGCTACCAGGTCCATCATAATCTCAATTATAATTAACCATTATCTCTCTCTTCCCCCACCAAATGATGCCACTTCCACCCTCCACCAAATGATGCCACTTCCACCACAGACGACACGATGGACGCTACATCAAAACTTAACGTCTTTATTTATCATTGACTAATCAAAAATTTAGTTAGGGAAAGTATCCCATGGTTGGAAGAAAACATGTTCGAAACCAAATTCCTTCCACTACGTAATAACTCATATGATTTAACGGTTCAACTATTGTTGCAGAAAAATTACTGTACAAACTAAATGCATGCACCCCATATAATTATGCTTCATTGAGTATGGTCGCCCCTACATGCAAAACATATGAATTCTATCTGAACGAATGTTGCAGATGTGTAGGTTTCGATGATGCATTCAAAACATGTGATAGTTGGGATCACTCGAGACTCAATTTCATGAGAAGGAACCGTTGCGAGTGCGCCACTTCACGGTCTATATCATTATCCAATTAGTTCCATAATTTAATTAAGAAAAAATTCACTGAAAATCTTAAGCTTTTTCTCGTGTAAATCAATACTTCAAATTATTTTTTATCTCACTAATATCCTAATTCGTATCAATGACCCAAAAATACATGATGTTGAACTTTCATCCCTAATGGCCATAAAAAAATCGGACTTCTACGCATGCTGTCGCATCGGATATTAAAAAAGCTATTATGGACTGAAAGTGTATTCGAGTCGGTAGTACAAATATGGGGTGATGGCTTTACGGAAAGAGTTTGAGATGACGTCACAGGAAAAAAGTCAATTGATTTGGTGAGATTTTTCTTTTAATTAATGGGGCCCGATCAAAGTCTCAAACCCGCGTTCACACGTCTCTTGTTCCCCACGTTCCTTTGGCCTTCAAACATGTGAAGGTGAAGGGAGGACGAAGCTTCCCCAAGTAGCAAGTAGCAACAAACCCCACGTTTTCCTTCGAGCAGCCAAAAAGTTGTCCTTGCCCTCCGTATTAAAAACCGCCGCTCGCCCCCCAGATTTTCTCCACCGCCCAACAATTTCAGTCTCACACAGAGTCTCTTCTCTCCCAGAGCAGTTGTGGAATTCTCTTCTTCTTCTTCTTCTTCCAGCGATTTCAACCGGAGCTCACTCGGTGGAGTCCAGCAAAGCTTGAGCTCTCGAATCGGAGTCGGGAATCGCGGTCGCGACGTATGGCGAAGGGAATCGGAGGATCGATGAGTCCGTGGATGGAGGCGGCGCCGGCTCTTCTCGTCCCGGCTCTCGACAGAAGTTTCAGACGTACGGCATTGGCGACGATCGCAGAAGATCAGGAAGCTGAGGATCTCAACGACGACGAATAGTAGTATCTTTTGGGAGTTGTTGCTAGTTTGCTCCCTTTTCTTCTTGATTTTTCCCCCTCTTAAGCTCGTGGGGACGGACATGGATTTGTGGAATTTTTTTTTGGTTGCCTGATCATGTCTACCAAAGCCAAGTTGGTTGTCAAGCAAGGGCCTTTTTTTCATAAAGTAATTTTCCCCCCTCAAAATTTCTCTGGTTGTGAAAAAAAATACGTATAAATTTGTTGTGAACATCAATACGTGAAAAGCATCGAGCATTTCCATTAAAACAAAGTCAATAATTTACACGTCAAAAATTTCAAATTAAGTAAAATTTAAATATGAAAATCATTGTGAGCGCACTTGAAATTATTTTTAACTTCAACTTTGAATTGCCTCTTCCCCACCCCCTCCCACCCAAAGATCCTACCATTTTTTTCCTAGTCTAGTCACTTAAACAAAAGCAACAATCTTTACCTCCTCTTCAAATTGCCTCTTAAGGAAAAAGAATTATCATACCAATGCTAGTGACAAATATTGGGTAGCT
Source organism: Eucalyptus sp. ANBG9806169 (assembly GCA_014182395.1). Classification (NCBI taxonomy): domain Eukaryota; kingdom Viridiplantae; phylum Streptophyta; class Magnoliopsida; order Myrtales; family Myrtaceae; genus Eucalyptus; species Eucalyptus sp. ANBG9806169. The sequence continues at coordinate 31,336,505 of CM024583.1, read as the reverse complement.
ATTCTTTTTGAAAAACAAACTAACGTTAAGAGGGGAATCTATGAACACAAGAGTGGAACAACATTCAAAGAAATATTGGTTGTTAAGTATAGGATTAAGAAATTCAAATTCCATCTCATAGGTGTTAGGACTAGAATTAGCACCTAGAGGGGGGTGAATAGGTGATTAAAGCAATTTTAACAATTTAATCCGAATGAGAGATTAATTAATTAAAAAAATAATCGCTGCAAATGAAAGTAATGAAAGATAAAAGGATTAGGGATAGAAAATCAAGACTCCAGATTTATAGTGGTTCGGCTTAGACCAAGCCTACGTCCACTCTCCCGCACGGACAGCCCTTCATTTGGATTTCACTAAGAATCAAAAAGAGTGATTACGGTTTCACACTCTTGAGTCCACAGTGTAGAAGTTCTACTACACTTCCTCAAAGTCTCACCACAATATGATCTCTTTTGATTACATATAACGCTCGAAGAATAAGATCGCAAAATAGAAAAGGAGATTCAGACTTTGGAATTCTTCTATCCGGCACCCTTCAACAACTGGAGCATCTCTCTTATATACTTCTTCATGCATTCAATACTGTTGGCACCTTCCAAAGAAGTTCTTCCAATCAACCCGTTGGACAGAATCAATTAGAGAGATCTCAAGCTCTTTAAGGTAAGTGTTGATAGCCCATCAATCATGCTCGCCCATACAATCAAGATCTTGGTTTCCATAAGTAGATCCTTCCAAATATAAGTTGCGAAATCTTTAGAGAATCTATACATATTAGAATATGAAAATAAGATCTTCTAGTTTGAATCCGGTAGAAAGATATTCTCTAGCCGTTAGAGTAAAAACCATATAAGATCATAATAGAAGTTGGTCGGGAGACCGTCCATGAGAGTAGACTTTGAAACATGAGTCTTGCTAGCTTCGGACTTTGATCTTCGGACTTTGCCGAGTAAAGTACGTAAGTCTTCGACTAGATTGAGGAAAATGTTTTGTCAACTTCAAAATACCTAAAGAGAATTTATCCAACAATCTCCTCCTTTTTTTATGGTGACAAAACTTTCCTGCAGATTTGAATATTATTGCCCTGCAATACAACTTTTAAGCAAGCATTGATATCTTATAAAAGATTAGAATAAAAATAGTAGAAGTTATCCTGTACACAGATGTCCTATACACAGACTTACCCTGTACACAGATCTGCATTCACAGAAACCTCATTAGTCATGTGTAGACATTACTATCTTTATCTAATTTAATAGCTTAAAGTAATGCAATAATGAGCACACATTCAAAAACTCAAGATAAAGTCAAAATATCAATCACAATCATAACAAATCAAAAATGTTTAAAAATGAAGATTTGGTTTGGTTTGAGGATAGAGTCTTGAAATTGAAATGTGCTTGAAATCTGCAAAGTCTTCTCCCCTTTTTGTCGGCATTAAAAAATCAAGGAGCACGAGGAATGCGAACAAGTTGAAAGTCCTCCATAGACTTGACAGTTCCTTCTAACTTCCTCAAATCTTCCTGTAGTTGGGTAAGAACAGTGCCTTTTGCAGTGTCCTGAATCTGACGCTGAACATCTTTAAGCTGATCATGCATGGTGATGAACATTGCATGATTTTCATTCTGCAGAGTCTAAAATTCATACCCCATAGCATAGATTTGGCCTTTGAGTTCCAAGATGATGTCAAGCAACCTTCCAAAGTCTCCGAATTGTCGGCCCGTGTGCTTGCGTCAACTCGGTCGATGGTGGAGTCAAGTCGGTATGAATATCGGCGGGGAGATCGGTATTTGGAGATGATGCCTCTCCCTCGGGGCGAGTAGCATAAACATCTTACGCATCAGGAGGTGATCGACTAACACCTGTTTGTGTATCTTCTTCTATAAAAGTCAGTAGAAGAGGAGTATGTTCTCTTTGGGACGATATCCTAAGTATCCATTCATATATCTTTTGACCATCTCACCCACAAACCCATTTCCTGAAAACCTTAAATGGCTCATTTAGTATCTACTTATTCTACATTAAATAGCTGTCGAATTTCCTACAGCTAAAATGCCTTTCATGATTGGCTAGATTATCCAAGGATAGTCAGATTTTGCACATTAAGGAGAATTCATGTCATGGTTTAAACCTTTAGGAATCTAGAGAATAGTTTTCAAAAAACAATTGAAAGTTTGCTAGCCAAATCCAGAGCTTTACACTTTAATCAACTTTCACAAGTCGTAGATGTTTCTTAGGCCAAGTGGAAATCTTCACTAGACTCTAGCAAAGGTTGGTGTCTTTACTTTCAAGCCTCAATCAGGAACAAATGATATTTTCAAAACCCTCTAAGCAAAATTCAGACAAATCCCACAGAATTATAAATAACTTCAAAGAATTTTATGCCAACACAACAGGATGATTCCTCCATAGATTTGGCGAGCGAGTAACACAATCTGGCAACACACTAATCTAGAGTTCCTTAAAATAAGCCACCAAATTCATCAAGCCTTAAGGGAATACCATGGAGAGGATCTTAGTTCCAACCATGATGAAGCACTCGCTTCCTCCTCCCAAGATCCATAGGGTGGGCCACTAGCCAAAGACCCATACTCATCTGAATTCATCTCCATAGATTTACAGCTAGCTTCCACCACTTTGAAAGATTGATCTCATTGGCCATAGCCCTAGACAGACCAGTCCTCTCCCTCTAAGAAAAGAAGAACATATGGTCCATCTTCATCAAGAATCCTTGACGACACTACTGCTGATTAGTTTTTGTCACAGTGGAAGATTGATAGTCTTATTTGCGCCTTTTACAAAGCAAAAGATGGAGACAGCTCAAATAGCTCAGCAGACAACATTGAAGAGGGATTTAGTAATAAGATAGGGTGGTGTGGAGGGTGCTAATGTACTAGGTGTGAAGGGTGCTTTATGCTTTACCATGTGCTTTAGTAGGTTTGGCATGGAGTGTGCTTTGTTTATAGTGCTTCAAGCATCTTTCATACTCTGTGATTTTCGTATCTATTGTCTGTAGCATCATTAAAGAGACTTGTCCTCTAGACGCCTTGTGATGTTCGATGCAACTCATGCCTATATAAGGCAATTTATTGTGTATTGAAGGGGCAGACTAGCCTTCCCTAAATAAATCCGCATTGTGATATCTCGCATGGCTTTCTATGTGCTTTTTTTTCCTCCCCTAGAATGGCTTCTTTTGATTAGAACTTTGTTATTACCTCGATAAGATGGTATGGTTCTAATTATGCTCTTCATTTGCTACTTTGTGGAACTTGTGGATCAGAAAATCTGAGACTCTAAGGTCCAAATTCAAGAGCAAAGGGTTGAGAAACTAAGAGGCGGTCTCTTGAAGAATGGCATGTGGTGCCTATTATTGGGGACAACACACATGTTTCGACCTTTTAAAAAATTTACTTTAGACTAATTTTTTGACCCCTCAAAATTCCCTTAACTGGTACACATATGATAAATTTATTACGTGTTGATTTTCATTAAATTTTACAGTTAAATTATTGAATTAACAAGTGCATTGGTTTGAAGTTTTACTTTACATTTGTGATAGGTATATCAGTTTGTGATTTTTCCTAGTATTAACCCAAAAAACTATATTTGACGGAAAGTATATTTGAGTCACCAGTACAAATGTGGTGTATTGGTTTTACGGAAAGAGTTTCGTATGACGGCGTGCTGGAGAAAAAAAATTTACTTTTGTGAGATTTTCCTTTAAAATTAATGGGGCCCGATCAAAGTCCCATGCCCGCGTTCACACGTCTCATGTTCCCCACGTGCCTTTGGCCTTCAAGCGCGTGGAAGTGAGGGGAAGACAAAGCCTCCCCAAGTAGCGACAAACCCCACGTTTTTCTTCGAGCAGCAAAACCAAGTCAAAATCAAAAAGTTGTCCTTGCCCTCCATATGAAAAACCGCCTCTTGCCGCCCCCCCGATTTTCTCCGGCCGCCCAACAGGTCCCTCTCTCTCACGCAGAGTCCTCATCTCTCTCAGAGCAGTTGTGGAATTCTCTTCTTCTTCTTCTTCTTCCAGCAATTTCAACCGGAACTCACTCAGTCGAGTCGACCAAAACTTTAGCTCTCGAAAAGGAGTCGGGAATCGCGATCGCGACATGGCAAAGGAAATCAGAGGATCGATGAGCCCGTGGATGGAGGCGGCACATATACTTCCTTTAACCATACTTTTCAAGTCCAAGCGAGGCTACTTATTAAAGAGGATCATAAAGTATACACCATCGAATCAAAGGAAGAAGCCAACTATACAAAGAACATATAGTATTACAAGCTTAAAGCAGTACAATGAGAGCAAAACATGTTTTTTCATTAACAACGGTAAATAGGACGCAGACAAATAACAAGGGGAAAAATTGTATGGCATCTAACAAGGGATAAATGCACTTGGTGATTAATTTGAAATATACATAGATGGTGCAAAGTGGTCTCTTTCACTCCTACTCTCTTCAGTTACAGAGGAATAGACTTGGATATTAACATAGTGGAATCATCGAGGAGACCAACATATGTACAACTCCCATCTAGTAGGATAAAGTCTACAATTGTCTATCATTATTTGTGATTACAAGTACGAAATCAACTCATAGTAAGAGTTCATGTGGTATAAGTTAATCCCCAGCCTACCCTAAAGAAGCTTTACAAAGAAGCCATTGTAGGCCTTACTCCTGACTTTTTAAAATTGTAGTTCATTATAACTCTATATCACTTTCATCAATATTCTTTTTGATTCAGATGTGATGCTAACATGAGACTCAAACATTAAGTGAGAACTCCCCATAGTACAGCAACAGGTCGATTTCACTAGCTTGTTTTCTTCTAGATAGATAATTCATAGGTTGCATTGTCCATTGCAAAATGATGAAACCGTCAAATTTTGTCTTCTATGCTTGTTGTAGGTTGTTGGTTCATTATTAGACATATTTTCCATGGCTATCGTTTGCTTTATGGCTTCACCATTTCAAATATTTAGTACTATGTTGTCTCTATCATTATATTTTCCCTACCGTTCTATTATTTATCATTAAATATTCTAAATTGTAAACAATATGTTTAGGAATGGAAGGTAGTGATTTCAATCAAACTCAAGGAATGGGAACAAAGAGAAACTGACGTGTATGGACAATAGATGAAGAAAATGCACTTCAAAATGGTCTTGATGAACTAGTTGCGCGAGGAATAAAAGCCGATGACGGCTTCCCGTTTCTAGCATCAAGGATAATCCTTACAAAGTCGAAGATGAAAAACTCAAAAAAGTTATACAATCGAATATATTATTTGAAGGATCAAAGTGGCTTTAGGTAGGATCATGAAAAGCATTGTATTGATATTCATTCAAAAGATAGTTGCAAAAATATTGCAAGTTTTGTCACTTTTTTTTTTTTTTCTTTCTTTTTTTAACACTTGTTTCGTTTTTAACAAAACAATATACTTTCTTTGTAGGTTTATCTAGGAGCTAATTCTTTGAGAGGGAAGTTTTTCCTCAATATGATCGACTAGCAATTGTATTTGGAAAAGATCGTACCAAGGAAATCTCAGTGAAAATCCCTCAAAACCTCATGCGGCTATAGATCATGAACAAGGTGAAAATAATGATGATGTGGAAACTAACGGTGTAAGTCAAAATTTACCACCACTATCATCTTCTCAAACACACAATGCTTCTAATTCTTCAAGAAGAAAAAGGGCTAAAGCAAGTGACAAATGGCTTGCTGGGTTAGTTGAGATAGCGGGAACTTTGGCTTGTTTTTGAAAAAAACTAACAGGAGGATGGAGATGATCATTAGCTGCATTAGATATGCTAAGGATTTGGATAATGACAAGCAAAAAATCAATGAGCTTCTTCAAATGTCTTTACTTAGAATGGATAGAATAAAATTATGTAGAAAAATTGTTAAGGATCCCCAGAATATTCATCTTATTAGGGGATTTCAAGGTGATGGCAAGTAGGCATTTGTGGAACTACTTCTTCTCCAAGGGATGAGAGAAGAGAATGAGTGATGACTTGGAGCGATGAGTCACAATGGATTCAAAACATCGAATAATGTTCTTTTTTGTTGTTTATTGGAATCATATGTTTTTTTTTTTTTTTTTGAAGGTGTTATATTTCTTGTGTGATCTCTTTGTAGTCATAGTGAGTCTTCTTTCAGACCTTTAGGTACATGAAACATCTTCAACTTGGAAGTGTATTGCTATTCTTATGATGAAGCTCGTCTCCGATGGTGGCCAAATTCAATTCAATAACGTGTTATTCCCCGACATGTTTGTTGACAAAGTGCTCTAGCGATGCTTTTGCTACTTTTCGGGATAGACTTTTCGTCCACAAAATCTTAAAATCAGATCTCATGACTGAAGTCAAACTTTTTATTACTTTTCCTTATGCAACTTACTGCAAACGTTACATATATTTTTCGTGTATAAATTTGAAATAACATGCCTCATAATTCTCTCCAAAATTAAATCTCAAGAGCACAATCCAAAGAGTACTTAAACAATATAAAATGACTTAAAAAAATCATTTAAAGAGGCGCATGAAAATAGCCATGCCAACAACCGAAGCATGCAATATATGATCAATGCAATGCACATTTAACCATGATGCTTGAGGGCATGTGTTTCCTTTGGTCATCTTTTGCGCATGCTTCCTCCGCTAACAACCGTCTGCAATATAGGTAGATATACACATGTTTTAGGACATTGACCATAATTATTAAAGTCGGCCTCACACTTTTTGTTACTTTCTTTTTTTTATTGTGCAACTTATTGCAAAGATTACACATTATTATTTGCCGTTTGAATATTCTACGATGCAATTCAACTTCTCATCCGCTCATATTTCTAATGCTCTCGTGCTAGCCTTAATTGACTCATCTCATATTAGCATACGTAGTATCACTTTTTGATTCTTTTTGCATTTCGGAGATGATGCCTAATCATGAATTGATTTTGTGAGAATATGTTGATTTGAAAAAAAAAAATTCCGTTTCGGATGATTTTGCTATAATATAATATGTTAATTTGTGCTTTTCTAATTCTTTTTTTTTTCAAATATATAATTGTTCATGAAAATATCCGATTTTAAATTCGCAATTCACCAAATAGTCAACAAAATAGGATATGAGATTATCCGACTTTAAATCTGTAGTTTACCTAATAGTTGATAGGATATGAAGAAAACCCTATATTTTTTATTTTACTCTATTCAGTCCTATCATGTTTAAAAATTCAGATGACTAAGATTTGGAGTGTAACAATCGATAGAAAACATATTCGAGTTAGTAGTACAAATATGGGGTGATCGTTTTACGGAAAGTGGTTGGTATGACGTTGTGCACGGGAAAATAAAAAATTAATTACTTTGGTGAGATTTTCCTTTTAATTAAATGGGGCCCGAGTCCACCCGCGTTCACACGTCTCTTGTTCCCCACGTGTCTTTGGCCTTCAAGCACGTGAAAGTGAAGGAGGACGAAGCTTCCCCAAGTAGCGACAAACCCCACCTTCCCTTCCAGCAAATCAAAAAGTTGTCCTTGCTCTCCATAATAAAAACCGCCTCTCGCCCCCCATGTTTTCTCCAACCATCCGACAATCTCTCTCTCTAAGTCTCCATCTCTCCTAGAGCAGTTGTGGAATTCTCCTCTTCTTCTTCTTCTTCTTCTTCTTCCAGCGATTTCAACCGGAGCTAACCCACCCAGTCGAGCTTACTCTTCGACCAAAGTTCGAGCTTGAGCTCTCGAATCGGAGTCGGGAATCGCGATCGCGACATATGGCGAAGGGAATCGGAGGATCGATGAGCCCGTGGATGGAGGCGGCGCCGGCTCTTCTCGTCGCGGCTCGCGGCAGAAGTTTCAAGTATACGGCATTGGAGACGATCGCAGAAGATCAGGAAGCCGAGGATCTCGACAACGAGTAGCAGTGTCTTTCGGGAGTCGTCGCTAGCTCGCTACATTTTCTCCTTGATTTTTTCCCCTTTGCTTTGAGTTTAAGCCCGTGGACTGCGAAATCGTCACTTGCGAAGTCGTGATATTGATGTAAAGTAGTTTAGCCAGTGACGGGCGGACATGGATTTGTGGAATTTTGTTCGGTTGCCTACGATCATGTCTGTCAAAGCCAATTTATCGTGTTAAGCAAGGGCCCTTTTTTTCATAAAATAATTTTTTCTCCCTCCAAAATTTCTACGATCGTGAAAAATTACAGGTGAATTTGTTGTGGACACTCGAATAAAGTAGAAGGAATAGCAAATTTTATATGCCTGATATTACGAAGCTGCATATAGGAAAAATCAAAGTCACGACAGTCTTGCTAATTCTCCGTAAGGAATGGACAACACGAGCAGAGGGATTATTAATTGATAAAAATAAGAAAAAGAAACACGAGCGGTTGGGAAAATAAGAGGGTTATTTACTGATAATTATCCTTTTTTTCCCCTCGCCTTCTATTGAAAGCGAATATTAAGTGGAATGAATATTGGAATGCAACCCTTTTAAATTTGGCTAGTAGCATTTTGTCTTATAATTTTTGTCTTAAAAGCAATGATGAAATTTCAAAAAGGCTAAAGGTACAATTCCACTAATTTTGCCTACACTCTCGTTAGTGATTCTAAAGTGCCATATCAACGGCTAAGGTAGCACCCTTTTTCTTCTTCTTTTTCCCCTCACGTCCACTCATAAATTCCATGATTGGCCAGATCTAGAGAGCCGGTAGCATCACTGCCCATGGACGAGTAAGGCTCGCAAGAGACACCGACGGCGATGGATGGCCAAATCTAAAAAGCTAGCACGGCTAGTGAGGAGTGACATCAACAGCCAAATAATGGAGAGCCAGTACACTAACTACAGTTGCTGGTCCAAGACTAGCGAGGTCGCTCGTCCACAGACGTGACTCTCGTTCGTACATGGATGGTAACCTGCTACCCCATTCGTCGTGACTCGTGGCTCGTGGTCAGCTCCATCATCACTCATTTAGATTTGGCCTCGCTTATCTAAAGCCATCCAAAGATTCTATGGTTGCTCGTCCACATTGGAGTCTAAGCACAGCCTGGCCTGGCCGTTAGACACTACCACCACTAGTCCATGACTGGTGACACATACAAGCTGTTCATAAAATTTTGAATGCAAACGAATGTGTCGAATAAATAGCGACGAATGCCACGTTTTCTTCAAGCCAATACCACACCAAATCAAATCTCCCTCTCTCTCACTTTCACAGGATTGAGCCCGTGGATGGAGGTCATGCCGGCTCTCGTACCGGCTCTCGTACCGGCTCGTGACACAAGTTGCAGACATCCTCAACTGAAGACGATTACAGAGGATCAGGAAGTTGAGGATGGCTGGTCCACTCCCTGTTCTTTTTAATTTTTTTTCCCCTTTGCTTTGTGCATAAGCGCGTGAACTGGGAAGCTGTGGCATGGATTTGTGGATTTTTTTTTTGTTGTCTACGATCACGTCAATGAAAGCCGACTTTTCGTATTAAGGAAGGGCCGCTTGTTCTCATAAAGTAATTTTTCTTTTCCAGTCCCCTCAAAATTAAAAATATAATATAGAAAAAGTTCAAAATCACGAAATAATTATGTTTAAATTGGCCTGTGAAATCAACATGTATAAGTTTTTCGAACCTTTCAATACGTGAAGATCAAAACTTAACTAGAATTAAAAATGGGTGATGTCTTTTTTCATCATTGACTAATCAGAAATTTAATTGGCGAAAGTATCCCACAGAGGGACCCAAAAAAAAAATATATATATATATATATATATATATATATATTCCCAACCAAATTCGCTCCAAAGTTTAGCCTGTCCTTTGGTGTGTATGCGTGCGTCCTTGAATCAAATTGGCCGCTACGTACTAACTCATGCGATCTAACAGTTCGATTATTGTTTAGGAAAAATTATTGTTCAGAGCGAATGCATGCACCCCGTATTATTATGCTTTATTGAGTGTGGTTGCCCTGCGTGTAAAATAGAGGAATCCTACCATAATCGAATGTTACAGATGTCTAGGTTTCGGCAATGCATCCAGTACATGCAATAGTTGGGGTTGCTCGAGACTCGAGAGCACAAGAAGGAACTGTTGTGAGTGCGCCGCCTCACGGTCCACATCATTTTCCAATCAATTGCATCATTTAATTAAGAAAAAATTCACCAAAATTTGTAAACTCGTTCCATGGATGCCAATACCTCAATTTTTTTTGTCTCATTAATATCCTAATTTGTACCAATGATCCAAAAATACATTTTGTTGAACTTTCGTCTATAATGACCATAGAAAATTCGGTTTTTGTTGTTGTTCATGCACTCTGCCGCATCGAATATTTAAAAAACTAATGTTAATATCATGAAAAATCTCAAATCAATACACATGTAACAAATTTATTCTAAATTAATTTTTAACCCCCTAAAACTTCCCAACCTATTATATTCAGACAAATTTACTTTCTATTAATCAAATTGTTGAATTGCATCACACGTAACGGTTAACGAGTATACCGTTTTGAAGTTTTATTCTACATATATAATAGGTATACCTGTTTATAATTTTTTATAATATTAACTGAAAAAATTATTATCGACAAAAAGTATAATCAAGTCACTAGTACAAATCTAGGGCATTAGTTTTACGGAAAGAGTTTGGTATGACGTTGTGCACCGGCGAAAAAAATTAATTAATTTGGTGAGAATTTCCTTTTAATTTATGGGCCTCGACCGCGTTCACACGTCTCTTGTTCCCCACGCGTCTTTGGCCTTCAAACATGTGAAAGTGAAGGGAGGACGAAGCTTCCCCCAAGTAGCAAGTAGCAACAAACCCCACGTTTTCCTTCGAGCGCTCAAAAAGTTGTCCTTGCCCTCCGTATTAAAAACCGCCGCTCGCCCCCCAGATTTTCTCCACCGCCCAACAATTTCAGTCTCACACACACAGTCTCTATCTCTCCCAGAGCAGTTGTGGAATTCTCTTCTTCTTCTTCTTCTTCTTCTTCTTCCAGCGATTTCAACCGGAGCTCACTCGGTGGAGTCCAGCAAAGCTTGAGCTCTCGAATCGGAGTCGGGAATCGCGGTCGCGACGTATGGCGAAGGGAATCGGAGGATCGATGAGTCCGTGGATGGAGGCGGCGCCGGCTCTTCTCGTCCCGGCTCTCGACAGAAGTTTCAGACGTACGGCATTGGCGACGATCGCAGAAGATCAGGAAGCTGAGGATCTCAACGACGACGAATAGTAGTATCTTTTGGGAGTTGTTGCTAGTTTGCTCCCTTTTCTTCTTGATTTTTTCCCCTTTGCTTTGAGTTTAAGCCCGTGCACTGCGAACTTGTCACTTGCGAAGTTGTGATATTGATGTAGAGTAGTTTAGCCGGTGACGGGCGGACATGGTTTTGTGGAATTTTGTTTGGTTGCCTACGATCATGTCTATCAAAGCCAATTTATCGTGTTAAGCAAGGGCCCTTTTTTTCATAGAGTAATTTTTTCCCCCTCAAAATTTCTATGATTGTGAAAAAAAATTACACGTGAATTCGTTGTGTTGTGAACACTCGAATAAAGTAGAAGGAATAGCAAATTTTATATCAAAGTCATGACAATTTTGCTACCACTCCAGAAGGAATGGACAACACGAGCAGATGGATTATTTACTAGTAAAAATAAGAAAAAGAAACACAAGCAGATGGAAAAATAAGTGGGTTATTTGCCGATAATTATCCTTTTTTCCCCCTCGCCTTCTATTGAAAGCGAAAATAAGTGGAATGAATTGGAATGCAACATTTAAATTTGGCTAGAAGCATTTTGTCTTATAATTTTTGTTCTCTCAAGCAACGATGAAAATGTCAAAAAGGCTAAAAGTACAATTCCACTAATTTTGTCTACACTCTCGTTAGCGGTTCGGTAGTGCCAGATCAACAGCTAAGGTGGCCCCTTTTTTTTCCCTCGCATCCACTCATACTTTCACATGTGCATTTTGATGCGGAATTCTTCTTCCATCGGTCTAAGCCAAGTCACTTCGCCTTTTTTTTTTTTTTTAACTTTTGCCTTTTGTGAACCTTGGATGACGAAGGCTCGCGGCCATGGAGAGCAGCACCACAAGCCGTGGACGAGCAAGCTCACGAGCGATGCCGACAACCATGATTGGCCTGATCTAGAGGGCCCGTAGCATCACCACTTATGGACGAGTAGGGCTCGCAAGAGGCACCGACGGCCATGGACGGTCAAAATCTAGAGAGCTAGCAGGGTCGGCGGGACAAGTGACATCGACAGCCAAATTTGGAGAGCTAGTAGCATCACTAACCATAGTCGCTGATCCGTGGCTCATCCATGTGCATGAGTCTTGTTCGTCACCATCTCATAGGAGAATTTGTGGACACGAGAATGGAAGATTCTCCCAAGTAAAAATTCATCACTATTCTACGTTCAAAGCAATCTTGATTGTTAAGTTTGAGATTAAGAAGTTCAAATTCCATCTCCCAAATCACCATTTTCTTGTTGAATTGGACATGTCTTCCTTTTCCCAAATGTTAAAATTCAAGCAAAAGACAATTTGCATCCATAGCTTCTAAGGTGGTCAAAATGATTTTCCAAATACTTTTCTTGAAATCAAATGCATTACAAGAGGGAAAAAAAGAATGTGCTTACAGATTTTCTAGCAGGCCAAATCAAGCTCCAATGAATTCCATGCAGCTAGTGACCAAATTCAAGCTCAACCAATGTTGCCAAAATGGCCAAGTAGGGAATATCCTTCTAAAATTCCAGGAATCATTTAAGGCAATGTTGTCTTTTGAAAACTTAATTAATCTACTAATGGTTTAGCATCTAAGAATCTTCAACAAATATGGTGGATTATGTTTGAGACCCTTGGGATTATACCCTAAGTATCCATTCATGTATCGTTTGACCATCTCACCCACAAACCTATTTCATGGACACCTTAAATGGCTCATTTGGTATATGCTTATTCTGCATATAGTTGTTGTCGAATTTCCTACAGCTAAAATGCCTCTCATCATTAGCCTAATAATCCAAGGATAGTCAAATTTTGAGCATTTGGGAGAATTCTGGTGATGGTTTAAACCTTTAGGAATCCGGAGATTAGTTTTTAAAGAACAATTGAAAGTTTGCTAGCCAACCACTGGGAGTTTACCCCAGTGGCCACCCTTCCATCTTGGAAGGAGGAGGTTGGGGGTTCAAATCCTCACATTCTCATGAGAGATTTGGGTGAGGACGATTTCATTTCAGAAGTGGGTTTCGACTCCCACGCCCTGTAAGGAGACAGGGCAAAAGTCTGAGAGTGAGAGAGTGAGTGTTAGAGTAGAATTAGTGTAGGACTGACCAAAAAAAAAAAAAAGTTTGCTAGCCAAATCCAGAACTTCACATTTTAATCATCTTTCACAGATCGTGGATGTTTCTTAGGCCAAGTGGAGATCTTCACTAGACTCCTGCAAAGGTTGGTGTCTTTACTTTCAAACCTCAACCAAGAATAGATGATATTTTCAAAACCCTCTTAGCAAAAATCAGACAAATCCTACAGGAATATAAGGAAGTTCAGAGAATTTTGTGCCAACACAACTGAGTGATTCCTCTAGAGATTTGGCAAGACGGTAGCAAAATCTGGCAACACACTAATCTAGAATTCCCCAAAATAAGCCACCAAATTTATCAAGCCTTAAGAGAATACCATGGAGAGGATCTTAGTTCTGACCATGATGAAGTGCCTGCTTAGTCCTCCGAAGATCCATGGGGTGGGCCACTAGTCCAAGACTCACACTCATCTAAATTCATCTCCATAGGTTTATAGTTGGCTTCCACTACTTTCAAAGATTGGTCCCATTGACCACAACCCTAGACAAACCAATCATCTCCCTCTAAGAAAAGAAGAATAGATGGTTCGTCTTTATCAAGAATCCTTGACAACCCTGCTACTGATCAGCTTTTGTCATAATGGAAGATTGAAGCCTTATTCGCGCCTTTCGCAAAGCAAAAGATAGAGAAAGCTTAGATAGTTCGGCAAACAACATTGAAGAGGAATTCGATAATAAGATAGAATGGTGTGCTTTGCTAGTGTACTAGGTGTGGAGGGTGCTTTATGCTTTACCACGTGCTTTAGCAAGCCCGGCATGGAGTGTGCTTTGTTTGTTTAAGCATCCTTCGTATTATGTGGCTTTCATATCTATTATATGTAGCATCATTAGAGGGACTTATCCTCTAAATGCCTTGTGATGTTCGATGCAACTCATGCCTATATAGGGCAATGTATTGTGTATTGAAGGGGCAGACTAGCCTTCCCTAAATGAATCCATATTGTGACATCTCTCATGGCTTTCTAAGTCCTTTTTCTTCCTCCCCTAGAATGGCTTATTTTGATTAGAATTTTGTTATTAGCTTGGTAAAGTGGTATGATTCTAAGTATACTCTTCATTTGCCACTTTATGGAACTTGTGGATTATAAAATATGAGATTCTAAGGTCCATATTCAAGAGTAAAGGGTCAAGAAACTAAGAGGCAGTCCCTTGAATAATGACATGTGAAGCCTATTAGTTGGGGATAGCATACATGTTTCGATTTTAACAAATTTACTCTAAACTAATTTTCTAACTTCTTAAAACTCCATAAAGTAGTACACTTATAATAAATTTACCTTATATTTTTTCATTAAATTATTGAATTGGATGATACGTAATAATTGAAGTTTTACCTTATGTTTGTAATAGGCGTACTAATTTATGATTTTTCGTAGTAATTAATTTAAAAAACTACCATTGATGGAAAGTATATCACTAGTACAATTCTGGGGTAATGGTTTGACGTAAAGAGTTTTGGCATCACGTGGTGCACGGGAAAAAAAATTAATTACTCTGATGAGATTTTCCTTTTGATTAATGGGGCCCGATCAAAGTCCCGTACCCGCGTTCACACGTCCCTTCTTCCCCGCGTGCCTTTGGCCTTCAAACGCGCGAAAGTGAAGGGAGGACGAAGCTTCCCCAAGTAGCGACAAACCCCACGTTTTTTTTAGGAGCAATCAAAAGACCGTCCTTGCCCTCCGTATAAAAAACCGCCCCTCGCCCCCCGATTTTCTCCAGCCAGCCAACGCTCTCTCACCCTCTCAGATCAGTTAACGGTCGACAGCTCTGCCACTGAGCTCCTGAGGAACGACGGGAGATTCGATCTCATAAGAGTTGTGAAATTCTCTTTTTCTTCTTCCGGCGATTCCAACCGGAGCTCACTCAGTCGAGTCCAGCAAAGCTTGAGCTCTCGAATCGGAGTCGGGAATCGCGACCGCGACATGGTGAAGGGAATCGGAGGATCGATGAGTCCGTGGATGGAGGCGGTGCCGGCTCTTCTCGTCCTGGCTCGCGACAGAAGTTTCAGACATACGGAATTGGAGACGATCGCTGAAGATCAGGAAGCCGAGGATCTCGACGACGAGTAGCAGTATCTTTTGGGAGTCGTCGCTAGTTCCCTCCCTTTTCTTCTTGATTTTTTCCCCCTTTGCTATGAGTTTAGGCCCGTCGGCTGCGAACTTGTCACTTGCGAAGTTGTGACATCGATGTAAAGTAGCTTAGCCGGTGACAGGCGGACATGGATTTGAGGAATTTTTTGGGTTGCCTATGATCATGTCTATCAAAGCCAATTTATCGTGTTAAGCAAAGGCCTTTTTTTTCATAAAGTTATTTTTTTCCCCTCAAAATTTCTACGATTGTGAAAAAATTACATGTGAGTTTGTTGTGAACACTCGAATAAAGTAGAAGGAATAACAAATTTTATATCCCTGATATTGCTAAGCTGCATATAGGAAAAATCAAAGTCACGACAGTCGTGCTATTAATCCAGAAGGAACGGACAACACGAGCAGATGGATTATTAACTGATAAAAATAATAAAAATATAAGCGCAAACGGTTGGGGAAATAAGTGGGTTATTTACCGATAATTATCCCTCTTTTTCTTCACCTTTTATTGAAAGCGAAAATAAGTGGAATGAATGTTTGGAATCCAACATTTTAAATTTGGCTAGTAGCATTATTGTCTTATAACTCTTCGTCTTTCAAGCAATGATGAAAATGTCCTAAAGGCCAAAAGCACAATTCCACTAATTTTGTCTGCACTCTCGTTGGTGGTTCCATCGTACCATTATCAAGAGCTAAAGTAGCGCTTTTTTTCCCCTCACATCCACTCATAAATTGACATGTGCATTTTGATGCGGAATTCTTCTTCCATCGGTCATGGACCTCAGACAAGTCACTTCGCCTATGTTCTTCCTTTTTGCCTTTTGCGTGCCTTGGACGACAGAGGCTCGCGACCATGAATTGCGCCACTAGCCATGGACGAGCAAGGCTCACGAGCGATGCCGACAACCATGATTGGCTAGACGTAGAGCGCCCGTAGCGGTAGCATCACCGCCCATGGACAAGTAAGGCTCAAATCTAGAGGGCCTGTAGCATCACCGCCCACGGACGAGTAAGGCTCGCAAGAGACACCGACGGCCATGGACGGCCCAATCTAGAGAGCTAGCATGGCCAGCAGGTACGAGCTACATCGACAGCCAATTTTGGAGAGCTAGTAGCGTCACTAATCATAGTCACTAGTCCATGGCTCATCCACATGCGGAAGTCTCGTTTGTCAAGGGGGATCGGTTCCTAGTCTGGTCCTAGGTTTAGTCCGGTTCCATCTAGGAATTTAGGAATCGAGAGCGGGTGGGTGGACTGGTTCCCAATTTTGGGATCAAGGACCAGGACCGAACAGTCCTAGTACATGGGAGCGATCACTTAGCAAAAAAAAAAAAAAAATATAGTTATTACTATTTTTAGGGTCTATTACTATTTTAAGAAATTAAAAATATATTTAAAAAGAAAAGAGTCGGTCCAGGTCCGATTCCCTCCTAAAACCCGGGAATCATACGACAATCACTAGTTCTAAGAACTAGACCAACAATCATCGGTTCCATTTGTATGGAATCGGGAACCGAACCGATCCCTTTAAGAGCCGAACCACACTAGCTAGTCCGGTCCAATCCAGGCGATTCTCCGTTTGAGTGGTCCGACATGCTCACCCCTATATATTCGTACATGGATCGTAACTTGCTATCCACTTTGTCGTCGCTCATGGTCAGTTCCATCATTACTCATCCATTTCTAGCCTCGCTTATCTTGATCTCTAAAGCCATTGAATGAATCAATGGATGCCCGTCCCTATTAGGGTCTAAACACGGCTTGGCCTGGCCATCAGCCATTGATGCTGCTAGTGAATGACTGGTAGCGGACGCAAGTCCGGATGACCAGACGGGCGGTGCTCTGTGGAAAGAGAAGGAAGAAAAAGAAAGATGAGATTTTTATTTTTTAATTTCAAAGCAATGTGCACACGTCAATCTATAATTGCACCTGAGTACATAAATGCGCACCTCACGTGGCCTCATGGAACCACCGAATATTTCATCAAATTGGAGAGATTATTTTACGTAAGCCGAGGACAAAGTGTTTCATCTCACTTTGCTCCCTTTTCAATCTTCGCTCGTTTCCCGAACAAAAGAAAATTGCACCGTCCTTCTTTCATCACTCATCTTTGCTTTCGCCCTTTTCCCTTTACTCTCCTTCAGAACAAGGCCCAGGAGAAACTAGCCCAGCCGTTCGAGCCGTGTCCACGATACAAAATTGAAATGGCTTGTTAGATGAGATGCGGAACCGTTGCTTGTCCTTCAGTAGTCAACTATGAATATAATTCTGATTGACTCATTATAATTGATAAAGGCAATCATTTATAAAGAACATTTTTTTTTTTTTGAAATGGAGATTTTCCACGAAACGAATTTGTTAAGTATGTTTTTCGTTTTGGCCAAAATGTACCTAAATATCAAGATTTAAGATTGTGTCCATTACGGTGGAATGATTATACAAGGGTAGAAGGGCCTTGTAAATTGCTCTATCAATGTCCTAGAATGCATGATCATATATCTTTATGCACGAGAGATTGCTGAATTGTTTTTTAAAAGTTAAATCGAGGGTTGATCATGAATCCTCCCCGACCAACCGCGGGGGCAGTTGAGCATAGAGGAGTGCTAGGGAAAGCACGAAGGAGGAAGAGGGAGGAGGAATGGGGGCGCACGAACCATGGCGAGGTCATTCATTTTTAACTTACAATTCGAATTTGAAACCGAGGCGATGTCAATGAATACCATTGATCACTAGAATAAGAAGAGGAGAAAAAAATCGTTATACCCAATGTGTTCCTAGATTATTTCTTTGTGGCAAATAATGACGAGCTACGTGACAATAATCAATGTGACAATTGAATTTAGGACGTCGTTATATCAATATGGAATTAATTCGAGAGATATGAGAAGGGTGGACATTTTCTAGCCCTTAACGGAAATTACTTAAAAAAAGGAGGGGGAGAGAAAACGAAGGTTATTTTATTTCGACAAAAAGACGCACAAACTTTACATTGACGATCGATGTTTCGAGGCGTAAATTGGTATTTTCAAAAATAGCGATACATAATGCGCTGTCCGAGCGAAAGGGCAAGTACATTTTTAACATGTGTCCGATCACGTTTTGGATTTGGCGACTCTTTGAACAAACAAAACAGGCCCCCCCGATTCCTCGATAGACCCACCGTCTAGTTGCGGATAACGGCGATCGGATTTCCACGTGTCCGATCGCGACAAATTCCAAACCGATGACGGCGACACGGAAGGGCGACCGGACACCTCATCGGCCCCTCGATTTTCTCCCTCCCTCCCTCCCTCCCTTCTCCGTCACGGGCTTAGCTATAAACATCTTGCAGACAAGCTCCCTTTCATAGGAGACCAGGCCCCCGCCACGTGGCACCACGAGAGAAAAGTTGTTCTTTTTCTTTTATTCATATTTGGAGGCTTCTTCCGTCCCGTCGTCCCTTCCCCAGGAGAGAAATCAAAGGCGCGGGGCCCACCCCCTACTCTCCGGCCCAAAGAAGGTGCTACGTGGACGGATAAGATCGGCGGGGCGAGCTCGATCGGAGTGGGGTCGGACGGTGGTGGTGAAGTTGAGGCCATGATGGGATGGTCGGTCGGGCATGCTTATACAGAACCCGCTCGACGATTTTTTCCTCTAAACGAGGAAAATTGCTAACCAGTCTTGTACATTAGACAGTGATTGGAGATTTCTGGCGCGCGACTTTGCCTGAAAAACGTGCAATGTTATCTAAGTTCTGTGATTGCAGTTTCATTTCAAGAATAATATTAAATATTGATGATTGATGGGGTTTCATTTCAAGAACAATATTAAATATTGATGATTGATGGGGTATAAAACGGGACAGACGAGGTGGGCTTTTGTTTACCTTAGCTTGGCAGATTTTGGTTGTTAGTGTGAAGAATATTCTGCTAACAATAGAATATTTGCAGGAAAAAATGCTGACGAACTGCCAATCCACGACGTGCTTTTCCGCCATTATTACTGGCTCTTAACACAAGAAGAGCATTCATGGGTGGATTAAAACGGAAATTTTGTATGAAAAAGAGGGCACAGGACTCTGAATTTCCGGGAGAAAATCCAGCTAATTTCAATTCTTTTTCCAAAATTCACATGAGAATGGTAAATTCGATCACGGCCTACGAAATACCATGCAAGAAAACTTCTACCGTCCCCCTTTTCTAAAGGGTTAATACCCTGAAAAACCCCAAATTAAGACTTATGTAACAAATTTACTCCAAACTATTTTTTGATCATAAAAAAAAAATCCCAAATTGGTATCCCCACTTTGTGACAAATTTACCCATATTGACCATAAAAAAACCCTAAACCCGACATTTATTTGACAAATTTATCCCAAACTAATTTATTCGATTGCAAAAAACCTCAAAATGATAAATTTGTGATAAATATATCCTCCACTAAATTAGATTAATACCACTAAAAATCACAAAAATTGTAACTGTGACAAACGGAATAAAATCCTAATTGCAGATACTACCAAACGTCATACGTCATTTAACTTAATAATTTAACAATAAAATTTAACGAAAACTAACAAATGATAAATTTGTCATAAGTGTATCAGTTTGGGGTAAATTTGTGTTTTAGGTTTTTGATGGTTAAAAAAATAATTTGAGGTAAATTTATCTTAAATGTATTAATTTGAGATTTTTCACGATATTAATCATTTTTTAAATTACATTTTCCTTTTATCCTTCTTGGCAACCCTCTCGAGCACGCTGGAACGTCCTCGGATCCCAAGGACCAATAATAGAGAGGGCCAGATCGCCATCAAAATCCGTGGAAAATCAAACCCGAGTGGGGCCCCGAAAAGAAAACGATAATCTAAAAAAAGAAAAAGATTTCACTACATCCTTCTCGTCCGTTCACCCGATAGTCGAGCACACTCTCGTACTCTCTGAGCAACACCCCTCCATAAAAAGAAACACACCTTCTCCCAACCCTCTCACCCCTTCGCTTTTTCGCTGATCACCAACCACGCTCTCCACAAATTACCAGTCTCTCGTCAGGATTTCCGTCCTCGGAAAGTTTTAGAGGGTTCTTAAGGACATGGCCAAGGACGACGAGGTGGTGCAGCAACAAGGCGGGGAGTTCCACGGCAAGGACTACCTCGACCCGCCGCCGGCGCCACTGGTGGACTCTGAGGAGCTCGCCAAGTGGTCCTTCTACCGTGCCCTCATCGCCGAGTTCGTCGCCACCCTCCTCTTCCTGTACATCACCGTGCTGACGGTGATCGGGTACAGCAGAGAGACCGACACGACCCACGGCGGGGACATGTGCGGCGGCGTCGGCCTCCTCGGTGTCGCCTGGGCCTTCGGCGGCATGATCTTCGTCCTCGTCTACTGCACCGCCGGCATTTCTGGTGCGCACGACATAGCCGATTAGAATACTGATAGCGTAGTTATATAGTTTATGCTAAGCTCAAGTAAGGATAAAAAATTTCGAATTGGGAAACGAAGTGGTGTCGTGGTGTAGTTGGTTATCACGTCAGTCTAACACACTGAAGGTCTACGGTTCGAACCCGGGCGACGCCAGTCCGGCTTCGTGGTACTTTCGTTTTGGATCTTTGTTCGGCTCGAATTGATTTTTTTGCTATGCCTGTGATCGGCAGGGGGCCACATCAACCCGGCGGTGACGTTCGGGCTGTTCCTGGCGAGGAGGGTGTCGCTGGTGCGGGCCATCCTCTACATGGTGGCCCAGTGCCTCGGCGCGGTGTGCGGGTGCGGCCTCGCGAAGGCCTTCCAGAGGGCCTACTACGAGCGGTACGGCGGCGGGGCCAACATGCTCCAGGCCGGCTACAGCAAGGGCACCGGGCTGGGCGCCGAGATCATCGGCACCTTCGTCCTCGTCTACACCGTCCTCTCCGCCACCGACCCCAAGCGGAGCGCCCGGGACTCTCACGTCCCCGTAAGCTTTAACCCCACTTTCCCCATTCGCCTCTCCCCTCGGGTTTGATCTTTTCTATCCTCCCTGACTTGAAATTGTGCGGACTGTGCTTTTAAGGTGTTGGCGCCCCTGCCCATCGGGTTCGCAGTGTTCATGGTCCACCTCGCCACGATCCCCATCACCGGCACGGGCATCAACCCGGCCAGGAGCTTTGGGGCCGCGGTGATGTACAACAAGGAGAAGGCGTGGGATGACCAAGTAACGAATTCGAACTCTGTCGCTACATCTTGTACTCTCACCTTATGAATCAATCATGTCTTAAGGATTCACGTCGCTGTATATTGAATTTGCGCAGTGGATATTCTGGGTGGGGCCATTCATCGGAGCGGCCATTGCAGCCTTCTATCACCAGCACATCCTGAGAGCTGCGGCCATCAAGGCTCTCGGTTCCTTCAGGAGCTCTTCCACCTTGTAACTCCGAACAATGCCCTCAAGACATCATCACAGAGGGGAGAGAGAGAACTTTGGGGTTTCGCTTGTTGTATTGTGTATATTGTTTGCGTGTCGGTACGTAGCGTGTGCGCTTGAGGCACTGGGCTTTTCTTCTTTTGTGTGCCTAAGTAGGGGTGGGTTTTCTGTAGTCCTGTTTTCCAGTTGGGTCATTGTGGAAGTGTGAAGTTGTGTCAATACGAGAGTCTAATGCACTTCCTCCAAATGCCACTTGCAATACCTTATCGATGTGCTGGGAATGAGCCCCTTGCGGGCCCTGAATTCCTTCTCCAGATTGTGATATGTTATATTAATGTACGATTCTTGATTTCACGATCGGGTCTGATCGAACCTAATCCGGGCTGAATGGGCGGGCACAGCCTCGAAGAGGTCATGCTTTTACTGGGCGTGACAGAAAATTTCGAGTTGGTCTAACAGAAAAATTTGAATGATGAAAAAAGAGGGGTCGAAAGATTAGATGAGGGGCGATTCTTTCTGGGGTGTTTCGGTTAGACACGTAAGGGGAAAACGATCCAAAAAAAAGCAGGGAGGCTCTGACAGCCACGCTCGCATCGTGTAGCGCAGCGGACACAGGTTGTACGAATGTGGATGTGCAGACGATTGCGAAATTGCCATGCGGCTTCGCATGGAGCAAGCTGGTTCTGCACTATGAAGAGCGTGATCAGATTGAACCTCAGTTGTCAACTTCATCCCGAGAACAGCCAAACCGACGCTGGCAGCAACCTTCTTTGCTGGGATTTTTGCTCCTTTGTGCACATCAATTGAAAGGGACGCCCCGAGGTTGATGCTGCTGATGACTGATGAGAAACTGGTCCAGTCCAGCTGAGCCCGCCGTTGATAAACATGTACTCATTTTTGCGTTATTTTACCGTGTCGTACTTCCGTTTTGCACCTTAAAGAGGAAACTATGACAGCAAAGGGGGCACTTTCCATGTGTTTTTACTTACTGGGATCGGGTTCTTTTTGCCATATAAGCGAACTTCGAGGCGAAAGCGCGACGGAAAAGGCATGTGTTGGGTTAGATGTTTTGAAGATATGTTCCTTATTTATCCGATCGCTTTGCTTTGCGATGATTGCAACTTCATTTCTTATTTCAATTGCCCCTTGATTTCAAGATTGATAATTGTTTATAAGACGTTAAGACATAGCCATTGTTTAGTGTCATATAAGTACTCTCACACTTGCTAATCAATTTCATTTTCGCATTGGGTAATGTAGGACATATCAATAAGGTGTTGGTTAGATGATGAGGGAATTTACTCCTCTCTTTGTCGTTTGGATTCAAATCTTATGGGGAGCACTTTAAGAGTAATATCTCGAATGCACCGAGCAGATATAGGAGAGCACACTTTTTAAGATTGCTTGGGAAGGTGGATTAACTGAAATGTGTGAAAATCTAACTCCGCCACTTGAGTACTAAAAGTGAAAGAAAATTACACAAAACCTCATAGTAACTTTGAAGGTAATACATATTTGCCTTTGAACTTTCAACTATTACATGCATATTAAACTTTCATTTTGTTATAGTTGTTAGCCGTATGTTATTTTTTCTATTAGCATGTACAATTCACATTACTTTTAAGAGACAAAAATGTATTTGTATATCATTTTTTATATAGAACCTCTCTTCTACCCTTAATTACCACAAAAAATGAGGAAAATATAAAAATGGGAGAAAACCAAATTCACTAAAAGACTAATAACAAAAAAAAAGTACCTATAATAAATAGAAATTTATTAAAATTTGATAAATGTAGCCATTTAAATGGACCTAAATAAGTTGTTTTAAGAAAAAGGATGATCACAAATTAAATAAAACAGGAAAATTCGTCAATCACAAAAATATCAAGTGACAAAAATTGGATACTCATTATGCATTTTTTGTTGATCTAGCGATACTTTTGCATCAGTTAACCTTTAAAAATGTGTAATCACCATTCGATCTTTGTTAGTTGACCCTTTTATTTTTAAATATTATTAGTATTTATTTTGTAGTGATATAAATATTTATTTAATTTATTTTATCCAGCTTCTTTATATGCCTCTTTTTTTTTAGTAGAAATCAGAGGTAAAAGAGAGATTTTTTTTTTTTTGGTCAAAAGATTTTTTTCTTTGAAAAGCATATAAAAGTATGCATGTATCCCCTAAAATTGATGTGTATTGTGGATGTTAGATGGAAAATAAAATGAGATGTTAATCGTCTTGAAAGTTCATGGGATCAATTTGTGATCGTTGAAAGTTCAAAAGTTTAGGGAAGCTTTCAATAATTTCAAAAATTTAAAGAAAAACATAATGGGATAATTATATAAGTACTTCTTAAATTTTGGCTAAATTTATAGTACAATCCATGAACCTTAATAAGATATTCAATATGGCTCCCGATCTTTTCATTTGTTCATTATAATCCTTAAATTTTATTTCAATGTGATGTTCAATATGATTTTTGAAGTTTTATTATATATTATTTCATCAAGTTTAGATGTAACATTAAATATTTTCACATAAAATAAAGAATAAATTGAAAATGTATCAAAGATTTAGGGAATATATTAAGCAGATCAAAACTAAGAGGTGATTTATGTAATTTTCCCGGTATTATCTCTCCCGGAAATTGATAAGCTTTCATTGTATTAATTCACCATACTCTCTTTTCGCCACCGTGCTGCGAATTCCATCGGAAGAAAAGGTCATCTCATCTTCCCATTTCCGCGAAGAAATTCCCAGTCGCAGCGACGCCGAGCCCCGTCAGGTACGCCGATTGCCTCCGCCGTACTCGATCCTCTCTGCTCATTCCCATCTCCGATTAGATCCGCTCGATCGGATCTGCAATCGCGCTCTCTTTTACCTCGTTCCGGGATCCGATCATCTCGGTCGTTACTTTCGCGCTGGATTTCTCTTTCCTGAATTTTTCGGCGGTCGATTCTGTAAATTCGCTTGTGTCGGAACCACGTGGAAAGGGAAAGGGGATGATTTCTGTGCTCGATTCTCGGCTCCCGCCGATTCTCGGGGTCGATAAAGCCTCGGAATCGATCCGGAATCGAAGCCGGCAGTAGCTTTCTAGGTTGTAATGGCGAGTCGAGATCTATTGGCCTCGCTCTGTCCTTGATCAGTTTAGTGTGAGAAAATAGGCCCTCAATTTAACCTTTCGGCGGAATTTTCACCGGCGTGAAATAGTTTAGATTCGTATATTTCGTGATGAGACTGAATTTATATTTGGGGACTGGATTTCTTACAAAGCAGGTGAGCTAAACCTGTTACGTGCTATCAAAAAGAGTGCTTGAAAAACCAGCGAGATCGAAGTCCCTGCTACATCTCAGCAAGAACACATATGTTACAGCTTGCTAGTACCCCAATTCGAGCGAAGGCTCCTGGATCTCTCTAAGCAAGTTTTTCTTACTGAAGTCAGCACAATGTGCTAATCTCTCCCTAACTACTCCTTTTGAAACATTAGCAAAACCAGGAGTTATACTGACAACAAAAGAAGTGGGTTTATCCTTGGCTAAGTTTGTGCGTTCGGTGGTGAAAGTATAGCAGCGGCCATGTTGATTATGTGAGCAGATAGCATTTTCATCAGTTGATTGGATGCATCGGCGTCGGCTAGTTAGGATGTTGCAACATCGATGGAAGCTCTTGGCTTGTCCACTTTGTTCGAGGAAAATAAGACCTTAGGCAAGATGAAGTTGAGTGTGTCTAGCAGAAGGTTTTTCTTTTAATAAGACCAGTCTAACGCACCCTTTGACAAATAAGACAGCAGTCATTGGCATTTGATAAGGTCAGAGCTTACAGTATCAAATTGTAATGATTATAAACACTGGCATCTTGGAGTCAGAATGGACAAATGTGCAGTATGTTCCCCTTGGTCATATGCATTTCGAAACGTCTTTATCAAGATTCCTGCCAAAACCACAACAATAGTACACTGCCTTAATCTTAAAAAATCGACACACTCTGCTGTTATTTCAAGATTAAAATGCTTTACCTTTATTCAAGGCATGTAACTTCTAAATAGCATTATAAACAATGGTAGGGAAGGTGACCCTTGCAATTGTCTAGTTGTAGAACCATTATTTCAAGATTAGACTTTTCCGGTTTTGTATGAATCACAAGACAGAACCCTGCTTCTTATTGAAAGCAGTCGATTGAGGAGATTATTTGTTGCTGCATTTGCCTCCTCCTGGGGTATTGTCTTCTGCATTCTAGACGCTGGATTTACATTCATAAATGTGATTCTCATTTGCCAATATAGATTTTTTATAAGATAATCCTGACTTCTTGGTTCTAGGCCAAGAAATGGAAGCATTCCAATGTTATTAATTTAATCTCCAGATGTATGTTCTTAGTTGCTATAGGTTTTATATAAATGTATGAAAATGATTCAACAGGGTAGCAAAAGGCTAGTACTTCAAAAAACATGCTATCAATAGGCTATGGATTTGGTGTATTTATGCAACAGCAGACTACTACTTGTATTGGGCTATTACTGGGAAACAACGTGTTTTATATATGGCCTATTAGGCTTGGAATCGACTAGCATCTAAAATCACTCCCTATGTTGCCATATATTTGGTGCCATATGTTCAATCATATTTAAGATTGTCAGGTAGACTGGATAGTGATTAAGGCAAATCTTCTTCCCTAATTCGAAATAGTTACCATATCTACTGGGTTCTTCTTTCAATCACATGTAACTGCCAGTGTGCTTTTTTATTCCCCTATAACTGGTTAAATTGGATAACTTTGTACAGGAATGGAAGCCAATAGGGGTCAGGGTGGGATTCAGCAGTTGCTTGCTGCAGAACAAGAAGCTCAACAAATTGTTAATGCTGCCCGAAATGGTATAACATCATGAGCTTCCCTGACAATTTGATGCATCAGCATATCGCTTCCCTCTTGAATTTGAAGTTCCAATGTTCAACACGCATTGCATTTACTTTTACATGTAAGGAGGATATGAAAGTTAGTGTATCTCTTAAATTAGTTCCTTTTTAATGGGGGAATATGTTGTTAAAGAATGATCTGACACTCGGGTGGGATGATGCTTTCTAATAATATGCTGGCTACAAGTGATTTCTTCAGCATTTGTTAAAAGCTTTCGGGTTTGTGTTTTTTAAGGCTAGTCCTATCATAACTTAAACTCTGCCTTTTCAGCGAAAATGACCAGACTGAAACAAGCCAAAGAAGAGGCTGAACAGGAAATTGCAGAATATCGGTCTCAGATGGATTCTGCTTTCAGAAAAAGGTTGCAGCGGTAAGTTTGTGTTGATTTATTGATACGAGAAACAAATTTGTTTCCTTATCCTTAGTACGCTTTCTGGTCTGCAAAGAAACAGTCCCTGATCATCTTTGAGTTCTCGAAACATCAATTATCTTGTAGATTCAGCCTCTTTTAGAATGTCGATAACTGCTGACTCGGTTTCCATGTTGGCTTGCGATCAATCAACAGAGTAGCGGAGACTCAGGTGCCAATGTGAAGCGGCTCGAAGAAGAGACTGACATCAAGATATCCAACCTAAAATTAGAAGGTGGCAGAATATCACATGATGTTGTGCAGATGCTTCTGAAGCAGGTGACAACTGTGAAGAATTAGGCCTTTGCTTGCAAAGAAGTAATCTTCATGTAATCTGGTAGCATGTGCAATTGGCGCCGCACTGTTGCATGTCTGAGATGCATCATAAATGGCTAAATCAGTGATTGTTTAAACATAGGCAGACAGCACCTGTGACTCAAATAAGCGTGTTGTGAGTTTTATTTATGTGATGGGGCTCTCTCCTGCCCGTTCCGGGGAGAAACTTGATTTGCGGAGTATTGCAGAGTGAGTAAACAATCTCCGGTTTGCCTATATAATTTATGGATCTGCTACTGCATGCCGAATTGCTGCGTTTTGTCGACTTGATGGTTGGATTACGAATGTATCTTTTCAAGCATGGCATGTCTGCCGTGGTTGAGGAATATATAATTTGGAATGTATGTACCACCCTTCCTCGTTGACTCAAGGCATTCTACTCCCCTTTTCTCTTTTCTATCTGAAGATGCAGAGACATTTGAACTTCAACCTGTCGTTTTTACTTAACGAGGAAACTCGTGTTGAAGACTCCTCTCTCGGACTTCGAACCGAAAAGATGAATGTGAATTCGAAGTGGAGGCGAGAGAGATAGAGATGGGCTGTGCTTTTTCTAGCCGCTGTTTCTTTAATGGGGTGGTGGAGTACACGTGTAGAGCATAATTGTATCCGCGTGCTTTCCCACTTGGTCTTTCCAGTGATTAAAAGCTTAAGGGAGCTCATTACAACTTTAATCTTTCTCTTAAGATGAGGTTAGTGTGAAATCATTTTCAAATAAAATATTGAACTTATATTTGTTTGGTGGTTTAGAAAAAAAGTGATTTTCTCTTGCCAGAATATCTAGCTTTCATTTTTTTTACATGAAAATCTAAGTTTATTGCTTTTCAATACGAAAAATGTCTTTCATTGGTCAATTAGTTTTCGGTTATTCAAATGTAAAAAAATTTAAAATAATTTTTTCCAAACAAATAAACCTTTTTAAACCCTTAATTCTAAATTTGAGGCTGCATCAAGCCTACCCAAATACTTGGATCGAGCAATCATGAGGAAAACGACTGATGCGTCTCCCTCGACCATCAAGCTCCCTTTTGTTTTTATATTCATGACGAGACGAAACACGCAAAAACGCGCTCGCCTTTTGTTAAAGTTTTGAGGGCGTGATGCTTTGCTTGATATTTTTTTCTTTCATTTGATCATGGTTGATTGACCATATACGTTTGACAAATCCCCTGCTCCAATCAAATTTCGAAAGTGAAATTATCGAACTAATGGAAATATGGTTCCACGAGGTTCCGTGGTCAGAACGTGTTCTGTGGACGAGGAAGGTACTATTGTCTTGGAAGGGTTTGACTTCAACAAAATACCCTTCTCAAGGAATGCAAGATTCAGACTAAACTCCTCTCGCCATTCTAATTCTAGGATTTGACTTGTTTGTGATTTTTTCCGTGTCACAGCACGATCAAGCATATTGAAATTCTCCGACCGCGTTATGTGATATTATGTCAACTAGTAGAAATTAAATTGCCCTACAACATATCTATACTCCAGTAATTCCTATTTTTTTGAGAGAGAATATACCTCTCTGGTTTTTTTGTATTTCTGAAATTCTTGATTTTTACAAATCGAACAACATAATAAACCTCGGCAGTAGCATCTATGTTTTTCCTTAATGCAACGATATGATGACTAATCCATACGACGATAGCTAATTCAATGGTGAAATGGAGGTTTGAGATTTTTATTACAAGTGATAAGATGGGATGTGCTTTTGATATGTTATGCACAGCTTGTTGATAAAGAGATCTAATTTTTTACATTAAAAAAGCTTGACCAAGTAAACGAGTTTCATGAATTTTGCACAGAAATACAATATGGCGGCGCCCCCGCCCCCCCCAAAAAAAAAACTATTTTCTGAAAATGTTTCCGTAACGCAACATGGTAGTTGAAGATCCTAAGCAAATGGAGGTGGAAGGATTTTTGCCCGGGAGGGAAGTAGAACCTGCATAATCGCAGGAAGTGGAGCTCTGGCATGTCTGTCAGTGCATCTTACCTTCATTATGTCCCATCTTTCTTTAAACCAGGAAACTCCAATTTCATGTGATTACAAAAAAAAATTAAATATTACTTACACTAATTAATTATATCTAAAAAAAAGTTGGTTAAAGGAGCAGGAGAGACAGAGAGAGAGAATTGCTTTGTGGGTTTGGCATCCTCTCTCTCTCTCTCTCTCTCTCTCTCATCAATGGCGTTTTGGGTGGAGCTTTACGCAACCAATCACCCCTACCCTTGATCAAAATCTTCCTCCATAGCTTCACTTCAATCCCATTACCCTTCAATCTCTCTCTCTCTCTCTCTCTCTCTTCCTTTCTCTCTATATGACTCTGCTGGATCGCAGAATTTCTCTTCTGCATCCTTGCGATTTGTGATGGTTTTGATGGTGAAGTTCGCTTTTTGATGCCTGAACAGTCCAATGCTTCTTGGGTAGTCGCCTGATTTCGATTGGATCGGAAAACCCAGTTGTCCTTTTTTCTTCTTTTCCTTTTTGCCCGAAGGAATTCCATGGGCAACAGCGGAAGCACCGGCGGGAACGGCCGCCGGAGGCACGGGAGACGGCGCACCCACCATTACCCCCCGGGGGAGCAGCCGCCGCAGCCCCCGGAGGTCACCTCCAACAGGTACGTCGTCGCGGCCGCGACGACGTACCCGCCCCAGTACCCGAGCCCTAACCCCCCTCCGCAGTACTACCAGTACCCTGGCTATTACCCTCCGCCCCCGCCGGTGATGCCCATGCCGCTCCCGGCGCCGTACGACCACCACCACCACCACCAGCCGCCGCGGGGAGGTGGCGGCCCGCCGCATGCGGATCAGGCCCACGGGAATTGGGTCGGCGGGAGGTACCCGTGCGGGCCGGTTATGATGATGCCTTATGTGGAGCACCAGAAGGCGGTTACCATTAGGAATGCTGTGAACATAAAGAAGGAGACACTGAGGATTGAGCCTGATGAGGAGAATCCTGGGAAGTTTCTGGTTTCCTTCACTTTTGACGCCGCTGTCGATGGAAGGTATTCGCTTTTTGTAGCTTCTGTACTGGTTTTGTAAGAATCTAGCTTTTGTTCGATCATTGTCTTGAAGTGCAATCTGTAATTTACCTTACGTTAGGTTGCTCTCTCCATGGATAATGGTTTTATTTGATGTGATGTGATACTGCAGAGAATATAGTATCTGGTAGAAAAGGATTTTGTGTAATATAAGTACGTCGCGTGTATGTTTTCACTAATTTGATCTGTGGAGGGACGATGACACTTTCTGTTTGGTTAATTGTCTTCATGCCTCGATGCACCAACTTTCTTTATTAATTTGTCCTCACAATCTAGCAAACTTATAGTGGGAAGTTGATGTTCGGATGCTTAGGAAGGATATAAAATCTGTATGCTGCAATTCAGTTCAGCATATACTCATGTTGTGTTCGGATGAAATGTCAAGGAGATTCTTAAAGTATGATGGGTTGAAAATAAGCTTTTGTAGTTTAGCAAACTTATTGATGGGGGATGACAATGTGATCGACCTGACATACCATAGCCTAAGATATTATGAGTTTGTAATGAACCGAGAGTATTGTGGATGGTTTGCAAGGGACAAACACTGAGCATTATGAAGGAGATGCAAGCAACAGATACTGGTGCTTTGTCTAAACGAATGAACATTTCTTGAATGTTTCTCCCTTTTTTCATGCTGATAGCTTGTGAGGAGTTCTCTATATTGTGATAAGAAACACATAATTCAACAGAGTTATGGATTGCAAAAGAGAGATATAGCAAGTGCTTAAATGCTTCTTTTCATCGAGAGGTGCAGAGTTATGGTAGTGAATGGGTTCTTAAGAAATTAAATATTGGCTTGTGAGCTTGACTGTAGTTAAGGTGCATCTTTGAGCATTTTGCACTGCTCGTTTTTCTTCTTGCTGATGTCACTTACGTCTTACACTGCCGATCTAAATGTGGGACTTCATGGTCAAATCTCCTCCTTTGAAAAGATGGTTTAATGGGATTGCTGTGCGTTGATCATTTTAGGCATGTCGCTTGTGTTAAACAATTTCTTTTTTGGCAGTAGAAATTTTCTAATCTTTGTATTAGAGTGTCGTAAATTTGATTGGAACATGTCTGACCTCTGATTTGGGAGACCTTATTCATCTGTTGTCTTCATTCTTATATTGTTGACCCAATAGACTGGAAAAATTGTCAACTGACATTGGTTAAATAATCCATTCTCTGTTATTTTGTCATCCGACTAATTTTGTAGTCTTGCTACAGAATCACTGTGGTTTTCTTTGCAAAGGAAGGGGAGGACTGTAGTCTCGGTGCAATGAAACAAGACCTTCTACCACCAGTAATGGTGGAATTCAAGGAAGGTCTTGGCCAGAAGTTTAAACAGCCCTCTGGAACAGGAATAGAATTTTCAATGTTTGAGGAGACAGAATTAAGATATAGTAACACTGACGTGTATCCTCTAGCGGTGAAGGCAGAGGCAACCTTGGGTACCCAGAAAGGTCCTGATGGGAATGCCATGTCTGGAACCATAAACTCTCAGATGACTCAGGCTGTGTTTGAGAAGGAGAAGGGCGAATATCAGGTGCGGGTTGTGAAGCAGATCTTGTTGGTGAATGGGATGAGGTATGAGCTGCAGGAGATTTATGGCATTGGGAACTCGGTCGAGAGTGATGTTGATGGAAATGACCCTGGAAAGGAATGCGTGATCTGCCTGTCAGAACCAAGGGACACAACTGTCCTTCCCTGCCGACACATGGTAATTATGCTTCCCTAACTTTTCTTTTTGGTGTAGCACTGTGAAGCCTCACTGGATTGTAAATTCTCACTTGAGGTTTGTCAAGGTGTGTATGACTATAAAAGTTTGTTTTATTTTTGCCTGAATTCTTTTGAGTTCTTTGTCGAATTATCAAAACCAGTGTGAAATCTTGCTTTACTGAATTATGCAAGAGTTGTTCAATCACCAGAGGGTCATGTTAATTGCTTCACTCCATGGTAAGCAACTTTCTGAATAAAGATAAGGAAAAGGTAAAAAATTGAATTAATTCCAAGGAAGATACATACTATTCTGCATTAATTTACTCTATCATTGAAGGTTACTGAATGTTTTGAGGGGTTTCCAGCATCCGATTTTGCTCATGATGGTGGTTTAGGAATGTTCAAGTATTCAACTCATCCTGAAGTGAAAATGTCTGATTGAATTGTTTATTTGGTGTTGCTTGTCTGGTTTAACGGTGACAACATCGTATGGCATTCATATCATCAGTGTGTTATGGTCAACTTTAGCACTAAATTCTTCACTTTCTCCTTCAACAATCCTTTACTCACACAATGTAACTGGTCTATCAAGAGGGCAGTTTTGATTTCCTTTCTCTCTGTCTCTCTCTCTCTTCACGGTACAGTGTATGTGTAGCGGGTGTGCCAAGGTATTGAGGTTCCAGACAAACAGGTGTCCCATTTGCCGGCAACCGGTTGAGAGGCTTCTGGAGATCAAGGTCAGCGGTGCTCCTGACGAATGAAGTTGCCATTAATTAGCACGCTCATGCTGTATCATAGTCCTCCGGTTTTGTTCCTTTTTTATTTTTATTTTCTTTGAAATTCTTTTTTCTTCTTCCTTTCTCTGTGCTTATTTAGTCTTGCCTGTGCAATGATCACATGGCAAGTTTCATTCACCGAGGCATGAAGAAGCGTTTGCTGTGAATGCATCAAAGAACATACTGCTTTCTATACTTCTGGGTGTTGTTTATGTGAAATTTTGAGCATCTCATGCAATCTCAACTCCTCTAGCTGCTCAAGATGATGTTGTAATGAAATTCTGGTTCTGATGCTGTTTAATACCCCCATAACAGCTGACTTTGTGATCTATCTGATGGGTGTGAAGGGCTCTAGAGACCTGGAAATAAGACATTGAGTTCTGTTAGTGAACAGTATCGTCGATTAGTTCTTCATGTCGAGAAATGTTAGACCACCGTTGACAAAGGATTCCAATTTTCTTTGTAAGTTATGATTGAAATTATTATTTTCATTTTGCGGGAGAAGTCGAATGAGAGCGCCTCAATTGGCTCAAGATTTCCTGCACCTGTGGTCCTGGCAGCGCTTTTTTCCTGCCTCGTCGCTAGGATCCGGTCCCATAACCCTCCCGGTCGGTTTGCCCCGATCTCAGCCCAAGCCATCGGGCTGAACGCCCTGTGATCAATCAATATCAGCAGCCCTTGAGAGATAAAGACAAAAGAAGTCATGAGATGGTAGGTCCATCAGAAACTTCAGGCCCCATTCCTCCTGCAGCGTGGCCCATTCTCCTTTCTCTTTCAGTTCTTTCCAACACTGCGAAGGAGGAAATGTCTTCATGTTATTGCCCGATTGCGAGATCGAACCCTGCTTGCGATCCTCACAAAGTTTATGGTTGCAAAAGGGCCTTATCTTTAGCTTGCATTTGGTGATGTTGCTGTCTAGGAAGAGCTCGCTTATATCGAGCCTGGATCTAGATGAACTCTGGATGTAAACTATTGTAAAAGTAGTTGTGACTCACATGAATCGTTCCTTGACATTTCAGGATGGACGCCATAAGATAGACAGACACCGTAATGATAAGTTGATAACCACCTTTTGAAATCGATGCATCGACTTGATCTTTGAATCCTGAAACTGATGCATTAACCTTAAAAGTCGAAACTCTTGAAAATTTGTTTGGTGGACCTGATAAACACCGGATCGGAGAATTTTTATTTATTTATTTAATATTTGGAGTGACGCAAAGTCCAGCTATAAGTCCGGATAAAAAAATGCATCCGAGAAGTGGGATAGATTCATATAGGATATGTGAAATTTGTCTGTGGTTACAGATGTGGAGCACAACTCAAGGAAGCCTTCGCCAATGATAATCTTTAATATTGATTTATTTTTAATCTTAAGCCTGGAAATTATATAATCATTTGGATAATATTTATTTGAATTTATTTATATCCAAACGTCAACAAAAATTGAATGGGAAAATCCAATCCAATAAAAATGTCTAGATGACCGAACATAGCTAAGGTTTTTCTATTGGATGATCTCTATTTTTTTTTTTTTTATTTTTTGTGGAAATCGAGTGTGCCATTCAAGTGGGGAGTGGGCAAAGGTTGGCTTCATCTTCTAGACGAAGGCCAAGCTTTTTGCATTTTCAACAGGAATGCGACAAGTGACCACATCGAGTGTTTTAGATAATGCAAATGCCTGATTCTATAATTCAGGATAAGATTCTCCATCAGTTAAATTCTTTCTTAACGGGGTTTGACTTCCTCTCCTGCTTTTCATTATACTAATACCAGCTCATAAAGTAGCTTTCTAATGTATGTATTAACTAATTTTGTGGAGTATTATTATAATTATTATTCCACTAGATGCTATATAATGATGCAATCCGTGTGGAAGCATGGGGGAGGCTGGGGTAGTTTTTTTACGATGACACAATCTACTTTGAACTAATTAAATTCCGTGCTTTTGGGTACAATCATCACTTTCAGCATAGGTGTTGTCCGTCCAAGATTTCGAAAGTTTAAAGTCAATCTCTCAATTATGGTTTATGTTCCACGCGGACCCCAATTTTCCATGAAACCAGTCGTTTCGAATGAAGTCACATCCCGAAAGAAAGGATAAAATTCGATATCGATTTCGATTTTACTGCCGGCTGGAGTGTGAGCCCGCGGTACATCCCATTACGCACGGGCTCCAACCCTTATCATCTTCTTATCAAGTAATCTATTTAACTTATATGGAGGTCAAAATCAAGAGAGGTTTTTATTTATTTATTTTTTTTTTGATTGACGCTACTTTTCTCTTAACACCATTTTTCTAGAATATCTCAGTTTCGAACGATTGTCTAAAAGTTTAAATTTTTATAATAATTAAGAGTGATCATACCAAAATCTTATATAATATCGAATTAGATATTCTAAATTTGATTTTTTTTTCCCATTTTCATGCTTAGTTAGGTAGAACAGTTCACAGTGGCTCTATTAAAATATCACAATCTTAAAGGGAATTTCCTTCAAACAAGGTTCTTTTTATTATTATTATTATTTAATTAGTTAATAATGCAAAGTTGGAGGGCCCGTAGCTGATGGTTGTTGACTAAACTCCAACTGGAAAAGTTCGTTGCTTTAATCTGCACCAATCGACGTAATACTTGGCTGTTGTCACTTCCCAAGATAAATTAAAGATTTTATAATTTTGGGGGTTGGAAACATTGATATCTGACGTCGCATTAGGGTCGGACGTTGCGGCGCCAATCCGATCAGCCTTTGCGACAATCCAAAACGGATGGTCGCCTCGGATTATAATTTCTGTTGACCAAATCGCGTCGTGATCTCGATAAACATCTCTCTAGATATGCAGATTCATCTGGCTCTTTGAAAAAAGAAAACAAAAAAAACCTCTCTAAATTTTGTATGGGGTTGATCGGAATTACTAGCCGTCCGTTTAGATGCAACAAATCCCTATGTCTAAATCTCAGCTCTACTATTTAGGGGTGTTTTGAGGCCACATTTACCATTTTATCGGTGGAATCTTACTAGATGTCTATAACTACATCAACCGACATGAAAGATAGTTATACTTATTAATTATTAAAAATCTGAGCTTGCTGGTCGGCCAAATATTCGCCGGCTATCAAGCATGTGACATTTTCGATGACTGGAGTTCGGGCAATTTTGTCCAAAAAAAAATATAAGAAAAATTAACAAATCCTAAAACATAAACAAAAAAAACCCTAGGCTTTCTACAGTATCCCCGTTCCTTGTACCCATCCTTTGCGAAGTCAAAGACCGAAGTTCTCCCCATTCATTGTACCCATCCTCCGCAAAGTCGAAGACCCAAATTCTCCACCGATTGAGGCACGAATTCAAAAATAAGAAGAAAATCATATGCTTCTTTCTTTATTTGTGGAGACCCAAATTCTCCGCCGGTCGAGCAAGGCGAGGAGGGACAAGAATCGAGTCACGATGATGATCGGGCAGCGATTTGGTTGAGGAGCAGCGAGGGAGAAGAAAGAAGAAAACATAAACATCTAAATGAATAATCTAAACTTAATTAATTAAGAATTTTCCCTTTTTTTCCAATCACAAATTTCTGACAAAATTGCCCATATTTTAATTGTTAGAAAATGTCCGCCGCGAACTAAGGTCTAAGGTTCTCACTTTGGATTAACTTATTTGATCATTTCGGATCCTTATTTGAAACAATGGGTCCACTTCAGGTATTTATATGACATTAAATTCACTTTGGATCATTATTTAAGAAAATATATTCACTTCAGATTCTTATTTGGAATTTTTCCAAAATTTTATTAGATAATGATGGAAGGGGAATAAAGAAATAAAAAATTAATTGAAAAAAAGAGAGGAAAATAAAAATTCGTTATTGCATCCGTGTTCAAATTTCCTAAATTCCTAATTCCATCAACGGCCTTCGGTTAATGCGTTATCAAAAAGCTCCACGGTGGGCACGGAAAGATGGGAGCAGCATTATAGGTTGTTGTACTTTCGGGAGTGCAGCTTCTTACAATTATTGTACCTTCGCAATGATTAGACTAGAGGAATCAGCAGGGGAACGTGGCTCACGATTTTCGAATTGTGCAATTATAGTAAAGTTTACCGACCGAGCAATATGTCCACAAGATATTTTGTTTTCCTTTCAACAGTTGACAGAGGCTTTCCTCTTTAAAATAATACATGTACATATATATTATTTTTTTTTTATTTTTTTTTTTTTTGGGGAGGGGGCTAAAAGCATATGCATGACGTGATATATATGTAAATTAGAGAAAAGAGGGGCAGAGAGTGGAAAAGTAGATAACCAACCACGACAAGGTGTTATCCACAAATCACCTGAATATAATCTTCAAAATGAGCGAAATATGCATTGTGTCTATTCATCAGATTTGATGATCATACGTGGATCGTTATAATTAAGGGTGAATAAAGAAATTGAGAATCGACCACAATCGAACCGGATTGGACCGACGGTTTCCATATAGACCAATTCAGTTCACAATTTCAATTTACTAAAACCGTTGATTACCGGTCCATTTCTTGATTATAAGTGTAAAATCATCTGTCCACCCATCTACCCATCCATCCGTTCGACTCGGACCGAATTGAAATTATTTTTGATATATATAATTTTTGAAATTTTTAAGTTCTAACTTTTTAAATCATAACCCAATTTTCTCTCGGTCTCTCTCCGAATCTTGCCCCACTCAATGAGTTTCTGGACTCATATCGCAATTAAGCCCCATGTTGCTGTTGCCAAATAGCAATCCGCATGACAGAGGACGTGGTGAGGTTCGACCGACAAAAGAAAGTTCCGCGCTGCCACAACGGATTTCGACGTTATATATTTTTATTTCTATCGAATATCCCCATTTTTCTTTATTTGGCATTTTCATTTCTGTTTTTTATTCGGTCGGAGTAGAGTAGAGTAAAAGAGAGTAAGAGTAAGAGTCTGATGATGTTTGGTCCGGAGGTTGCACTCGCCAGCGCGACTTTGGAGAACGTTAAAAAAGCAGGAGGCCAAAAAGACAAAGCAGAAGACGACGACGACGACAGCGATTTCTGTTTTGCTTCTTTCCCTTCTCTCTCTCTCTTTCTCGCTCGCTCGCTCGCGCTCGTCCTCCTTCCTCTCTCTCTCTCTCTCACTTCCGCTTTTCTGCTGGCGCGAAGGTCGCGAACTGAGTAGTGGCGCAGCCGCTGGTTTCCGCTCGGACTTCGCGCCCGCCATCCGCGACGCGTGTAACGGGGTCTCGCGATTCTCTTGCCTTTTTTTCCGAGGTGGTTCCGCTCTCGTTTCGGCATGGCGAACGGAGACGAAGACGGACGGGCCGCCGGCAGAGATAATGTCGACGCTCCCGGGGCGAGCGCCGGCTGTCCAGCTCCCGAGGTTCTCGCTGACGCGCTCTCGTCTCGTCTTGCTTCTTCTTTTGTTTTTTTCTGTTTTTCTCTCTTTTTATCTCCATGCTTTCAATCTGCTTGAATTGGGTTTTGAGCGTTCGAGGTTTTGGCTTCTTGGGTATTGGTTGGCTTCCTCGCGCGGTTCTGTATTGTCGCGCTGCTTTCGAGCTGGAATCGGGTGATTGATCTCGCGCCTGGTTTGGGTCTGATTTGTCTGTGGTTATCGCATGCTGAGCGTTGTGCGGCTAGTTTTGGAGACTCGATTTATGCTGTAGTGGAGTGCGTGGAACATGCGAACGCATCGCTTGAACGGAGGGCGGGAATTATGATTTTTCGACGCAACCACCACGTCCTTAGCGGTTGTCTGATAGCCTTTTGAAGGTAATTGGACACTGCTTGGTCGATTATATTCTTTGGTTGAGCGATAGGCTCCCTAGGAAAATCCCTTTACTCTTCATGAGCCGATTTTCTGTTGTGTGTGGCGCACTTTGTTGGGAAATTCTTTGCTAGGCAATGAAGTCGATCTCACGGCCATCGGGACTGTCTACAGCATCCTGTTCGCCATGCAAAATTCATTAGGGTCGGTCTTCCCGGGCAACATTTTCCTGTCAGCACTTGCTACTCCTTGACTTGGAGGTGGTTAATTTTGGCTGCTTAGATGCAGCAACGCTTTCTTGATGTGTGAAAGAACTTCTTCGCTTGTTTTGTAGGTCAGAAGTGCTCCAGAAATAATTGAAGAGATCCCAGACGCTGGTCATCAAGGACAGGAGAGCCTGGTCCTAGAGGTTCCCCCAAGAACCTCTGAGTTTGGTAGAGAGGATACTGCGGTAATAGATATTCCACCGACGCCTAACCTTACTCCCAGAAGAGTCAACTTTTCGCCCATGCCCAGTCCCAGTTTTGCCAAAGTGGATGGAACTTCTGCCCCTTCCCCATCTAATCGCAGAGCAACTGTGAAAAGCCTCCTTCCCAAACTGAGTTTTAAGTTTCGAAATAATACTTTCGACATCGAGAAGGCGGCAATGCTAGCATTGGATGCTTCTCCGGCAAGAAGAAAGGAGAAACCTCTCATTCCAAGGACTTTCTCTTTAACGAGGCTTTTCACTCCCAGAACGAAAACATCATCGTCCTTACCTGTCACTCCAATTGCTCATTCCAATCCAGAGTCTATGCATGGACGGAACACAACCGAACAGCTAGGTTCTGTGGTGAGGATAACCATTCTGTGTTTGGTTTTGCGTTATGGTCTTACTTAGCTGGAGAACTTATCGATCACCTAAGCTGACCATTTTTAAGGTGGCAAGTACCAGACATCAATGCAGTTTCCAGTTTTATCCTGTCAAATCTCAGTGTTCTATCACTAATCGGGTTGTGACAACAACCATGAAGTCCTGTACTCTCAAGTTGACTAAATTGATCTGATGTGCTCTTTCCGGTCTATTTATTGTTTATTATGTTATAGTACACCCAAAATTACTGCAATTTTCTTAATGATGACATTCTAGATTCTTTCTCTTGAAAACATCACGTCGTTCTCTTACAAATTTATGTTGGTAATCATTGCAGATGCCTGGAATCCAGGCCATGTTTCCTTGTTTTTAGTATTAGCTGGCACCAGAATCTGTAGCTTCTCCATGAGTGAAATCATTGTCGCAAGGACTTTTAAAGATGTGAAACAAGCATTTAATAGCTAAACTGCTTTTCTCTGAATTAGAACCAGCTTTACGCTTTATACCTTGTGGTCTATAGTTTGGCCACTACGAGATTGGTTTGTTCCTATTCACCAGTTCACAGCATTGTTCTGCACAGAGCTAAGGTCACCGGCACATTGAGCGGAAGATGACCCTTATAGAGTGAAATTCTCTGACCATTGTGGTGTATTATTTTCTTGCATTTATGGTTTATACTGGTAGATTCTTAGTTACGAATTTAGTAGTTGACTCCTCCTTCAGGTCAATATATCTGTTCTCTGCTTGTGGTACTTTTAGATCAATAAAACAGTATTATTTGTTAATAATGGAGTATAATGCTAGTTGATATCCTTAATGTATTTCCTTATCGTTGGTTTTTCCTGTCCTGGTTTCTTTCTTCTCAGAAAGCTGAGGTCAAACCATCTATTCACCGATCACGTTCAGTCCCCGTGATTAACAAAGATGGGAGCATAAGGCCAATGGATTCTTTAGGCAACAAGTTTCGCATAGTTCCCACTACTCCCCGGGTCACTACAGATGCCAGTGTATCAGATGCAGCTCCTGCAAGTGATACTGGTAAATACATCATTCAAGTGAAATATCTGCAGTTGTATGCCCCAACCCTCATCCTGGATGTGGTCACAAGAGTATAATTTGAAACCGGAAATTTGAAGTTCCTTGCTGACCTTGCATTGAGAGACCCAGGTTTTCATTCTGCATATGATGTAAACGCAGTGGGAAAAGTTAAGACATTTCATCTGAATGCAGATTTAACCTGGTTTGTGTCCTAAAGCAGCGAAGTCTGTGTTCTACTACAGGTTTTCCGCTGTCCTGAAAATTGATCACTGAACCAGGACAGAGGTCTTGTTCATTGTCTATTGCTGATTTAATGCACCTTTGAGATCTCTAATTTATTTGAACCGAACTTTCAATTGTTAGACATTCACTTGCGTGCAAAGTTCCTTCTGTGACAAGTCCGGTTAAGTTGTGGAGTTCCCGGCACGTCTCTTTGCCCCTCAAACTTTTAGTCATAACTTAGTCTGCCCTTATGCAGTCAGTTTAAAAAATTTGTTTTGGTCTGTTATAATAGGTCAATCTCACCACGTAAAATATCGTTCATTCTTGTGATATATGATATTTGACCTACAATTCATCTTAGTCCTATGGTTCAGATGAAAACCGTGACAATGGGGAAGATATTCCTGAAGAAGAAGCAGTCTGTCGAATCTGCTTTATTGAACTTGGAGAGGGCTCTGACACACTTAAGATGGAATGTAGTTGCAAAGGTGAATTGGCACTAGCTCATCAAGAATGTGCCATAAAATGGTTTAGCATCAAAGGTAATAAGATATGCGATGTGTGCAAGCAAGAAGTCCTAAACCTACCTGTCACTCTTTTGAGAATTCAAAATCTTCAAGCCCGTAACTTGCAAGGAATTGGAGCTCCTGAGGTTGTTCGATACAGGTAATTGGTACGTTCATATGAGTATTCATCAAATCACCATCTTCTGTTGTATTATGCAAGAGAACAAACACATTTGTAAGTGGATGTCCTCTTAGATATTGTCCTGTACAACAAGTAGGAGTGTGAATCATTGAAGATCTTGTTGAGCAATGTAATGCCATACAAGCTGTACCAAATCACAAGTTGATTAGTGCCTTTATGGCCAGTTCATGCACTTGAGTTTTACCACAGATTCGCATCTTCATTCATGCTTAGTGTGGCCAGTAATGAACAACACAAGAGTAGCAAGCTTCTATGCTATTTTGATTTTCAAGACTGACAATAATGGAATTGTTGCAAAATCATGACAGGCTGTGGCAGGATGTCCCGGTTCTTGTCATTGTCAGCATGCTCGCTTATTTTTGCTTTCTGGAGCAGCTTCTGGTAAGTGTTAAACATTCTTATGTGGCTTTTCTAAGCCTTCAAGGTCAAGAATTTTTAATTATTGTCCTCACAGGTAGGCAAAATGAGTTCTGGCGCAATTGCCATTTCTCTCCCTTTTTCCTGTATTTTGGGGCTTCTTGCATCCATGACATCCTCCACCATGGGTAAGTCTAAATTCTTATTGTTCAGAATGGTAATGTCGTGTCTTCTTTACAAGAATTTGCATTTTAACACCGATGGATTTGTAATTTGTTTCAGTGCACAGAAGATATGTCTGGGTTTATGCCACTATTCAGTTTGGACTGGTGGTTCTATCAGCACATCTTTTTTATTCACTGGTGAGAACTCAAGTCATAGATGTT
The DNA here is from genome assembly GCA_014182395.1 of Eucalyptus sp. ANBG9806169. Taxonomy (NCBI): domain Eukaryota; kingdom Viridiplantae; phylum Streptophyta; class Magnoliopsida; order Myrtales; family Myrtaceae; genus Eucalyptus; species Eucalyptus sp. ANBG9806169. Next base: position 31,294,186 of record CM024583.1, on the reverse strand, counting down.
ATTTTGGAAGTTTCATAATGCTGCTCGGAGAGTAGATCTGATGTAGTTTTCTCGAGAAAGTTAAGAACCTTGATAGGCCTTGTAGTTAGATGGCACCCATCTTTCCGTGAAGATGAATTGCCATTGGCTTCAAGTTCCAGGCCGCTTGATCGCAGAGAGCATGTTAGTTATAAAGTATTTTGAGAAATTCCATTCCTCTTCTATTTGCAGCTTCACATGCAACCTGTTCTATCAGTTCTCCTAGCTACCTTTGCCGGATTTGGGATGACAATGTGCGGGACTTCTTTGCTAGTTGAGTTTTCGAAATGGAGGGTATGGTGGCTGGCCCTATCAGCACAAAGACGTAACGCCCGGGAGAACTCACAGTTTGATCAAACGCCCGTGGCCGTGGAGCAGAACTCACAGTTTGATCAAACGCCCGTGGCCGTGGAGCAGAACCATACGCAACCACAGCATCAGGAAACTGAACCAGGGAACTCAGAAACTTCACGTGGTAACTGACTTGATACGTATAAGAGTGCATGCGGCTGCAAGCAGCCATATGAAAGTAAACTGCGTCAACTGTATATAAAAGCGTCATCATCTTCTTCTTCTTCTTCTTCTTGGCCAATTCCAGTCTTTTGTTAGCTGTGGATACATTTGGTGCCTGGTTTTATTGCCGTTACATGTTCCTCCTCTTCTTCGTTTGGTTAATTACAGTCTTTGTTAGCTGTGGATACATTCGATGCCCTTGGCATATACTTGAAGCATAAAAATATGTTGTCTTTGCTTTTTGTCAACCTGTATGTTTGGATCATTAGTAGCTAATTAGCAAAATGCTTCACGACCACATGAATGCGGTAAAACCACCTCATCTTCCAGGGAGAAGATGCTCCATGAAAGGTCTGAGAAATTTTGTTTGTGGACTGGTAGTCCATCGTTGCATCAAATACATCGTTTTGGCTGTCGTCATCTCCGAATCTCCTGGATCCTAAAATCAAGTACCATCACGGACTAATTTCCTTGGCCGAAACTACTATCGAGGACTTAAAAGGTCATCATATTAAGCCTGTTTGTTTTTAAGGGAAAGAATCTCTACTTAGAATCTCTACTTAGAACAACTTTGCCGCCTAGGCATCATTGCAAGTCAATAGATATCCTGTGTACGAGCCAAAGGCTACTTCAGAACACCCTCAGCATGATAACACGCTGATTTCAAGTCCCCCTCTCAAAAGAGTTAATTGAAATGTAAGTCTGTACCTGTGGGTTATGTGCATAGGCATCAACTGGTATGTTTGGGAATTAAATTGACTAATGAATACATCGGGCCGTATAGTCGGCTGCATCAAGGTCACACTATTGAGTGGTAGAAAACGGAAGGATGCCCACCGGATCAAGTAGGCTTGGCTGCTGAGCCCTCATGACATCTATTGCTCAACATCTCCAGATAACTCTTTTTAAGTATTAGCAATTACCAGGTTGAAACAACTAAAGCTCCATCAAGCATTAGAAGGCAACAGCAAACAGAAAACTAAAAATAAAAGGCGCACAAAATGAAGTTTACTGGAGCATCATACTCAAAAGGGCCATTCTATAAATAACTCATTTGGGCAGAATTCAATTTTGTGGACGTCACTTTCATGCTTCAATCCTTGTACTACCTACATCTCCTTTCCATACTCATCGGTGCCATCAATTGCACCTTTATCCCGAATATACAAAGGAACCAGTTGGCCAACCCAACAAAAATTAGATTACATTTACACAAACCAACTGAATGAACAACATGACAGGGCCAAGTCAGTGACCAAATATTCTGCTTCCTTGGAAAAAACCACCATTGGTACCGGTCATTGCTTGTCCGGAATAATTAACCTTGGTTGACAAGAAAGGATTATCCTTCAAACTTGTATCCTGGGAAAAAAATAAAACGCCAGTTTTACTGGTCATTGCTTGTAGCTGGAATAACTAACCTTTGTTGATGGAGGCTTATCCTTCAAGCTTGTACTCAAAACTGTCTCCACGTTGCTTGCTTGACTTTCGGCAACCCCAGGTCTCATCCAAACTTTTGTGTGACCCTCCCGGCATACCGTCAAAACTGACTCTTGGGTGAATATCAAGCCAGAGAGAGGTTCCGTGTGCACTCTATGAGCAACCAGAGGAGATAATTTTGGTACATCTCGCATGCTAGGAGCCGGTTGGAGGATACCTACTGGAGGAGTGCTGTCCCAATGTGCAGACTGGCTTCCAGTACTGAAGGTGGGCGAGCCACCTGGAGGGCGCCTCAGTGGGACCACAATTTCGTCCAACTCCAAGTCCCACAAAAGCAACTGCGTATCCTGCTTAGACAGGCACATCAGAACAAAGGTAAATCAACACCATTAACCCAGAAGCAGAAGATGCTGAATACAGGAAGAAACATAAAATGAACAGAGACAATGCAGTATTCCAGTTAACTCCTCCTGTTCAGAAAATTTCAGCGGTCAATGGTCTAAGAGAATTCCCCAAACAAAATAAAACCAAAATCTCACTGGAGTATCTCCAACTGGTATAGTCACATATTCAGTTTGTGGGTATCAGATTTGCACTTTCCTAATGGCTCAAAAGTCAGGTTACTATGTCCAAGACGGAAGAAAGTCCATAAAGAAGCCAACAAAGGTAAAATAAAATAAGATTCGATAAACATGTGAACAATGATTTATATCTGGCCATTGCTTGGACATCTTTCAGGCACTCAATCTTGTTTGGCTTTCACATAACAAATGTGGGGCTTTCAGAATGGCGATTTACATCCTATTCGGTTTTATTCTCAACATTAATTCATCTTCCAGGACCCACATTGCTTTCGAGAAGAGATTAATCTTAATCCACAATTAGTACATACATCATTCAAGTCAACACAATCTTTTGACTACGTTGCAGATAGAGACAGAAAATTTCATTTGCATATAGTCTCCAGCAATCCTCTTCAGATTCTCTTATTTTGAAACTCAGACTCCCCACCTCAGGCAAGGGGTCTTGTCAGAGTTTAGTCACTATGCCATGCTGCGTCATATTGCTTCATGGGTCCCACTCATTTCTTTGCGAGTGACTTTTTCTTAATTTCAAGAGGTTAATCTAGGATTTCACACTGCTGCATCACAGACCAGATTTCCTTTCTTCCTCATTCCAAAATCAATAAATGACCAACCAAAACTGAACTGGACTGATTAGAATAATGGTGCATAACATGGTCTGTACTAGATGAAAAGGTGGAAGTCGTCTAATATCTTATAGCGAGGAACTCCCTCCTAGACACGTTTGCCCTATAGACCATTAAGTTTAGTCAAAACCACACACAGATAAATGATGAGTGACTTGAAAATTTACTGAGTACAATTTTCCACCTGATAACACTCGGTAGAGCATTTCTAGAGAAAAGTGATCCTGGAACTACATTTTCACACTAGAATTGAAGCTCAATGTAGAGAGAAAGATATTTTTTAGCCAAGAATTGAGACATCCTTCATTCCATTGAAAACTTTGTTTGGCCAACCAATATCATATTTGTCAACTCTAGAGTTCAATAATGTCTTCCCTTTATAGTTTGGCAATTACCATAAGGTTTCATGAACCCCAGAGGTCGACACCTGAGCCACATGAAATAAGTTAAGCAGTACCCTAGCAGCCACTACTTTTGACAGTAAACTATCCATATTGACATCCTTACAACCTTGGCAGTAAAAGGTGTGGTGCATGCATTTCAGCTTCAGTGATGAGTAGTCACTGAATGAGCCAAGAGGTCCACCTTCAACTCTTAATAGATCGAACAATCTGTTTCTTATGAGGGTTAATATTACAAAGAAACTATTAGCCCAATCGAGCACAAGGATTTTTCTAAAATTGATGAAAGAGTAGGACCGGATAAACATATTCAAATCTATCATCGGTTAAGCAACAGAAAGACAAGACCACAACCATTTATTAATACCTGACCCACTGAACCGAACCGGTACATCACAGACTCCCCTGTGTCATCAGCATTGAGCGGTGACCAGTATGGATCAAAAGCCACTCCACTGACCTGCAGCACCGTCAAGTCTCATAACCTATACAAAACCTTGCAACTTAACACAGAAATAAAGCTCATAATCGCTAAGCTAAATCTCACCCATGAATTGTGCCCCTCGCCCCAGGCAACAACCTTCCTTTCTTCCATACTCCAGACCTGCACCAAGTCGTCTTCACCTCCAGCAAGGATGTATTTTCCGTCCATGCTGTCAAGGGACATATCCTCTCACATTTTAAAATATTTAAAGTATTACTATTTCAGATGCATGAGATAGTGCAAGATACAATTTCTTCTCTATTAATTAAAAGTACCAAAAGTAGTTACAATCTTATGGCCAAGCCCAATCAAATGTTGCATCATCAATGCCAAGAAGTTTAGCTACCTCCAAGCACAACATAACAAAGCACCATAATAACTTTTGCCACCACATATCAGCTGTTCCTTCGAATAGTCAAAGACTCTCAAATATCCTGGATCAACAAATTGCCTGAACTCAGATATGCTTCAAGCACATAGAAAAGAAGCAAAAAAATGAATGAAGTTGACATGCCAATGATTCAGATGATTTACCATCTCTTCCAACAGCTGCTAAATAGGCTCCGTCTGTTGAGAATACCATGCTATTAATTGAACCTTGGCAAATATGCCACCGGGCTATGGGGTTACTCTGCACATAGGAAATCACAAAAGCAAATGGCAGGTAAAACTATTGCACCAAAACAGCTGCTCTTCCAGATGCAGACTCTTTTCTTTAACATGTTATGGAACATTGAATATATCTGGGAAAACAGCTGAAAACAAAAAATGAAGCTCTATGCAGTTAATGCAAGACGTTTATGCAGACTCTACAAGGGCTCAAAAGAAGAGACACAAGCTCAAAAGAATCTTCGAGAGCCTTCAACTTAATTTTTATAAATGAGAGCATATTTTCACGTAGAGCAAAACCTGCAAGAAACGTTGGACAAGCATGCTTTCAATTCTGTCAAGGAGTTAACTTATCTGCTTTTGGCGAATGTGTTTTCTTGCAACTATCTGTATATCAGTCGGTCAAAACAACTATCACTCCGACATCACTCATATGTTCTGGCCAGATCTCATCAAATGCATATAACCAAATTTAGGTGTACATAGATAGAAGGCATACCATGCATAGTGAAAATGAACAAACCACCTCTCACCCACTCTGTTTAAGGCAATGGTTGCTAGAAATTGCATCAGAATGCAGTACCACACTAATTTGCATAGACATCAAACATAAAATGTACTGATTGACCATCCACACGAACAGACAAATAGGTCCAAGTCTGGCATACCAATGACAACCTTATTTCAATAAGTATATAGATAAGAAGCACTTAGTGTTTTCATAACTCGTATAAATATAAGCCAGAAAACAGGCAACAGAAAAAGGCAAGAAGAAGACTCCATAAACCAGTTCATAGGCAAGGTTGACACTATAGCTGCTAAACAAGACATGCAGAGATTAGGGTAACCAAGTAACGAAACGCATCTTAATCATTGCAGCAAAATGTTGTCAAAATTATTTAAAGCATCTCCACACCAACACTGTATACAGCAGAAAGTATTCTAACAAGCCTCATAAAAAAGACGCGATAAAAAATTGAAACATATACAAGCAGAATTAAAGATCTGCAAGAGAGAAAAACATCATTAAGACTAACATGCTCCATGCAATTAGACCTTGGAGTATGCATCCACTGGTTATTATGGGAAATTAATGATGTCATGGTATACTTATAAGTACCTTTACCTTGCTGTAGCGCGCATGTGCCACTGAAAACTGAGTTTGATCCTTGATGGCGGGGAATGATGAATCACCTGCACCATCTTTGCTCTAATACAATGTACATGTACCAATCAAGACACTGGATATGATGATATTCAAGAAACCAACAGATTTTTGGACACAGAGAAAATGTAACAATCAAGGCTTGCCTTCTCATAAACATACAAATTTCCATCAACATGTGCAACAACAAAAGCCCCATCGCCTCCAGGCACCCATGTGATACAAGTACAGCGACTGTTTGAAGAAAAAGCAGATAGTCAATACAATTGTGGGTAGGTGGACCACAAACCAATTAATTCTCACATAATTGGAATATGTAGAAATCATGCAGCAACTAATTACATTTTCTCCCTATCTATTAGGTGAAGGCCTTAGCAATTTACTAGGAACCTTCACATGTTTAGACACTTCCAATATATGCATACCACATATCTTAATAATAGTGGTTAATGGCTAGGCACTAGGCAATGAATCATACTCAAGTTCATGTTTAAAGAGGAAGGGACTGAGCAAAATATAAGCTATAGGCATAAAATGCTATCTCTTGCCATGTCACCACAACAGGCTTTTCATAAGCAAGAGAATTTAGTGGCTGGAGATGACTGCCCAATGATGTTACTAGAACTGGAACCCCCTAAAGTACCAGACGAAAAAAAGAAAAAAAAGAAGAAAAATTAGACTTATGAGACTGGAATAATAAGGCCTTGGCAAGCATGCAAACAACACTCTAAGGGCCTGTTTGGCCGGAGCAATTCATCCATGTCAGTTTATCCTCAGCAAACACATAATACTGCATGTAAAATGAGTTTGGTCATCATTTTGGTTTTTGGCTTTTTAAAGATATTTAGCCGTCTAGAAAATCGATTACATTTCCAGTTTCCATTGAGCTGTTTTCAGTAACATCCTAATGATGAGAAATTATGACTCAATGAAGAACTTTGTGTTCAAATAATCCCAACTAACATGAGAGAGAAAATCTTCTAAAAAAAAATTGACGCAAGGAAATCGAAACAATGTACCTAACAAAATTCTAGAAAAGTGGAAAGGTGAAGACCAAAACCAATTTTAATCAAATCTGCACTAGATATGAGAACCAGAAAGCTTTTCCAAAGCTTTTTACAAGCAACGCGCATGAAACCATTATTTAAATTTGCTTCAAGTACCCAACATAGCAGGTATTAAGAATGCTCATGCAGGACGATTCACTTGATAGAATATCATGTACTCTTGAAGTTGGTTTTATCACCATCCATACTGTCATGTATAAGAGGCAAATGGTTAAGCCAGGGCAGCCCTGAAGCCATGCAACATCAACAGATCTTGAATGAGTTACTGCATACAACAAGAGTACCTGCCCCACTTTTCTCGCACAAGGGGGAAAAGCTCACCCCAACTCTTCTTTGAAAATTTTATTGAAACAATTATCATGTTCTATCAGTTAAAGTCTACCTTCAAGCACAAATTGCTTAAACTTACTGAGATGTGTAAAGGTGGAAATTTAAGGAATGGTTTTATCTCCATCCAAAAAAGATCCTATAATTAGAGCTATAAAACAAAATATGGATGAGTCCTCTCCAAACCAACTCTACAACATTTAAGACCTCTTTAAACTGTAAAATCTCATACAAATTACCATTCAAAAGCCAAACATTAAATAATAAAAAAATCTTCTAATCGCAAAGATGAGGGGACCTGGAAGACACATTCCACACCAAATCAAAGGCTTCTAAATTTTATATGTCCATGCGTATGTATTCCCACTAACTTTTAAATATCCTAAAAAAGAAGTAGCATTTACATCTTGATCAGTTTTAATACAGCAAAGGAAGGTGGCAGTTTGTGGGCGATAGTGGACTGATCATCAAATGGAGGAAAGGAATATGTAGAATAAAAAGCAAAGCATTCTGACACAAAATTGCATTATCTTCTATGGAAATTATAATTTGCACTACCTGCCATTAACTGAACCATCTTTGTTATAATGCTGAGCCCCAATAAGCTTCTTTCCACTGTCTTGTAATTGTTGTCTCAGCGACACAGAATATACTAGAATAAAATGAGAAAAGCACACTGAGTTTTTCTGTTAAATTTTTCAATCAATTTGAAAGTTAGCTCTAGATGTAGAAATATACCATCACCAGTACTCAAACCAATGACCAAATCGTGCCCTTCCTTAGCATCCTGGTCAAATGCATGACAAACCGGGTAGACGTTGTTAAAGTAGATGGCCTTCATAGGTTCCTATGACATAAATTCAACCTCTTGATTACCAACTGAAGCTCCTCAATGTTTAATTTAATGAATCCCCACTAAGTAAAACTTACCTTGTCTTGAGAATTCAAATCACTTATAAAAAGTCCGTCTCCCATATTGAAGATCAAGTAAGTTCCTCTACCGTCAAAATTTGAAGTCGAAGTTGAATTACTCGAACTCGAGACGCCCAATGAACCAAGTCTACTACTTGCACTGATACTCTTACTCCCACCATTTCCTCCCACAAAGCTTAGAGCACGGCTCCCGTTGCTGCCACCCAACAGCCTCGCAGCAGCCGATCGTACACCGCTGCTGGCACTAAAGCCAGACGATGATTGAGCCGGTGGAGTCGGTGGGGACGGCCTGTCCTTCAGATGAGCTAGAGTTGCCTGACAATCAAGTTCAAATCATACCCTACAATTTAGCATTCACAGACAAGAAGAATTGCAAAAAATACAAGTCCAACCAAACAAATGGCCCAAAAAAATGGTCATCGTGCGGAAACTCTAGATACGAAACTAAGAGGAAGAAGCTCACTAATCGGCTTAGATAAGATTGATAGACGAGACCCAAAATGCCCAAAAAGAAAGCCTCGTCAGTATCGCTTTAACTTCCATTGAAATGAATCGATAGTCGGACTCGAGAAATCGCATCGGAAAGAGCACAATGAGACTGAATCCTCGAAAATCAATTTCCCAAAACTCACCCGCGAACGACCGATACGTCGCAATCATTCCGAAACCACCAGCCCTAACATCGAATCTAACGCGAACCCGCGACATCCACCCCGACGCCAATCGGCTCGATCGGGATTGGAACAATCGGCCGCCCTAAAAAAAGGGGGTTGACTTCGCCGGAGAAGCATTGCGCCCCCGAAAACGACCGAAGCAAAAAAGGGAAAAAGGGGGGCCCCAAAAAAAGAAGAAGAAGAAGAAGAAGAAGAGAAGAGAAGAGAAGAAGAATCGAGCGGAATCACCTGAGTGACGGTCTTGCCCTGGACGTAGTGCATCAGGCCGGAGGGGTGTCCCTTCTCGTAGTGGAGCTTGTACCGCCCCTCCGGCGTCTTGAAGTAGGTCTTGAGCCCCGGCGACGGCGCGTTCGCCCCCGCCCCCGCCCCCGCCCCCGCCCCCGCCGACGACGATGCCCCCTGCGCCGACGCCATCCCGTTCCCTGAGTTGATCATGGTGCCCTCGCTCGCCGCAACAACAGCCCGAAGAGCATGTGATCATGGACCCGCTGCCCCCACCCTCCCCTAGGGTTTCCTTCTCTCCACCCCGCGAGAGAGTGTTCACTTCGCTTCGTCTTCCCGTCTCTTTCCTGCAAAGCTTTTCTGTAGTTCTCCGCGAGGAAGAAAGAGAGAGAGCTTCGAGGTCTGGTGTTTTGGTTTCGGCTTTGGTTTTTCCTTCGCCGGTTCTTGGCTCTCTTCTCTCTCTGTCTTTCTTTGCGGGCCTTGCTTTTTCGATGGCTACTGGATCAAAGGAGAGGGGGAGGGGCCTGGATTGCGTGGATCGCGACCCACCGTAACGTCGATCCGGTCAACGAAACGGACGTTCCCCGATGCGGGTCTCTTTTTAATCTCGACGTTGGATTAGGCCGTGATGCGCTTTTCCTGTGCACTGGAGATGGTGCCGTCCGGGATCGGGACCCTTCGCCGGAGGTTTTCTTGCGAGGATGGATATGCCTTTTCGGATAAGAGGTTGGGGTCCGAGAATATTATTGTAAGAGTTCCAAACCCACTGCGGCATTGCCTGATTCGTGAGGAGTAAATCCTATCGGCCACGTTTTACGACGATGTGAGCATGTTCTAAAAGCACACGGTCCTTTTCGGCACAGTGGCAGGGCGGTTATTATGCATCATGGTAGAAATTAGCTACACTGCATATAGGATATAAATTTATTCGGGAAATAGTGTGAAATTTGATATGCTAAGGATTATTCGATCTACTTTCGAATACTTTATTTGGGATTTTTACTCACCTCAAGCAATTTTATCCCGTCTAGAGTATAGTACCGAATAGGGGATGTAGTAACTTACAAAGGCTTCCAATCGAGGTGAGAGCAATTCCTTTTAGTATGAATCAAAATTCGAGGCCTTGAGCTTCCTAAAGTGTAAGATCTTGTTTGGTCCACTAGTATGACCTCCCGCCACTTATTAACTTAATGATGAAGATTTAATCTTTGAAGCATTGATTGCGAGAAAAGTCTAAGTTTGAAAATTACGTCTTTTGCACTATCGGGGGAAGGAGGTCCGGTGAAGATATAGTTGAATTTTGGAGAGTTGACTACAGAAGAACCCTCCACTAGAATAATACTAGCACGGAGCCCCATGCCATCACCAAAAATGAAATAATTCACTGATAACATATCTAGATATTAAATGTAATATTTTAACCGAGCGGTTAATCAATCGTGTAGGAACACTTTAATAAATTACAAATAGGTAAAACAAAATTAATGTTTTGAGGATGATGGTGAATCAACCTGATGGCACAATTTAGTTCAACCTCTGACTTTCATTAAACAAAAATGCTATGACAAGTCATTCCAATTTCCCATGTATTTCATAAAAACATAATGTGGCAAAACCGATACATCCTACAATATTTTATTTTGGAAAATTGAATTTAAAATTTTCCTCATCTACCAACTATTTAAAAAACTCTTGTCAATTAATATACATCTTTGAATTTTCTGTTCTCTCTTTGCATCAATATTAATTGATGTGTAAATGCATGTGTTTCTCTGCGAGATTATTTTAATAGATCTTAATATTCACGATTTTGTAAAGCTGAAGCTATTAGTTGTATGTATTATTTCAATCAATGATTTTTTTTGTTAAATCACATGTGAAAGGGAAACTTAAGGAGAGGAAGAAAGAGCGACTTAGCTAAGAGGAGAATAACATTATGCCCGTAACTAAGTGGCTCATTCAGCTTTAAAATGTGAATTATAATGTCAGAAGATCTCTTAAGGATCCTCTAATTGGAAAAAAAATTAATAATATTAGCGTCAAATTCACATAGGTACAAAGATGTAAAATGAATGATGATTCATTTTAAGGAAATCGAAAATGATAAGAAATATTTTTCCTTAATCAACCCAAATCAAACCCATGACAATTTATTTCGCGGAAATGGATGATCTTAGAATTTTTTTTTTATAAAAATAATTGCTTGCATCTCTTACAAAAATGTATAAACAAAAAATATTTTCATATTTCATGAATATATTTAGATATAAATTTTTATCGACAATTAAGCCATTTTTATCAACTAATTATTTCAAGCTTTGACCCAAAAAAATAATTATTTCAAGCGATATAACTAATTATTATTTAAAAATATTTTTTAAAATTATTTATTTTCTCCAAAAAAAATGCACGAGTAAAGGTAGAATATGGAGTTTTAAAACCCTCCCTCAGAAAAAGAGTAAAGATCGGCCTCCTCAGACTTCCATCTAGTGGTGGCAATAGTTTATGCAACCCGAGGCACATGAGATGAATGTATTGAGACGGATGATGACTTGACTTCGTGTGAAAGCTTAAACGCACGCCTGATTTGGATGACGACGAGCTTGGAACCGCCCTCTCGCATCGCTTGAGATTGGATTAATTTTAAATTCCATTTATTTCATGAAAAGAGAATAATTCACAAAAATGATCGCTTGTGTCTCTTATAAAAATAAATTAACGAAAAATATTTTTATCATCCATGAAAATATTTAGATATAAATTATTATCAATGATGAATTTTTTTTTTATTGATTGATTATTTTATGCGATATAAATGATTATTTCAAGAAAGATGTTTTCCAAAAAATAAATATTTTTTCTTAAATATCGCATTGTGACAATTTTTGGGCCACACGGATCGAACTGACGTAAGCTAGAAAATGTAGGACTAGATACATTGTTTCGAGGGTTGCTACCGAACACTAGTGTTGAAAGTTACGGCAAAAATAAAATGAAAAGAAGAAAGCATACCGTTACGAGTGCGTAAAGTCAATAAAAGGTACAAAATTGGTAAAAGCGTCACCTCGATGTTTGATTTCAAAGATAGAAAAACGCAAGAACAAATCAGTCTGTACGGCACTAGGTGCGCACGAGTAGAAAAAATGGCGACGGACCGGGCGGTGGCGATTCGTATCATCTCAGGCCATAAACATGGCCGGCCAAAGCCCTATCACGACGCGATAGTGCGCATCATGCCAATGACGACGTGGCGCGTTCAGGCACTTTTCTTTAGCGTACCGGTCGATGGTACGCTAGTGTTATGTGCGCCGCACCTGACTTATTCTCTTCCATGTGGACAAAAGCACAGGTCGTTCACGCCAAGATCAGAAGATTTACAACGAAATTACCTCATCGTGGCCTGACTGATTCCGAGATTGCATTCGTTTGTCGGGATTACTACTATATCTACTCTTAAGAAATTAACGGCGGTTGGGATCGGGCGCTTGGGTTACACTTTTTCCACTCGAAGAATTTGTGCCATGACAACTGGTAAATTATCGTAATTTGATATCAAGGGCGGCCACCGTCAATGGACGATGCCACTATGTCGCCATCGCACTGATTGCGTAACCAGGGCCAGACTTTCGTAGATAACATCGATGACGTTCGGATCTCATCTGTCTAAGCTGGACCAACAGGAACTTTCGAAGATTAACATCTGGTAATGCCTTTACAAAAAGTCGATGTATCAAGTCCATACTTTTCTAACTTAAGTTAGTTCCTGTCACCCAAAGATTATCGTAAACATCTAAAGCTGGCCCAATTTCAATTGATGCGACAAAGTCGTTTCAAGTTCATCATCATAATCATCATCCAAGTCCGACGCGCATTCAAGCTTCCGCATAAAATCATGTTATGATTCCTGTTTACGCTTTACAGCAAACAGGGCAATATGTTCGCATTTTAGGACAGTGGTCACGAGGCCGAACGGGAACTATGACTTGGTTCTCTGTAATTTTAGACGATTGAATTTGAATTTGAATTTCACTAACTCGTAAAATTTCCATCTACAATGTCCCGCAAAGCAACACTTTCTCAAAGATTACCTTTTCAATTGTCACAAATCTTTCTGAATGACCTAAACTATATGCCGAGCTCCTACCAGGAATTAGTCAGCTGGTGTTTTGGGTCGCCGAAATGCATTCAATTTGTCTACCTCCCGTGTCGGGATCCCCGCATTTTGACGGAATCAAAATTGGAACTCAAACCCGCCAGGAAAGCCTCCTCCTTGAAACCCACCAAAGCCACCGGGAAAACCACCATCGAAGGTGAAAGTGAATTGCTGTCCCCCACCACCAAACGGGTTGCCGCCGCCGCCACCTCCCATGCCCATTTCGTCAATGTCTTCACCTCTGTCATATCTTGTACGCTTTTCTTCATCACCGAGCACCTGTGAACGCCAATAACCAAGTCAAACTATCTATACTAATATCATTTCAGAGTTATCATGGAGTTGCAAACCTGCAAACTATAAACTTAAAAGTAGTGCTTGATATGATGGTTCTAACCTCATATGCAGCAGCGATTTCTCGGAACTTGTTCTCTGCCTCTTCTCTATTTTCCACGTTCTTGTCAGGATGCCACTGCAAAGCAAGCTTCTTATAGGCACGCTTGATCTCAGCAATTGACGCAGTCTTCGAAATTCCTAAAATCTTGTACCAGTCCTTCCGTTTGCTCATCTTCAATGCTTTCTCAGCTCTCATAAGTGCTTCACGAATAGCCATATCCTGCATTTTCAGCGGTTAGAGTTCTTTCATGGCAAGGCACAAGTTCATGATTGATGCTTTATCAGTCAGATCTTGGTACACAATAAAATGAATGCAAACAAAAGTTAGTTCTAGACTAATTCCAACATTATAATCACCTTACCCCCTCATTAAGGGAGACAAATCTGATGGCCATCAGAGATGCATTCAATCAATCTCGATTTAACAGTTAAGAAAAGACAAAAGCATTACTTAAAGAAAAAGTCACTGTTGCATTATGATTACCTCTCAAAAGAAGAGTCCCATTTTCAATCTCCGCTCTGCTGATGTTAACAGGCAGACAGGAATGTATTTTATAACAAGAGCCCAAAGTTATGTGGCTCTGGAAAAGAGGCTAAAAAATGCATGTCCGGACAATAAGCTAGTTTATATTCTATAGCCATATATTCCGAAGAACACAACCGTAACCTTAAAGCTTGTTCACATATTTTCCTTTGGTAGAAGACATAAAAACTTCTGGTATCTGCAGTACTGGGGCTTACTTAATATAATCCACATGGAAACCTTCAATCAACAACAGAGATAGCGCGACTAACCTGAGGTGACTTTTGAGCTGCCGACTTTAGATCATCCACAGCACCTTCCCAGTCTTCAGTTAGAAGTTTTGCCTCGCCTCTCTAGAAACACAATAAACACTCATAAGTATGCATTATAGATACTGATCAAGGAATTATCTCTGTCTGAAAAAATGAGGGGCTACCAAAGGTATATATAGAGGTCATCACAGTTTCAGGATGACCGAAAAAGAATAACAGCATACCTGGACTAAAGCTTCAGTAAGATCTCCATCAATGTCAAGTGCTTCAGTGCAACTAGTCAAAGCTTCCTTTCCCCGACCAAGCTTCACCAACACCTTACATAAACCGAGATGAAGGTGTACATTGTGAGCATGATGATCGGGGTCCAAAGCAATAGCTCCTTTATAATCCTCTACTGCAAGTCGCAATTTACCCTTGTTCAGATTATCTTCTGCCTGAATAAAACAAATGAAAGTTCAGTAAATGAAAGAACCAATCATCTTGATGAATTCTAAAAGGTTTTAACTGAAATAAACACATTTAGTGACAATCCCACAAAAAATACACATGACAGACCCTACATAACTAAATGGTTGCAAATTCAATGAACTCACACTCTTAGTCTTCTTGAGCAAATTTTTCAACCCAAAATATGCTTTCTTCAAGTCAGCATGCTCAGGGTCCAGGCGGAGACCTTTCTGATAATGCCTGATAAAAAACATAAGTCAATGCTAAATAACTACAGATCCTTAAAACTCGATACACTATAAATAACCTACCTCATAGCCACGTCGTGATCTGCCAAATAATAGTAGGCACGGCCACGAAACAATAACGCCTCTAAATTGTTCTCATCTTCCTTGAGAATAAATCCAGACTCAGCGATGGCACTGGAATAGTCTTTAGTTGCCAACAACGACTTCACTTTCAAAAGTTTGGCCTGGAAATACAACAGAGGATATATATTTTTAATGGAAAAAACAATAACTAAAAAGGACTTGCATATAGTGGCCAAAAGTCAGCCAGATCAGAAGGCAATCTCATACTGCCATCGTCTATGAATCTAAAACAAGTAAATGGATCATGATCCTACCGTTGAGCAGGCTGGAGAAAAGACGAGTACAATCTTATCAACATATTCCAAAGCTTTAGTATAATCTCCTGAGTCAAGGAGAGAAATTGCTGATTCGAGAGCACTCCGTGCCTGAAATAGTTGAGAGAGTTCCTTTTCTGCAGCTTTATTTCCAGGTTTTAACTCCAAAAACTCTCTGTAGCTCGATTCTGACTCCTGGTATCTACATCAGCCAAAAATTGCCTGAATCATAATTAGTACTCCAATCAGAAATAGGAGGAGGGTCAGTTCCTCTTCATGTAAAAAAGACAAAAGCGAACGTATTAACTTCCTCCTATTTCCATAACATCCGTCTCAATTTATATTTTGAATCAGAGGCAAGGTCATAAAATGATCCAACAGCAGCATCATGTTCCATGTCACTGAACATGATTGATCTCATAATCATGTAGCAGAAGTAGTGTCACTATCAGCTCATATTCTTCCATATCTTTAAATGATAATGCATTTCCCTAATTCCACAAAATCACTATCCTGTGAGATTAGGCATCCTTAAAAAAACAAAAGAAGAATATAGTGATCACAATTCAAAACGAATATAGTGATCACAGTTCAAAACATTGAAAATAATCTAACCAAACATGGAGATCCACACTTGTTTGGAGGAAAACATGTTGCCTTAGGGTACAGACCAGGCACTCTGGTTATATTCTCCACAAGTCCAAGGATGTGTTTAATAAGTTCATTAAGAGCTGCCAATTTTTAGTCATTTAGTACCTCATGGAATTCAATTGATTAATTTCAGTCAAACATCACTAAATCATTTTAAGTCAATGAGAGCTACATACAATTTTGAATGATTGTGTCAATGAGTCAATGACAGTAGAAAAGGGACCACATGTAGTTGACTAGAATTGGTGACGACAGAATGGTGGACTTCCAGTGGCGGTGATGGCAATGCTAGGTAATCATCGGCAGCGATGATGGTTGCAGTGATGGGTGATTGTAGTGGTGCATGAGGTGGTGCTAAAGGTGGAGGTACCGCGGTGGCAGGATGGCTAACGTGTTCAATTATGCTTGATTGTCTAAATAACTCAAATTTCCAACTTATATCACATGAACATGTGACTTAATATCCAAAAAAGGCATCATGGCAACAGTCAAAGAAGCATTCCATGCCATGAGCTCAAAATAGGACAGAATGTGCTATTTTGAAACCAAAATATGGAGGGAGAAACACAAAGTAAGAAGAGGACCTGCATAGCCGCCGAAGGGTGGAGGCTCGATGAAGATAAGCTTCAGAAAGCTTTGGATCTGCCTCTATGGCAGCATTAAGATCATCAAGTGCCTCGTTATAACGTTTCACCTTGATACTTTGCGATGCCCTATCAAGTAAGTCAGCAGCATCAGCTTTTCCATCTGCACATCCCAATAGCCAAAAAAATTCCAAAGAAACATATGAGCTAGCGACTAATTACTGAAATATATTCTAAAGCATACCATAAACATTAATGAGAACTATCCTTCCAATTTGGTGGACAAAAACCTACAGTCGTTAAGCTTTCCATTGTAGTTCTGCTAAAGTGTGGGAATTACTCTCCACTAAACCAGTTGTCTGCTTGGACAAAACAAACCAAGTACAGACAGGATATTTCAGACTTCAGATACCGAAGAGTGGTAGCAAGTCTTAAGCTAAGATACAGCTTTCTTATTAGACTAATGCCCTTTTGCTAGCAAATCCACAACATCTGCGAAGAAACTGATGCGGGAACTATTGGCAATCAAAGAGCATGAGCGGATTAGAAAGTACTTCATTGCTCGAGACCCTTTTAACCTCAACATACTTCAATCCAACGCACCACCCAATACTCCCTGGGGCCCGGGAACTGCTCTACAATCTCACAATCTCGACCCATGGAAAGTCCCACAATGCCGCCAACCTCAGGACGACGACGAACTAGAATTAGATAAACCGCCCCGGTCCCCCCCAGACAGGCAGTAAATTCATCAACCGTGCAATACATGCATCACATAAGAGCCAAAAATATCCCCCCGAAACTAGATTTTTAATCCGGCACGGACATTTCAAGACTCTTTAAGTCCATCTATTTTCGCCTTTTCCGCACAAACTCCTGCCTAATCCCGAGAGGATCCCTACGAAAAGATGCACCCATTCATCCCCGCGCGACAAACCCCTCGAAGAATCTCCATCCGGCAACGGGTTCGCAGATCTAAGCGAGGAGGACGTACCTTGGGCAGAGACGAGAGGCTGAAGGAGGAGGAACTGGCAAGCGAACACGAAGTGCAGAATGAACGCCGCGTAGAGCCATCCCCTCCACGCGATGCCTTCCGTGGCCGAGGAGAAGATCGACAGACTCATCGCGAGATTTTCGTTTCCCCGCGCGATTCGTGATGGATAACTTATTATGGCGACTCCGATTCGGAGACTACGAGAAGAGGAGAGGGCACAAGGCAGAGGAATTTGGAGGAGGAAGAAGAAGAAGAAATAGTTCCGTCGCTACTGAGTTTGTGCCGGGAAGAGGAAGGGGAAGAGGACTTCGAGAGAGGTTACACGTAGTTCGGGCCTATGGGCGAGCTCCACGTGGGCTCTGGTTTGTTGACCTGCCGTGGTCAGGTCCAATCAAGAGGCGCCACGGCATGGCCTGGGAGCCAGGTCAGATCGCCTTGAGCTTTCGTTAATTATGCGAGCAGTTCCGTTACCAAATAAGACCCGAACAAGCTTCTTATAAACCGATTAGTGTTATGTAAAGATCGGAAAGTCGAATCTTGAATGCCCAGACATGTCGGTTCTCTATTTTTGGCAAATATATGCCTCGAAGCGACCTCGATGGATCCTTGAGAAGTTGGAAGTTAAGATTATTATTAACTTTTGATATAATATAAGGTGTGTTTATTTCAAGGAAAACTCAATGATAAAGGAAAATGTTTTTCGGGAAAAGCGTTTTTAAGAATACGGTTTGTTTTCCTTTGTTTCTAAGAATGTATATTTGAAAATCTCTTCCGCTAGTTTGGATCCCATTAAAAAATAATTTGACACTTCATCACTGGAAAAAAAAAATGAATTTTTAATTTAAAAACTTCAAATTTTTAATATTGTTGTTTTTTATTTACTTTTATTTTATATTTTATATTTTTTTTTCTTTTTCTTTTCTCTTTTTCCTTCTTCTTGTCCTTCACTCCTTAGCTAGAGGCGACGAGCTCGCCAGTTGGCCGCTAGAGGCTGTGAGCTTGCCAATCTAGCGAGGCTTGAGTCTCATCGTTGGAGCCCACGAGCTCACTCGATTTAGTGAGGCTTGAGGCTCATCGCCTCGGGTAAGCTCAAGCCTTGTTGTCAAAGGCCATGAGATCGCTCGATCTGGTGAGACCAGAGCTCACTAGCTATCCTTATTGCTAGTGACGGGTGAAGAAGAAGCAAAAAAGAAAAATGAAGAAAAGAAAAGAAAAGAAGCAAATTCGAATTTTTTATTTTTATTTTTAAAATATTTTCCAAATTTTATTTTTTTGAAAAATTTTCACTTTCAATTTCAATTTTTTTTATAATATATTTTTATAAGAATAATTATTTGTAAACCAAGCATCGAATCTAAGTTTTGGTAGATTCGGAAAACGTTTCCAATCATTTTCTTGAATATGCTTTCTTTAGGAAAACATTTTCCGTCGACTAGGAAAACGTTTTTTCCATCGACTCATTTTCCAAGCGAGCCAAACGCCAGGAAAATGAGGAAAATGTTTTCCTTAAAATGTATTTCGCGAAACGAACACACCCAAGTCACTAGGAAAAATCCAAACTTACCAATGATGAAATTCTCCCAGTTATCTTTATTGGTTTTAATCATGTGCTCACAAAATGGACTGAAAAATAGCCCATTAATTTTGAAATGAGGAAGACATAGAGGTAGAGTCATCGAATATGAAGAATATTAGGTGTTGGAACCAAAAAGCAAATTAGATTTGGATCCGTAACATGGTAAAGCTATCAAAAGATATTACCAATAGTTTACTAGTCTTTTAGCAACTTTTTGCACAAACAACTTGGACCCAATAAATTTGGGCATGATAAATTTCTACATAAGCAATAAAACCCAATTGCAATATCCTAATCAACTCAATCTTTCGCCAAGTTATGACAAAGTCCACTCCTTAACAAAGTGAAAACAAGAAATGATATCATGCCATGGGCTTTTTTCGAGGCCTAAAAAAGAGAATGACAAGCTGGAGTTCTCACAGATAGAAAAATTCAATTGCTCGCACTTTTTACGATGAAAAGTTCTTATAAATTTGCCATGTCATCGTGGACCACTTGGGTCCAAAGATAATAATTCAATGGTAGCATTGAATTTGACGTCCCCTTAATAAGAATATTTAACAAGTACCTAGGATATTCATTAAAATGATCATAAATCAAAATAAAGTTTGTCGATATCAAATACGAGTCCAAATTAGAAAACATACCCTTATCTTCACCATCCATGAATATGACATCCATACGTACGCATCACAATCAACAGAGGAGCCACAATAATGGCTAGGGATGAGCGTGGTTCCAGATAAAACTTGGAACTTGGAGAACCGAATCCCGATTGTAAAGGGACTGGTTTCGGTTCCCGGTCCCTTTTTCTGTTCTGGGAACCGGTTAGGCTCCAAAAAAAATTCCCCAAATCACAAAGGTCCCGAAACCCTAATTCGCACAACGCTTTCAGTCTTTTTTACAGTTCTCTCTTCTCGTTCTCTGCCTCTGCTCGACGCCACACCTGCTCGCCCTCGACGCCGCCGCCGGACGCCAGTCGCCCTGCGTCGCCTCGCCCTTTCCTCCCTCGACGCCGTCACCCCTCTCTCGCCTCGCCGCTCAGCCGCTCGCCGTCAACGCCGCCGGTGGACGCCGCTCGTCCCCTCGGTGGAGGCCGCTCGCCCAGCTCGCCCACTCGCCGCTCGCTAGTGCGTGCAGAGAAAAGTTACACTTCATCGTGTGCTGTGCGTCTCTCTTTCTCTCGCAAACCTAAGCTGAATTCCCTCCTCGATAAGTCAAGCATCGCCTTCTGAAAACCGGGAACCGGAGAACAGTCACCCCCGACGCCGCTCGCCTTTTAGGTGTATCAGGCTTGTTCTATCATTTCAACTCATGCTCCTTACTGCTTTGCAGATCTGTCTGAATTAATAGTATACGTATGAGGTCTTGCACTTGTTAAAATTCCACCTCAAAAATGATGAATCGAGGAGTCACTTTTACTGTTTTTGCTAGCGTTTCAGTTTGCATTCTGAATAAATACTGCATATATTTATTTTCTTTTTCGAATGAAAAAGATTTCCACCCTTGCAGCACTTGTGGGGGAAAATGTTCTCAGAAATAGCGTCACACATTTTCAACATTGCCAATGATAGGAAAGACATTTCTGCTTTACTATTTCAGGTGGCAGAACTCAAGGCAGTCATGGCCAAAAACTGTGGCCTTTCATACTGTAAAGTGGTGGAAGTAATTGCTGAAACAACTGCTCCACTGACTCCCATGGAAGAGCTTCTTGCTAAGATACCATCACAACGCCAAGAACCACAGGTATGCCTCTTCATTTTCTGTACTCATGCATCCAGATTCCAGAAGATTACACACCTCCTTACCTTACTTGAGTCTTTTGAAACTCTATTATGTGGAGAGAAGTTGGACTCAGAGAAGATGGAGCTAACTCTTTCACGTGATGAAATTAGCCTGTCTTCATTTCAGACATCCATAGATCCACTAAATAACTTATATATGAAGAGACAGGAATGCCTTTCCATGTTGCTAACTGTTCCTGATTCTTTAAAAGGTCTAAAACTTCCAAACCATACGAGTAAGGCCATGATTGCTGACTTCTGTTATCAACGTGCTTCCTTGATTTTTTTGTACTGCTTCTAGTTCATATAAGCTGTACTCTTTTCCAATGGAGCCTCTCAATTTACTGGTAATCGATGAGGCAGCCCAGTTGAAAGAATGCGAGTCAGTAATTCCTCTGCAACTCCCTGGTGTTAAGCATCTGATTTTAGTTGGAGATGAGTGTCAGTTGCTTGCTATGGTCAAAAGCAAGGTAATGTTAAAATATCTGAAAAGTAAACTTCTATTTGGTCTAGAAAGATGTGTAGTATCCTTCTCTTCATTTGAGCTCAGATGGGCTAATTTTCTATACCTAACGGCCCTTAATTTTTTTTTTTTTTATATTATCATGCTTCATTTCTACAGATTTCTAGCAGGGCTAGTTTTGGAAGGAGTCTCGTTGAACGATTAACTTCACTAAATTATTCAAGGCAACTTCTCAATATACAGTACCGGATGCATCCATCGATAAGTCTGTTTCCGACTTCAAAGTTTTATCAAAACCAATTTTTGGATGTATTTTGCATGTATTACGTGATCATATAGGTATAGATTATGATGGCCATTAATAGTACTCTTGCGAAGATATTTCTTTTGAAGTTTTTCACCCCGCATAAAATAATATCATGGTGGTGATGGTTTTATTTCCTTTACTTTGCAGCTTGGAATGGGTCAGAAGAAAATCTGACGGTAGGTGTCATATCTCCTTATCAAGCTCAGGTTGCTGCAGTTCAAGCTACTTGGAAAAAAGTATGAAAATACCAAGGGTTTTATGGTCAAGGTGAAGTCAGTGGATGGATTTCAAGGGGGTGAAGAAGACATTGTTAGAATATCCACCGTCAGATCAAACTCGCGTGGAGATATTGGGTTCTTGTCCAATACTAAGAGGACCAATGTTGCTCTTACCAGGGCGAGGTACTCGATCCTCTTAACCATATCAAATTACATTGTTAGAGTGATATAGCATGGATTCAAAACCATACATTGCAGTTTGAATTATGATTCAGTGGAGATGCTGAAGAATATTCATATCTCTTCCTACAATGACGACAGGTAGGGGTTGATCCAGCACCAGAAGAAGTGGAGGATCTGATGAATGATGATGACGATGACTGATAAGGAGTAAGGACGACGATGAAGTGCAAAAACCGGTAACTCTAGGATTTGTAGAGAAGCCAAAAAATAAATGGTCCGTGCTTCGTCAACTCTTCCCTAGCAAAGCTGGTGGGGCACCGGTGCGTTTTATTTTTGCGAAATTCTCCACCCTTCAGTTATCTTTTCTTTTTGCCTGAATACTTTTGCATTCTTGCACAAGCTTCCAATTTGCATTTTTATTCCAAGAGTAAGATATGAAATTAAAGACTATATTTTAATGGACAAGTTGTTGGATATTCACTGAAAGTAAATAGAACAGTCAAAATGTTGAATTTTACTTGACATCATTGTTGTTTATAGTATTTTTGCCTGAATGCAGGCTTGGTTGGATCCAGATAATCTACCATCTGGTATGTCTCGTCTTTGTGATATATGTGAACAACCCTTGCAATTTTTGCTCCAGGTATATTATTCTTTTGCTTTAAATGAGTTTCTGTATGGCATGTGTCCAGCATTGAATTTCCTAAACTCCTAACTGGAGTGGGAATCTTTTTCTTTTTTGTATATTGTTGATTGGAATTCTATTTCTGTTCGTTGTTAACAGATATGGGACTATATATGTTCTTGACTTGCATATTCTTTCCCAGACAATGTATTTACTTGTGTTTTAATCATTTAAATGCGTGTGGAGAATATGCATGTCTAGATGGAGGGTTTTGGTATTCTCTTTTCAGTGTGGTGTCCTCTTAATAAATTGTCCTATTTTCAGTTTATCTATTTCCTTTGTGATCATTTAAGCAATGAAAGAAGTTTCGCTTCTATCATTTGCCGCATCTATGAACTCTCTATTGTAGGATATTTATTTGGTTGGTAGTGTTGTCTCAGTACACGTGTCCCTTTTTTAATTGTCTTTCTGGTCGAAAACCCTTTTTAATGTTGTTTAGTTGATGTTTGTACTTTTTCTCATTGTTCATGACGTCCTTTGGTATATGCACCGACCTCTGATAGAGAATCCACGTTTCATCGTACAATATATTTGTTCACGTGTCCATTGATGTCTTGTCTTCTTTGTGATCAACATGAACAATGGAAGCGACCTGCAGTAAATGCATCTCAAAGGTACTTTTAATTGTCTTAATTCAGCAAGTCCTATTTCAATTTATTATTTGTGCACTTGTCTTAATCTAATTTGTCTCATTCTTTTGGTCCTCTGGTGGTGTTCAAGTGTGAAAGTTTTTCGTTGCCAATTGCCCCATGACAATCCCTTCTACTTAAGTGAATCCCCACAACATGATGGGAGTGACAAACATTTAGGGAGTGGAGTTAGCTTTTGATGTCTTTTCCCAGTCAGTTATGTTCTGATTTTTGTCTTTGGAAGTGGATGGAATACTTTATTACAGTGCACATACATTTGAGCAGATGAATATGCTATCCTCTGTTTTTTTATCAGTTTATACTTTATGACAGTGCACATACAATGACTTGGATATGTTGTTGTCTCCAAGGGCCTATTTTCAAAGACTGAACTCATAGATGGGCTTTTGACTACTTGTTTTGTTGTGTTAGTCTCTCGGTAATTATGGTACTTTTTGGCCAAAACGTATTGTTGTTAAGCAGCTCCACCTTGTAACTGGTGTGGAACATGGAAAGGAGATAAAATTTGTCGTAGCTGCAGAGAAGCACGATACTGCTCTGAAAAACATCAGGTTCTAGGTTATTCAGCTCCTTATACACATTCCCCGTCAATCTGGCCTTTTCCATGACACTCTTGTTTTTTACCTACAGGCCATGCATTGGCGCTCAGGTCATAAAGTTATGTGCTAGAATAGTAGTAGAAATGCAGGAAACTCATCAGCAGAAGACCACAAACGTGAGCAACTATTTTAGACCTCTTTGGATAAATTATACCAGTATTGCAGGGGAGGCGCTGGTATATGTGCCTCTTAGGTCTCATGAATTTTCCTTTTTCACATGCACAGCTCTGTTCTTTTTGTCATGTTGGCATAGTAGAGGTCCTATAAGAGTATTTTGAAGATGCCTTAGTAAGTACACTGCCAGAGATATATGTAGTCATTTAGCTGTGATGATTTCGGTCTGTGGTCTTATGCTTGACGTTGCAGCTCTGTCCTTTCTGTCATGTTGGTATAGTAGAGGTCCTTTCAGAGTAATTGAAACATGCCATAGTACGTAGACTGCCAGAGAAATATGTAGTCATTTAGCTCTGACGATTTTAGTCTGTAGTCTTATGCTTGAAGTTGAAATTGAACTTGGCATCATGTTTTAACTTCCGGTATTTTTTTCTGTACTTTTAAAATGTTAACTTCTCTATGTTGTAATTCTGCAAACAGCTGCAAGCAGTAGTCTATGGCCTGAACACAAGATCGTCAATGAGGATGAGGCTGAATATGATGTCGATGTGTCTGCTGATTTGGATAATACCAATTGTCTGGTATCCAGAAACCAGATGGATGACTCAATAAATTCACTTATTGAGAGTTTCCAGGCCTTGATTGCAATTGTTGCTAGTTTGAAAATTGTCCGTCGTGGGATTTGGAATTTTTTTAGGTATGCTGTGTTCTTTTTCCCTACTCTAACCTTTGTACCATGAAGCAGAAGAATCCAATGACATACCTGATGGAACACTGCTGATCTTTTACAGGCAGAAAGGGATCCCGATGGAATCATGCTCAATGTTGTGTGAAGGGAGGACCTGGCATCGCCAAATAGAAGTGGGAACTGCAGCTGTGAAGTCCTCAAATGCTTGCAACTGGATTCGCCAAAGGAGGAGATGGATGTGAGTTCGACATCTGAATTTTTTTAGGTATGCTCTTGGTACTTTTTTTTTTAATCTGATATAGCAAAACTAAGTTTGCTTGTAAACTTAAGAGTCGTTTAGAATATCACAATGCTGGCTTATAACATCAGACACAGCTTTTCCTTAAGATCCTACCCAATGGTGGGACTAAGCAATTGTTGCATAGTTTACCCTGAAAATGAAACAAAAAAAATGAGATCAAAAAAAAAAAAAAAAGAAAAAAAAGAACCTGTAGGAACCTGGAACCGACCCCGGAACCTATGACAAGTAGGTTCCAGGTTCTTGGTTATGATGGGTAGGTTCTAGGTTTCAAAAAATGAGGAACCTGTATCCAAGGGTAGGTTCCAGAAAGAACCGGAATCGCTCACCCCTAATCGCCCCTCCCCCGCCCAATTTCTTTATTAAAAATAAAATCAACTCATCATTTTTTCCTACTTAAAAATTAACTTTGTTACTTCCTTCATCATGTTTCTTCGATTTAATTTTATAGAGTTTTCTAAAATTGGTTAACCGAATTCTCTAATATATTAATATCAATTATTTTTTTGTCGATGATTATGTAAGTTATACTTACGAAAATAGTGAAAATCCATACGATTTTTTTCTCGATAAACAGCATGATCTATGTTACAAAATCTCCTAATCTAATCTAAACTAATTCACCAATTATATTCGACAAAAAAAAAAAAGATTCACTAATTATTAAAGAGCAGAAAGTTATTTAAATACGTATCCCGGAAGAGAGAATACACTCTGGGCAGAGCAAACAAATTCTCTCCTTTTATTTTTTTAATTGTCATCTCTGCAATGCACCCAAATGCTTCTGTAGTCATCGTCTGGCCGGACAAAATCCCTCTCTCTCTCGCTTCCTCGCTCGCTGCGGCAACGTGCGATGGAATTGTGGATTGTGCCTCCCCTTTAATTGATCGTTTCATGCATCATAAGAAGTTTTTCCTTCCACTGAGATGGTGATTGCTGGGCTGAGGTCCGTTGATCCTATTTTGTCATGTGGATGGCGATTCTAAACGGTGTCTGTTGGTACTTTATTGGTCATAGAAGTTGCTATTTAGAACCCTTTACCTTGTTGTTTTCATCTTTCTTTTAGGCTATATGCTACAGCTTTGCTGTTATGAATACTTAAAAAGTTACACCATCAGTTACAAGATCCTTGCTTGCTCTCTCTCTCTCTCTGTGGCTCTGTCTTTGAGCTGTAGCCAGGGTGGTGGATTATTGATACTGGGAAGGTTTCTATGTGGGGAGGGTTTAACATTACAATAGGATTACTTTACGCGATGATCATTTCAGATGTCGTGGAATGTTTAAACTAAAGATTGATGGCAAAAATGAAAATGCGTTGATTAAGACAACCGGTAGTATTCATTCTATTTTTCTTCGTCTAACATTTCTTTCTGGTGTCTCTATGCAAAATCAGTGGCGACGATGATCAACCAATTACTCACATAGAAAGCCAGTTGCTCAGCCTTTAGACTATCATGTTACCTCCAAGAGGCCTTAAAATTAGCAGCACCTATTGCACACAAAGAATGCCCATTTGTGCTTTTATCTGAACATCTGCTGGTTTATTTGTCTAATATGGACATTTTTTACCAATTAGATACTCGAATAGGAAGTCCTTCTCTTAGGCTTGAGAGTATATTAACATCTTCACATAGGCCAACAAGCATATCGCAATGATTATATATAATAAGTACCTGCCCAGCTTATGGTTTTCTGGCTATCTAACAGATTCATATCAATTAAAGTGGACATAGTTTTTACTTAATCATTGTTTTATGATGCACATAAAAGTGTACATTTGATTTAGTTTTTCATAATGCCTGATGAATGTAAAGTTGCAGAAACACTGAAGTCATCGAAAAGAGAATCACAGAGGGTGTCATAGTGCGTAGACTAGGCCTATAGTATCTCCCAGCCTTAATGTTGCAAGTATGATGGCTTGATACCATTGGGACCTAGAGTTAAAATTGAATTACCTCTGGCATCGACTAGGTTTGCCTGTTTCTATTGTGCAGGTTTTGTTGGGTACAAGTGGTATGATTTTTTCTGCTTGGCTCTTGTTATATGGAGAATTTGGAAGGACATGTCTTCATATGCGGGTGAGGAATGTTGGATCGTGTGGCATCCAGCTACATGAGTCTCTCTCTCTTCCTCTATCTCTCTCTATCTCTCTGAGAAAGTCTTGTCTGAGTGCCCTTTTTGGTCATGTTTGAGTTGATAAGAAGAGGTGCTTAAGAGGTTATGCAGCCTTCTCTTCATTTTTCCAGAATGAAACAGGTTATGTAGTCTTCATTTTACTTCATTTGGTAGTTCTTTTAGAGGGGCTTTGTTTAGTTAGATGTTGATGACTAATTTTAGCTTAGTCATAGCCTTTGCTATATACATTCTGAACTGCAAATGGTGATGCAGGCCCTTTTTTGATTTATCAGTTGATTGAAGAAGCTACCTAATTACTTACCAAAAAAATAAGAAGAAGCTACCTAATTTGCTTGTGTGATCCCATCTTCTGGACTTGATGGTGCCCTGCTTCCTTGGAGTGTTTTTCGATGGTCTGGTTCCTGGAATTTCAATTGGTCTTTATTATAGTAGGACTTTCCGATTTCCTCTGATCAATATAGATCTCCACAACTCAACTTAACTTTTCGACGGGTTCTAGTTGTACATTACTACTGTCCGCTATTCGAAGGAAAGCCTGTTACAATGAGTATGAAGATTTTACTGACTAGCTCGGGTCCTTCAGATCTGCATGCACTCCTATGGAAGTTTCATTTATTGCGGCGACACTCTCCCGTAGTGTTGAGGACTGGGACTTAGGAGCCCTTGAACAAGAAGTGGAATAATGCTTACTCGGTGTGCTCCCTATTGGAGGGCCTTGTAAGATACAGTTGAGTTTCCAATGAGCAATTGGCTTTTGTATCGGTGTGATCATTAATTCAAAATCAAGGGGCCTGATGTTGTGAGATGATAGTTATCACCCTTTATGGAGGTGCATATGGTCTTGATTGTAGGATATATACAATTGTCTAGCTATGACTTCTCAAAACATTGTTAGTGAGATTTTGGCTAAACTAATTTTGCAGCGGCGTTTTCTCTTGGCTTGACGAAGGTTGTATTCAGGAAGTCCAGTTGACTATGTTCCCAAGGCTCCGCCTTTCTAGGAGTTTCTCTGTCTGTTGTAAACACGCACACTTGAAGAAAAGATAGTGATCACCCTAGCTCTGCTGGTGGGCTTTTTGGTGGTTGTTTTGTCAATATTGGAGAGACACGTACTTAATGCTATGTGCTTCTCATGGAGAATAGATGTACCAATCTTACAGGGAATGAAAATGTGAGCAGTATTTGGAAATTTTGTTATACCTTATGTAACTTGTGATGAGTTTGTCAATTCCATTATCAGGTTACTCAACAGCTTATTTCTCTAGAGAAATGAAAAATAGTCACTAAGTCAAAATCTTACACAGTAAACCTTGATTCACTCATAACTAAAACAGCAAGGTTTCTTAGTGTGGCTTGGCATTCTCTAATATCTATACTTTTTCTGTCTTGGTATTCTGTTCCTTAATGTTAATGAATTAATGAGCCCTCTCTGTGTGGCTGTATGCACTTCTAGCTCTCCATTTGTCCAATAACTGTTGCATGAACTATTGGGAAGAAAATGTTACAGCATTATGTAATTGTCTCTTACTTTGAGCTTCATAGTCATATGGAGACTACCTTGACATCTTTTAGGGGGAAACAAGCGAAGAAAAGAATGCTGCCGTGTCTCTTTACACTTTTGTTTTTTGGCTTGGCGAGCTGAGACTGAAACAAGATTTAACTCTTCGTTTATGAGCTGGATCCAGTTTGGGCTACTGTAAAGAAAGAAATGGACCACTGTTTATTGATAATGAATATGCTGTATTTCTGATGCTTTTGCATTGCAAACGGTCTTATGTTATGCTCGAGATGTCTCGGGAAGTCATGTACCGTATGTCATCTTTCTTCTCTCAGCCTTCTTTCCGCGTGCGTATCTTTTTTATTTTCATAATCGCATTGGTTTTCTTGTCTTGTCTTTTACGTTTTGGGGGTATTATGTACTGATTATCGTTTCTCTGTGCGATTCGTGATAACTTACCATCGCGACTCCGAGCGAAGAAGTTCCGTCGCTAGTGAGTTTGTGCCGGGAAGAGGGAGGACTTTGCAAGAGGTTACACGTAGCTCGGGCCAATGGATGAGCTCCACGTGGGCTCTGGTTTGTTGACCTGCCACGATAAGATCCAATCGAGAGGTGCCATGGCATGGCAGCGGGCACGTCAGATCGCTTTGAACTTTCATTAATTTTGCAAGCAGTTCCGGGACCAAATAAAAACCCGGGTAAGCTTCTCAGCACGCTTGGATCATGATGATTAAAGACAGTGGAAAAGCCGAGGTTATTGAGAATGACCAGTGTTTTTTTAAGATCAGAAAGTTGAATCTTGAATGCCCAAATATGCCGATTCTCTATTTTTGGCAAACATATGACTCGGAACAACCTCACGGATCCTTAAGAAGTTGGAAATTAATAGTATTAACCTAGGATACATCAAGAGTCACGGGGAAAAATTCACAATTACCAACGATGAAATTCTCTTGTTATCTTTATCTGTTTTAATGGTGCGCTCGCAGAACGAACTAAAAATAGCTCATTAACCTTGAAATGAGGAAGACATGGAAGGTGGAGTCATTGAACCCAAAAGATATCGAGTATTGGAACCAAAAAGCAAATCAGATTTGGATCCGTGTTACTAGCAGCTAACTAGTCCTTTAGCAGCTTTTTCCCTAGGCTAGCACACAATAAACTTGAGCACGACGGTTTCTACATAAGCAATAAAACCCAATTGCAAAATCCTAACCAATTCAATCCTTTGGCAATTTATGGCAAAGTCCACTCAATGGCAAAAGTGAAAACAAGAAATGATATCATGCCATAGGCTTTTTTCTTGGCCTGAAAAAGAGAATGATAAGTCGGAGTACTCACAGACTAAAAAATTCAATCGCCCACATGTTCTACCACTGGACATATTGGGAAGAAAAGTTCTTTTAAATTTGCCGCGTCATCTTGGACCACTTAGGATTGAGGGTCGTAATGTAGTAGTAGAAGTGAATTCGACGTCCATGGGATCGAGTCTCTCTGCTCCACTACTGGAAGGCTGAGCAAAGAAGTCATAATCCAAGTCTTCTGGAACTTTCTCGATACCCTCTAATGCCTTGATGACCACGGACATGAAAGGCCTCCTTATATAGTCTCCTTGCAAGCACCATGCGGCAATCCTCATCATATTCACTGCATCCAGTCCATTCAGTTGCATGTCATCACTAGACTTATCCATAATGTCCAGCAATTGTTTCTCTTTTGCCTTTATCTTAAAAAGGCTCAATAAACACATGTCTTCTTCATTGAGAGAGCGATCGAAGATTTTTCTTCCACACAATATTTCCAAGATAACCACGCCAAAGCTGTACACGTCGACCTTTACAGTGACTGCTGCGTCGACCTTTGCAGTGACTATTGCATTACGCTGTTCAGGGGCCATATAACCCAAAGTTCCTTTTACGGCTGTGACGATTTGGCTTTTGTCCTTGTCTATCAACCTAGATAACCCAAAATCAGCAACCTTAGCATTGAAATTTTCATCCAAGAGGATATTTTGGGGTTTAATGTCTAAGTGAAGTATCTTCTTTATGCAATCTTCATGAAGATAATTAAGTCCTTTTGCTATATCAAGAATGATCTTCTTCTTTTGTTGCCAGTTGAGAGCACATCCAATGGATCTGCGAAAGATCCATTTATCTAAAGACCCATTCGACATGTACTCATAGATAAGGAGCATGTGGGATTTCTCATCGCAAAATCCCACGAGTCTTACCAAGTTCATGTGATGGATGCTGCCAATAGTCTCAACTTCGGCTTCAAAGGATTTCTTAACTTCGGGTACAAAGGATTCCTTAACTTGGTCAAGACTCTTAAGGCGTTTTACTGCAAGTTTTGTGCCATTCCTTAGAGTACCTTTGAAAACAGAACCAAAACCGCCTTTGCCAAGCTCTGTACTGAATTCATTTGTGATGATTTTTAGATCCTCATACGTGTATTTAGTGAAAATTTTAGGTACATGATCAAGGTTAGCCTCCTCTGCTTGATTATCATCTTGAACAAGGTGAGCCTCCTCTGCTTGATTATCATCTTGAACAAGGTGAGCCTCCTCCGCTTGATTATCATCTCTCTTTTGAACAAACAAAACTATGGCCACAATCAAAATCATCATGGCAAAGAGAGCTCCTAGGCTGGACCCAAGTATAACAGGGAGACGGTTGCTCGTATGATTACCAACTGGAGGGATAGGAGCATCATTGGCCACATTTTGCACTTTAAGGTAAGCAATAGAATTATAGGAAGTAGAATTATAGGAAAACCTTTTCTGGGCAATGTTAATAAGTGAAAACACCTGAGTTGGTAGGTAACAATTGCCGCTAGTGCGCTCCGATTCATACCAGAATATAGCTGCTTTGCATGAACAGTTCTTTGCACAGGCCTCTTTACAACTTGAAGCACTTATGTCCATGAGATCTTCAGTGAGACTGAAATACTTGAGACCGAAATACCTGACATTTTCGAGCTCCAGAAGACTTTGATTTTCTGAAGCCCCACAAGACAATGGAACATTCTCAAAACACCCAAGATTAGGCTTCGTATCATTTACTTGCTGGAAATAGCTCGTCCCCCCACTTGAAGCCGGACAACTACATTGCCCATTGGAGCAAATTCCATATCGCCCACACACTGTTGGATAGTCACAGTCGCTGCTGAGTTCCTTTTCAAAAAGATCGGCCACTTCTAGCCACCCAGATCCCATAGACTCATACAATCTCAAATGCCCATCTGAGCACAGCTTCATGTATTGAGTAGAAGAAGCTCGAGGGATTGAAATAAAGATCCCATTTGAGGTAGAATTTGAGAACCAAGATAAGCTTCCATTCACAAACTCAACATATAAAATCTCGGGAAATTCTTCAATCAGATTTGGAGTACCCTTGAAATAGATCTGAGGAGGATTAGTCTCCACTTGAGCTATTAAAGAAATGCTATTAAGGGAAAGCGTAATCATGCCGTCAACGGTCCAATTTGTCTCAGAAACACTCGCCATCAATCTTTGCCCCATCTTCAACTTTTGTCCAAGGACAAGCGAGTCGGTTGGCTCATCATGAGATTTAAAACAGTCACATTGTCCTTATCAATCAACACGAGGTTCCCCGAATCTGTCAAGTACAAGCGTACAACGGACTTCCCAGAAGTATTTGTGGACCAAGCAACCATATTATCAACATCTGTCAACACCAAGCCATCGGGCGAGAGGTCGAACGTCGCTCCGTCCTTTACGGGATTGTTTCGATTGGTAGACCACACTACTTGTGGACTAGGGAAAAGAGCAGGTATGCCGCTTTCAGTGTGAATTGGGACGATGCAAATAGCAAAGAGGTAAGTGGTATAGTTACCATTACAGTTACCATTACAGTAGAAGCCGCCGACGTAGCCAAGGCTAGAACCTCCTATGCCTTGGAGCAGAATTGTCCGCATGAGCGATCCATCTCCATAGTGATATAACCTAACAGGTGGTACGGTATTCACCCATTGAGTTGAAATCGCGGCGGTTGCGTATTCTTCATATTGAACTTGAGCGTCAATGAAGTTTGAGAATGATGATAGAAAAACCAAGGAAAAGGAAAGGAAGAAGGAAGGGAGACCGCAAAGCAAAACCATGGCCAGCAGTCAAACTTTGAGCAGAGAGATGATTGAGAAATGGAAGAGAGGATGGGAGAAGATGCAAATAAGAGATGACGACTTTGAGTCAAAAGATGAAAACAGAACAGGAAAATTGCGCAGGAAGTCCTCTCAATAATGTGAATGGAGTGTCGCCAAGCATGATCTTGCAACTCTTTCTTCAATTTTTATTTTTTTTTCTTTTTTGGGTGGTTTGGGTTGGAAGAAGAGACTTGCATCCCGTCAAACAAGAAAAGAAGTACGCGTCTTTGACTCTTTGACAAACGCGGCACAAGTAAGAAAAAGAAGAAAGGCCAAAAGCAGCCGGTCCTCCAGGTGGTGATTGTCCTAAAAGCAGCCGGCAACGACGAAAAATGCCATCAAGCTTTAAACTTTTCGTTGGTTTAGTTGAATCTCGAAAATTTTTATTAGAAAGATTATCAGAAAATGCTTTCGATTATACCTGTTTTTCTTCGTCATATGCGCACTAAAGTGGTTTTTTAATAATAACAATGGCAAATTTCCCGTGGGAGGATCTCATTGAACTTTTCTATTCATGAAAAATTTAGAAAAATTTAGAAATTGATCGTACTAAAGCAAAAAGTTTAGCAGTCGATTGCATTTTTTGTTTGCATAATACTTGAAAATTTTCACTAGATTTTTTCCTTCCGAAGAACTTTCTAATCTGAGGTAAAGCGGTGAAGTATCTTTAAGAAGTGTAAAGACCCGATTTTTAAAGGATTTACTTTAAATGTGCCTTGAAAGCACTTATTAAGCAACTAAGCAAGAAAATATTACGATTCTCAATACATCGATTGTCACCGTAATGTACGCGATTACATGTCAAAGGTCAAAGATCAAAGATCCCCTTAATAAAAATATTTAACAAGTGCCCATGATACTCATCAAAATGACTATAAATCAAAATAAAGTTTGCTGATATCGAATACGAGCCGAAGTTCAAAAATGTGTCCTCATCTTTGCCATACATGAATATGACGTCCTTACAATACACAACACAATCAATAGAGGAGCCACCGGGGATCGCCTCTCCCTACCCATTTTTTTATAATAATAATAATAATAAAAAATAAGAATAGACTCATCATTTTTTTTTTCCTGCTCATAAGTTAACTTTGTTACTTTCTTCATCATGTTTCTTGGCATCTTAATTTATTGTGTTTTCCGAGACTAGCTAACCCAATTCTCTAATATTGTAGTGTCAATTATTAAGGGGATCTTTCATCTTTAACCGAAAGGTACTCTCTCCCCCGCAAAAGCTCTACTAACTCGCTTCGATCGATCGTTGCCCTTGAGATTGTCGGTGTTCTCTTTTCGGTGTGCGCGTTCATATGGTCGCGTAGTTGGTCCGATCATGATTGCGTGCCGCGGAATTCTCGATTATCCGGCTCCGATCATGTGTTGTGAGAAAAAGTTTGGTGATACCTTTTTCGATCCTTTCGAAATCGAGGGGTCTCCGGTCGTTTTGCGGTGGTTCGTTTCTAACTGTCGCGTTTACCTCATTTTTGTAATTTTGTGCGCGAATCGCGGCTTGAATCGCGAGGGATCCGGTGACGTGAACCGCGGGGATGTGTAGATTTGGACTTTTGGATGTGGGGAGTTGGTTCAGTTGTCCGTATCCTGGCTTTATGTCTCCCCCATGCCTCCCTTTAATTGACTGTTTCACGCGTCATAAGAAGTTCTTCCTCCCACTGGGTTGGTGATCGCTGGGCTGAGGTCGGTTGATCCTGATTTTACTGCGAGGATGGAGATTATAAACAGTGCCGGTACTTTATCGGTCATAGAAGTTGCTATTTAGAACCCTTTATCTTGTTGTTTTCGTCTTTCTCCTAGGCTACATGCTAGAGCTTTGCTGTTATGAATACTTAAGAAGCTCTACCATCAGTTACAAGATCCTTGCTCTCTCTCTCTCTCTCTCTCTGAGAAATTCTTGTCAATAATGTGAATGGAATGCAATGACGACCTTTCGATGAATGGCATGTGAATTGCGCCTAAATCATTCAAAGCGTGATTAGCGGGTGTCTTTCCCTCCATCATTATCCCATTAAATAATTATCTACTCCGTATCGCTTCTTTCCACCACATCAAAAAGCAAGAAGAGACTCGCAGCTCTTTCTTTAATTTTTTTTTTTTTAACTTTTTTTTTGGGCGTGATTTGGGATGGAAGAAGAGACTTGCAACTCGTCAAATGTTTATCCTAATATTCCCTTTGCACACCTGCATGATGCAATGATGCATCTGCCTATCTTTCTTCTTCTTTTCTCTTGTACTCGAAATTGGTACAATACGAGGACGGAAGACGAGAGGGGGGAAAAATACTGAGTACAATATCTTACACGAAAAATGCAATCACGCTCAAAATCAAGGATTTGTTGAATCTGGAATTTTTTTTTAATTGGAAAGAGTATCAGAGATTTTGTTTCAATTATACCTTATTTGATTCAACATACGCTACTTAAACAGTTTTTTACAGAAACAATGGCAAATTTACGATGGAAGGATTTCGTTATATTTTTCTCTTTATACAAATTTTAGAAATTGATCCTACCAAACTGAAAGTTTATTGATTGATTGCTTTTTTTGCATAATACTTGGAAAAATCCAGTAGGTTTTCCCTTCGAAAGAACTTATTAATCCAAGCCGAAGCATTGAAGTGTCTTAAAAAAGTATAAAGACCCGAGATAAATAATATTTACTTAAAAAGTCTCTCGAAAACACTCATTAAGAGACTAAATAAGAAAATATTGCAACTCCTAATACATTGATTGTCATTGTAATATACCCAACTATACATTGATGGTCAAAATCCCCCTAATAAAAATATTTAACAGGTGTTCAAGATATTCATTAAAATGGCCATAAATCGAAATAAAGTTTGCTTTATATCAAATATAAGTTAACGTTCAAATATGTGTCCTCGCCTTTGCGATTCATGAATATAGCACCCATACAATACACATTACAATCGGTGGAGGAGCCACCCAGCGATCGCCTATCCCTACCTATTGTTTTATTAAAAAAAGTAGAAATCAGCTCATCAATTTTTTCTGCTCAAAAATTAACTTTGTTACTTTCTTCATCATGTTACTTAGCATTTAATTTTATTGCGTTTGTTAAGATTGATTAATCGAATTCTCTAATATATTAACTTCAATTATTATTTTGTCGATAATTGTGTAAGCTATTCTCATCAAAAGAGGGTGAGCTATGTTACATAATCTCCTAAATTAATGCAATCTTAACACCCTATTTTTGTATTTAGGTACCACATTCCATCTCACAAGAAACAACCACGTGACCTTTCTTTTTTTCTTAAATCAAACTGTGACTTTCTTCTCCAAAATGCTCCTAACACTTTGCTATGCTCAATCACCAGCAAACCCTAAATTCACTTTCCACTCTAGCTCAGCGCCTTAATGCCGTTTTGCTTGGCGGGACCACAGTTACAAAGCTGCTCCAACATCGATGCGGCCGGGCACTTCCGACTTCACGATCGTTGCTCCAGGCCGAGCACGACTCATTGCACGCATTTCACATGCACGCAAATCACGGGTGGAGATTAGAAGATGAAAAGTCATCGTGATTCATGAGGCTATGGGGACAAGATAAGGTGGGGAGAGAGATACCGAGACAGAGACAGAAAGCAGAGGTAAAATGGAAGTTCTTTTCCCTCTTTTGACAGAGCTCGGATTAAAGAATTAAAAAGGAAAGAACGGTGGTTCTGGTGCTCCCCACGATGGGGAGCAAGTGGACCGCCCTCGGGACTCCCGAGGAAGACGCAACAAATGAAGTCGAGCATCTTCAATCAATCCCACATGCACGGAATTGGTCAAAAGTTCCATTACCTTTTGCCAAAGCAACAAATAAAGTCGAGAACAGAGAAGATTCGATTAATTTGTGTGATCTACATCCACGACGGACTCAGGGCCGCCCTCTCCGCGATGATTGACCTAAAACCAGAACAAGTGGAGGTGACTCGCCATGACCGATGCCAATTGACGACTCATTGTTTGACTGGGTTTGGATAAATCTTTTGCCACCAAGCGGGTTTGGACCAAATACAAAAACTTTTTTATCTGGGCCTGTAACTTTCATGCAAGATCTGTATTTCTTTAGGGTTTTTGATGTGATGAACTTTCACAAGCCTGGCTCTTTTGAATCCAGGCCCAATCCAGCCCCAAAGTCCCATCATCAAGACTTGGAGCATTTCAATGCAAAGCCTAAGCCTAAGTTTCTCTATTTGGTTTAGTATTTGGAATGGACATTAGAGCTCTGAAGTCTCTTAAGCATATGCAAAGGCCTTTAGGTGACTAGAGAATTAGAAGTACATAGAGAGGTAACATTTTCGAAACGCTAGTTCGTTGGTTTAATGAAAATATGTTAGCTTCCCGCCCCACCCTCATTTATTAGACGTAATTTCATTTTTGCCCTTTCATGAACTAAAAACCCTAAGAACGCTACTCTCTCTTCACTTGCCTTTGTCGTGCCTCACGACTCCCCCTCTTTTGTGCCTCAAGCCGCATTCCCTCACGCTCGCCGCCTTTGAGCTCTCTTCCTCACACCATGTTCTGTCACACCCGCCATCCTCGAGCTCTCTTCTTCATGTGTCATTTTCTCACACCTGCCCTCACTCTCGCCTCTCTTCCCAAGTAAAAATTCTCTGTTTGTAATGAGCATGAAATCTATTATTATTATTTTTGTTTGTAGAAAGTTGTGTTAGTAATTGCCGATCTTGCTTTTTTTTTCTTAGCTATAGTGGCAATCTTCGTCTGCGATTTCGCAATGTCTCCTTGGTTTTGTGGTTATGTTGTTATTTGTTCATGTTAGCAACCATGGTTCAATTCTTGATGGGTTGTGACACTACTTGCTAGAACCAAAGCTTTGTAATCGAGTTACAAGGTTCCGAGATTGAGGATTTCATGCCTTGTTTTGTATAGCGAAAATATGTTTTGCTCCCTAGGCTTGTTTTTCATTTACGTTTATCCTTTCAAAGTTATATTTTGTTACTCTAATGCCTACAATCCTAAATCTAAACTCATTCAAAGCAGGGAATTGTCTTGAAGCATGCAATGCACTATCACCTCAAAATGATGAAAGGATGGTTGTCTAGAGAAAATATTGAACTCAAATCGGTGGACCCAAATGCAAGGAAGAAATTTTCTTTGGATGACTTTCCTATTTATTTAAATATATTAGACCAAATTCTTCCTTAAGGAACTGTCTCTATAAATAACTATGTTAATACTATTAAAATTCCAAATTGATACTCTCATGACACATTTATCCCAAATTAGCTTTTGTCTCACAAAAATCCTAAATTAGCATTCTATGACACATTTACCCTAAATTGATTTTTCGTGTCACAAAAGATACCAAATCTATACCTCTGATGCAAATCTACTATCTATTAGTTAGTTTAAATAAATGTGTCATGGAGTACGAAATTTATAATTTTTAATGGAATTATCCCAAAACTCTAGATTGGAATGGATTGATCCCTCTCTATTCAAGGGCTTTTTTTTTGCACTCTCCAATTATTTTGCTCTCAACTAAAATTTGTACTTTGCCTCATTGAATAACACGAGGTTTGTTCAACAAAAAGGAAAATAAATTAGTTTTATGAGTTTTAATGTTGCAAATTAGCAATTATTGAAAATTCTTACATTTTGTTTCAACTCTTCCTATCGAATATTTCCTTAAAAGATTTTTTTTTCTCTCAAATTTACAATAGTGTCATTGATTACATATAAATTCTCCCTATGTCATATAATAACAAAAATTAACAATTTCCTAACTGTTATCAAGTCTTATATTTTACATTAACACATCATTTGAACAAAGAATTCTGCCTTTGTTTTATTCCAGAGAGGGAGATTTATTTGGAATATGATACAATTTTGCGAATAATTTATGCTGAAATATGTATACTAATTTCCCACAAATGGAAGAACGCACGCTACTCAAACGCACAAATTTGCTCGTAGATTTTATAGTGCGTTAGTCGAGTGTTCTTAGAGTGGTTAAATTGGACTCATAATCCATCGCTCCGCACGATATGAGCCAAACTGATGCACGTTGTCTTCTGCAAAAGGGGGAAGCCGGCCCAAAATAAGTTTTTAAGGCTCATGAATATTTCGTTTGTTTCTCAAAAAAAAAAAATTTGGAAATATCTTCCTAAAAATTGATCGTTTCTATTCTTGAAATAAGTAGTCAATTAAAAATATTTTTATCATGGACGACAATTTATATCTAAATATTTTCGTGAAAAATGAAAATGTTTTTCATTCATTCTTGTAAGTTAAATAAGCAATCATTATTAGAAAAACATTTTCCAAATTATTTAATTTTCATTAAATAAACGCATCCCAACTATAAACTCAAATCGGGATCAGCGTAATTGTAGTGTGTTTTCCCCCCTGTTAGGCTGTTATCCCGATAGACTGCCTATCTAATGAATATCGCCTCTTTCTACCATGTCAAACAATAGCAAAAAGAGGCTCGCAACTCTCATTTTATTTTCAACTTTTTTTGGCGATTTGGATTGGAAGAGACTTTGTACTCGTCAAACAAGGAACGAAGTATCTCTCTTTACATACGAAACCACTCAGAAAAAGAAAAGAAGAAAGGCCAAAAACAACGCGTACAACCGGCGGTGTTTATCCTAATGTGCCCCCTTCGCGCAGCTACATTATATGCGTGACTTATCCACCTTCCTTATTCTCTCCTCTTGCGACATTTATTAAAAAGAAAAAAAGAAAAAAAACCCAAAGACTGCGCTTAATGAATACTCGAATTTGATACGGCATGAGGTACGGAATGCATTTGGAAAAAAAAAAATGCAATCGGGCTCTAAATCTTTTGATAATTTAGCCGAGTCTTGAATTTTCTATTGAAAAAAGGCATCGGGAGATTCTTTTGATTATTAATAATTTGATACGTCTTGAGTGCACTTAAGCAATTTTTGATAATAACAAATGCAAATTTCCAGTGGAAGGATCTTGTCGAACTTTTCCCTTTATAAAATATTTAGAAATTGATTGGATCAAATCGAAAAGTTCACTAGTTGATTGCATTCTTTGCATAATATTTGGAAATTTCCACTAGATTTTTCCTTCCAAAGAACTTGTAATCTGAGCCAAAGCAGTGAAGGGTCTTTAAAAAGTATAAAGACCCACTATCAAAAAGATTTAAAAGTGTATAAAACGCTTATTAAGCTACTAAATAAGAAAATATTGCGACTCCCAATACATTAATTGTTATCATAATATACTTGATAATACATCAAAGATCAAAGATTCCTTTAATAAAAATATTTAATAAGTGCTTAAGATACTCATTAAACTGTCCATAATCAAAATAAAGTTCGGTAATATCAAATACCAGTTAAAGTTAGAAAATACATTATTACCTTCGCCATATATGAATCTGGCATGCATACAATGCGCATCACAATTGAGGGGGAAGGGGGAGGGGGGAGCAGGAGGGCTACCCGGCAATTGGCCCTCCCTGCCCGTTTCTTTAAAAAGAGAAAACATCGACTTATCATTTTTATCCTACTCAAAAATTAACTTTATCTCTTTCTTCATTATGTTCCTTAGCATTTATTGCGTCCTCTAAGGTTAGCTAATCGATTTCTCTAATATAATAATGTCAAGTATTATTTAATTGATGGTTGTGTAAACCTTCTATAACTCTCTCTTTTTTGGGGTCAGAAATAAGTTATTTATCATGAAAAAAGTGAAAATTGATACAATTGTTTTTTTCTCGATAAGAGCGTGAGTTATCGTACATAATCTAATTTAATCTAACCTAATTTTTTTTTTCACAGTTTATTCTAATCAAATTCACAATCATCAAAAAGCAAAAATGGAAACATGTGGATTAACACAATCAGTACTATTCATTATGATTTTCTTCATATAGCATTCTCTTTCCAGTGTCTCTATGCAAAGTCGGGCCACAATGATCGATAAATTACTCAAATAGAAAGCCAGTAGCTCAGGCTTCAGAGCCCACTACAGCCTCTCAAAGTCTCCATCAGGCAATGAGTTCCCAGATTAGTCCAGAATGACGTACCTAGGGTAGAGACTAGAGGCTGAAGGTGATGGAACTGGCAAGCGAACACGAAGTGCAGAATGAACAACGTGTAGAGCCATCCTCTCCAGGCAATGCCTTCCATGGCCGCGGAGAAGATAGACAGATTCATCGCGAGATTATCCTTTCTCTACGTGATTTGCGATAAGTTACTGTGACGACTTCGATTCGGAGACTTCAAGAAGAGAGAAGGCGAAGGGCACAAAGCAGAGGAATTGGAAGAATAAGAAGAAATACTTCCATTGCTAGTGAGTTGTGCCAGGAAGAGTTAGGACTTTGCGAGAGGTTACCGTAGGTTGGGCCTTTGGGTGAGCTCCACGGGGGCTCTGGTTTGTTGACCGGCCTTGATCAGATCCAATCAAGAGGTGCCACGGCATGGTGGGGGGTCCTCGTCAGATCGCTTTGAACTTTCGTTAATTGTGTGAACAGTTCCAGGACCAAATAAGACATGAACAAGCTTCTTATCCCCGATTAAATTTGATGAATCTGTATGCTTTCAATGTTGATTACTGACTGTGGAAAATCCAAGGTTATTACGAATGATCAGTGTTATCTAAAGATCGTAAAGTTGAAGCTTGAATGCCCAAACATCTCAGTTTTTATTTTTATTTTTATTTTTGGTGAATATATGTCCTGAGACGACTTAGACGGATCCTTAAGAAGCTGTAAGTTAAGATTATTAACCTAGGATACATCAGGAGTCACTAGGAAAAATCCGAACTTATTAGTGATGAAATTCTGTTGTTATCTTTATAAGTTTTAATTGTGTGCTCGCAAAACGGACTAAAAATACCACCAACCTTGAAATGAGGAAGACATGGAAGGTAGAGTCATTGAATTTGAAAGATATCAAGTGTTGGAACCAAAAGGCAAATCTGATTTGATCCACAATGTGGCAAGCTACCAAAAGACATTACCAGCAGTTGACTAATCTTTTAACAGCTTTTTGCACAAACGATTCGGCAAATTCCCCCTTTCCCTAGACTAGCACACAACAAACTTGAGTACGACCAATTTCTACATAAGCAATAAAACCAAATCGCAATATCCTAACCAACTCAATCCTTTGCCAAATTATGGCAAAGTCCACTCATTGGCAAAGTGAAAACAAAAAATGAAATCACGCCACGGCTTTTTTTGGGTCTGAAAAGAGAATGACAAGATGGAGTCCTCATAGTCTGAAAAGTTCAATCACCTGCACGTTTTACCACTTTGACATATTGGGAAGAAAAGTTCTTACAAAGTTGTAGCGTCATCGTGGACCACTTAAATCTGAAGGTAGTAATGTAGTGGTAGCATTGAATTCGAAGTCCATTCGACTGAATCTCGCTTCTCCATTACTGGAAGCCTGGGCAGTGAAGTCAAAATCCAAGTCTTGTGGAACTTCCATGACACCCTCTAATACCTTGATGGCCATAGACATGGAGGGCCTATTTGTATTGTCTTCTTGCAAGCACCATGCAGCAGTCCTCATCATATTCACTGCATGCGGTCCATTTAGTTGCATGTCATAGCTAGACTTATTCATAATGTCCAACAATTGTTCATCTGTTGCCTTTCTCTTAAAAAGGCTCAATGAATGCCTATCTTCTTTGTCTAGAGAGTGATCCAAGATTTTTCTCCCACACACTTCTCCAAGATTACCACACCAAAGCTATACACGTCAACCTTTTCAGTGATTGCTTTACTCCACCACTCAAGGGCCAAATAACCGAGAGTTCCTCTCATGATTGTGATGACATGGATCCAAAATCAGCAACCTTTTGCATTGAAATTTCCATCCAAGAGGATATTTAGGGATTTAATTTCTAAGTGAAATATCTTCTGTCTACAATCTTAATGAAGATAATTAAGTCCTTTTGCTATATCAAGAATGAACTTCTTCTTTTGTTGCCAATGAAGAACACATTCATTGGATTTGTGAAAGATCCATTTATCTAGAGACACATTTGACATGTACTCATATATAAGGAGCATGTGGGATTTCTCAGCGCAAAATCCCATGAGTCTTACCAATGGTGCATTTGGTTGGACTTTTAGGGAAAGTGTTTGAGAAAATGCAAAGGACTTTAAGTAAAAGGATTTTTCCAAAATGCAAATTATGTTTGTTAAATAGTGATTTAAAAGTCCATTGTGAGGTACTTTTGAGTGAAATTGTGTTTGGAAAAGCTATACTCATGCAAAGCACTTTAGTTATTAAAAAAAAAAAAAAAAAGGGTTGCCCCTAATAGATCAGATGGCCGTTGACGATCTAGATCTGTCACTGGTGGTCGTCGTCTACCCCCGGGGACCATTGGTGAAGGTCAACTGGGGTCGGGGGACCCTTGGTGAGGGTCGCGCAACCCCTCACGGAGGTCGCTTGACCCCGGCAAAGGCCACTTGGGTTGAGCAAACCCAGGCAGCCCTTGCCGTCGCGACCCTTGCAGAGGTCGCTCAATTCTGACAAAGGGCAGCTAGGTCGCACAACCCCTTGCTAGGGTTGCCACAACCCCTCGCCGAGGTTGCTCGACCCGAGCGAGAGCTAGCTAGGTGGCGCTCGCTTGACCCCGACAAGGGCCAGGTGGTCGTGCAAACCTAGGCCCTCATTGATGTGACCCTTGCGAAGGTCGCTCGACCCCGACGAGGGTCAGCTGGGTCGCCCAACACCAAGTAGCCCCTCGCCGGTGTCGTGCAACTGCCGAGGGCCTTCTGCTGTTTGGATCGGGCAACCGCATTTAGCCTCATGAGGGTCACGCAACCCCCTGGCGACGGTCGCCTAGGTCGCCAGCAACGTCACCGACCTCTCTTTAGCCCATGGCCGGACCCTTGCAATCACAACAAATATGCTGGCCAACCCTAGGGAGAAGAAGATGAATAGTTGCAAACAAGGGCAAAGTCGAAAAATAAAAAAAAATCATTGAGGATAAAACTGGAAGAAAATTTTTTACTTCCCCTTTCGAGAAGGCTGAAAGCCCAAGGCAGCCTAAGACTTGCCTTGGGCTTTCAACCTTTTAAAGGCAAACTTTGTCTCAAGGTGGGTTTAAAATTTTTTACCAAACACACAAACATTAGCCCAAAGATCTTTAGACGCGGAAAGTCCATTCCCAAAGCTAGTACCAAACACAATACAAGTTCACATGATGGATGCTGCCAATAGTCTCAACTTCGACTAAAAGGATTTCTTAACCTACCTAAAACCATCAAGACGTTTTATTACAACTTTTGTATTGTCGCTTAGAGTACCTTTGAAAATAAAACCAAAACTGTCTTCGCCAAGCTTTTTACTGAATCCGTCTGTGATGGTTTTCAAATCATCATAAGTGAATCTAGCGGCACTCTAGGTACTTGATCAAGATAATCCTCCTTTGCTCTCTTTTGAACAAACAAAACTAAGGCTACAATGAGAATCATCATGGCAAAGAGAGCTTCGAGGCTAGACCCAAGTATTATAGGGAGACGATTGCTCTTACGATTGTCAACTGGAGTATAAGTAGCTTCATTGGTCGCAAAGAGGGCCTTGTGAGATAC
The DNA here is from genome assembly GCA_014182395.1 of Eucalyptus sp. ANBG9806169. Lineage (NCBI taxonomy): Eukaryota > Viridiplantae > Streptophyta > Magnoliopsida > Myrtales > Myrtaceae > Eucalyptus > Eucalyptus sp. ANBG9806169. The sequence continues at coordinate 31,249,535 of CM024583.1, read as the reverse complement.
AATTGAGTTTCCAATGAGCGATTGGCTTTTGTATCGGTGTGATCATTAATTCAAAATCAAGGGGCCTGATGTTGTGAGATGAGATAGTTATCACCCTTTATGGAGGTGCATACGGTCTTGATTGTAGGATATATACAATTGTCTAGCTATGACTTCTCAAAACATTGTTCGTCAGATTTTGGCTGAACTAATTTTGCAGCGGCGTTTTCTCTTAGTTTGACGATGGTTGTATCTAGGAAGTCCAGTTGACTATGTTCACAAGGCTCGCCTTTCTAGGAGTTTCTCCGTCTGTTTGTATTAGTAAGCACACATACTTGAAGAAAAGATAGTGATCACCCTGGCTCTGCTGGTGGGCTTTTTGGTGGTTGTTTTGTCAATATTCGAGAGACACGTACTTAATACTACGTGCTTCTCATGGAGAATAGATGTACCAATCTTACAGGGGATGAAAATGTGAGCAGTAATTGGAAATTTTGTTATACCTTATGCAACTTGTGATGAGTTTGTCAATTCCATTATCAGGTTACTCAACAGCTTACTTCTCCAGAGAAATGAAAAATAGTCACTAAGTCGAAATCTTACACAGTAAACCTTGATTCACTCATAACTAAAACAGCAAGGGTTTTTTAGTGTGGCTTGGCATTCTCTAATATTTATACTTTTTCTGTCTCGGAATTCTGTTCCTTAATGTTAATGAATTAATGAGCCCTCTCCGTGTGGCTGTATGCACTTCTAGCTCTCCATTTGTCCAATATCTGTTGCATTAACTATCAGGAAGAAAATGTTACAGCATTACGTAATTGTCTCTTACTTTGAGCTTCATCGTTATATGGAGACTACCTTGACATCTTTTAGGGGGAAACAAGCGAAGAAAAGAATGCTGCCGTGTCTCTTTACACTCTGGTTTTTTTGCATGGCGAGCTGACACTGTGAAACAAGAGTTATATCCTCTTTTATGAGCTGGATCCAGTTTCGGCTACTGTAAAGAAAGAAATGGACCACTGTTTATTGATATTAAACATGCTGTATTTCTGATGCTTTTGCATTGCAAACGGTCTTATGTTATGCTCGAGATGTCTCGGGAAGTCATGTGCCATATGTCGTCTTCTTTCTTCCTCTCAGCCTTCTTTCTGCGTGCGTATCTTTTTTATTTTCATAATCGCATTGGTTTTCTTGTCTTGTCTTTTACGTTTTGGGGATATTAGGTACTGATTATCGTTTCTCTGTGCGATTGATGATAACTTACTATCGCGACTCCGAGCGAAGAAGTTCCGTCGCTGGTGAGTTTGTGCCGGGAAGAGGGAGGACTTTGCAAGAGGTTACAGGTAGCTCGGGCCAATGGATGAGCTCCACATGGGCTCTGGTTTGTTGACCTGCCACGATAAGATCCAATCGAGAGGTGCCACGGCATGGCAGCGGGCCATGTCAGATCGCTTTGAACTTTCATTAATTGTGCGAGCAGTTCCGGGATCAAACAAAACCGGGACAAGCTTCTCAGCACGCTTGGATCATGATGATTAAAGACAGTGGAAAAGCCGGAGGTTATTGAGAATGATCGGTTCGGAAAGTTGAATCTTGAATGCCCAAACATCCCGATTCTCTATTTTTGGCAAACATATGCCTCAGAACAACCTCGACGGATCCTTAAGAAGTTGGAAATTAATATTATTAATCTAGGATACATTAAGAGTCACTAGGAAAAATCCAAAATTACCAACGATGAAATTCTCTTGTTATCTTTATCGGTTTTAATTGTGTGCTGGTAGAACAAACTAAAAATAGCCCATAAACCTTGAAATGAGGAAGAAATGGAAGGTAGTCATTGAACCCGAAGGATATCAGGTGTTGGAACCAAAAAGCAAATCAGATTTGGATCCATGATTTGGTAAAGTTGCCAAAAGACATTACTAGCAGCTAACTAGTCTTTCAGCAGCTTTTTCCCTAGGCTAGCACACAATAAACTTGAGCACGATGGTTTCTACATAAGCGATAAAACCCAATTGCAAAATCCTAACCAATTCAATACTTTTGGCAAAAGTGAAAACGAGAAATGATATCATGCCACGGGCTTTTTTCTTGGCCTGAAAAAGAGAATGACAAGTCGGAGTCCTCACAGACTGAAAAATTCAATCGCCCACATGTTCCACCACTAGGCATATGGGGAAGAAAAGTTCTTTTAAATTAGCAGCGTCATCGTGGACCACTTAGGATTGAGGGTAGTAATGTAGCGGTAGCATTGAATTCGACGTCCATGAGATTGAATCTCGCTACTCCACTACTAGAAGGCTGAGCAGAGAAGTCATAATCCAAGTCTTCTTGAACTTTCACGATACCCTCTAACGCCTTGATGACCATGGACATGGGAGGCCTCTTTATATAGTCTCCTTGCAAGCACCATGCAGCAATCCTCATCATATTCGCTGCATTCGCTCCATTTAGTTGCATGTCATCACTAGACTTATCCACAATGTCCAGCAATTGTTCCTCTTCTGCCTTTCTCTTAAAAAGGCTCAATCAATACATGTCTTCTTCATCGAGAGAGCAATCGAAGATTTTTCTCCCACACAATATCTCCAAGATAACCACGCCAAAGCTGTACACGTCGACCTTTTCAGTGATTGCTGCACTTAGCCATTCGGGGGCCAGATAACCAGGAGTTCCTCTCATGGTTGTGACGATTTGGCTTTGGTCCTTGTCTATCAACTTGGATAACCCAAAATCAGCAACCTTAGCATTGAAATTTTCATCCAAAAGGATATTTTGGGGTTTAATGTCTAAGTGAACTATCTTCTCTCCGCAATCTTCATGAAGATAATTAAGTCCTTTTGCTATATTGAGAATGATCTTCTTCCTTTGTTGCCAGTCGAGAACACATTCATTGGATTTGTTAAAGATCCATCTATCTAGAGACTCATTCAACTTGCACTAAAAAATAAGGAGCCTGTGGGATTTCTCAGTGCAAAATCCGACGAGTCTTATCGAGTTCACGTGATGGATGCTTTCGATAGTCTGAACTTCAGCTAGAAAGGATTTCTTAACCTGCCCAAAGCCATCAAGGTGTTTTACTCTAACTTTTGTGCCATCGATTAGAGTACCTTCGAAAATAGAACCAAAACTACCTTCGCTAAGCTTTTTACCGAATTCTTCAGTGATGGTTTTCAGATAATCGTACGTGAATCTATTGGGCATTCCACGTACTTGATCAAGGTAATCCTCCTCTGCTTGATTATTATCTCTCTTCTGAACAAACAAACCTATGGCTATGATGAAAATCATCATGGCAAAGAGAGCTATTAGGCTGTACCCGAGTCTTTTGACAAGGAGATTGATGCTCCTACGATTATCAACCGGAGTAAAAGGAGCTTCATTGGCCACATTTTGTACTTTAAGGTACGCAACAAAATTATAGGAAAACCTTTTCTGGGTAATGTTAATAAGTGAAAGCACCTCAGTTGCTAAGTAACAACTGTCGTTAGTGTGATCTGATTCATACTCGAATATAGCTGCTTTGCAGGAACAGTTTTGTGCGCGGGCGTCGTACAATTTGAAGCATCTATGCCCTTGAGATCTTGAGTGAGACTGAAATACCAAACATTTTCGAGCTCCAAAAGACTTTGATATTTTGAAGCCCCACAAGACAATGGAACATTCTCAGAACACCCAAGATTAGGCTCCATATAATTTACTTGCTTAAAATAGCTCGTCCCCCCCCTAAAGCTGGACAACTACATTGCCCATCGGAACAAATTCCGTATCGCCCACACATTGTCGAACGGTCACAGTTGCTGCCGCGATCCTCTTAAAAAAGATCGGCCACTTCTTTCCACCTAGATCCAAAAAACCCATACAATCTCAAATGCCCATCCGAGCACAGCTTTCTGTAATGAATAGAAGATGCTTGAGGGACTGAAATAAAGCTCCCACTGAAGTTAGACTTTGAGAACCAAGATAAGCTTCCATATAAAAACTCAACAAATAAAATCTCGTCAGGTTCAAAAAGCATATCTGGAATACCCATGAAATAGATTTGAGAAGGATTAGTCTCCACTTGAGCAGATAAAATATTGCGATTAAGGGAAAGTGTAATCATGCTGTCAACGGTCCAATTTGCCTCAGAAACACTCGCCATCAATCTTTGCCCCTTCTTCAACTGTTGTCCAAGGACAAGCGAGTTGGTTGGCTCATCATGAGATTGCCAAACAATCACATTGTCCTTATCAAACAGCACGAGATTCCCCAAATCTGTCAAGTTCAAGCCTACAACGTACTTTCCAGAAGTATTTGTGGACCAAGCAACCATACCATCAACATCTTTCAACACTAAACCGCCTTCGGATGTGAGCTCCAATGTTGCTCCATTCTTTACGGGACTGTTTCGATCGGTGGACCACACTACTTGTGGACTAGCGAAATAAGCAGGTACGGCATTACTTTGAACTACGACAATGCAAACAGCAAAGAGGTAAGTGTTTCAGTTACCATTACAATAGAAGCCGGCGATGTAGCCGAAGCTAGAACCTCCTTTGCCTCGGAGTAGAATTGTTCGCATGACCGATCCATCTACATATAGAGTTAAGTTAGTAGCTGCTGCGTTATTCACCCACCGAGTCGAAATCGTGGCAGTTGGGTAATCATAATCTTGAGCTTGAGCGTCAATGAAATTTGAGAATGACGATAGAAAAACCAAGGAAAAGGAAAGGAAGAAGGAAGGGAGACCGCAAAGTGAAACCATGGCCTGCAGTGAAACTTTGAGCAGAGAGATGATTGAGAAATGGAAGAGAGGAGGGGAGAAGATGCAAATAAGAGACAACGACTTTGTGTCAAAAGATGAAAGCAAAACAGGAAAATTGCATAGGAAGTCCTCTCGATAATGTGAATGCAATGTAGCCAAGTGTGATCTTGCAACTCTTTCTTTAATTTTTTATTTTTTCTTCTTTGGGTGGTTTGGGTTGGAAGAAGAGACTTGCATCCCGTTAAACAAGAAAAGAAGTACGCATCTTTGCCCAGATGCCGCACGAGTAAGAAAGGAAAAAAAGACAGGCCAAAAGCAACCGGTCCAACCGGTGGTGTTTGTCCTAATCTTCCCTTTGCGCACTTGCATATGCGTGACGCATCCGCCTATCTTTCTTCTTCTTTCCTCTTGTACTCGGTACGATACGATGATGAAAAAGAAAAATACCTTGTCCAAAATCTTAAACGAAAAATGCCATCAAACTTTAAACCTTCCGTTGGTTTAGTTGAATCTCAATTTTTTTTTATTAGAAAGAGTATCAGAAAATGCTTTCGATTATACTTGTTTTAATTCATCATACGCGCACTAAAGTGAATTTTTAATAATAACAATGGCAAATTTCCGGTGGGAGGATCTCGTTGAACTTTTCTATTCATGAAAGATTTAGAAATTGATTGTACTAAACCAAAAAGTTTACTAGTCAATTACATTCTTTGCATAATACTTGGGTTTCCACTAGGTTTTTTCCTTCCGAAGAACTTTCTAATCCGAGCTAAAGCAGTGAAGTACCTTTAAGAAGTATAAAGACCTGATTTTTAAAGGATTTACTTAAAATGTGCCTTGAAAACACTTACTAAGCAACTAAATAAGAAAATATTATGACTCTCGATACATCGATTCTCAACATAATATACCCGATTACATGTCAAAGATCAAAGATCCCCTTAATAAAAATATTTAACAAGTGTCCAAGATACTCATCAAAATGGCCATAAATCAAAACAAAGTGTGCTGATATCAAATACGAGCTGAAGTTCGAAAATGTGTCCTCATCTTTTTAATAAAAAAAAATAGAGAAGCCACCGGGGATGGCCTCTCCCCATCCATTTCTTTATAATAAAAAATAAATAAATAAAGAATAGACTCATCATTTTTTTCCTGCTCAGAAATTAACTTTGCCACTTTCTTCATTATCTTTCTTCGCATTTTATTTTATCGTGTTTTCCAAGATTGTCTAACCGAATTCTCTAATATCGTAATGTCAATTATTAAGGGGATCTTTGATCTTTCTCTCTCCCCCGCAGAAGCTCTACTAACTCACTTCGATCGATCGTAGCCTTTAAGATTGTCGGTGTTCTCTTTTCGGTGTGCATGTTCATTTGGTTGCGTAGTCAGTCCGATCATGATCGTGTGCCACGAAATTCTCAATTATCCGGCTCCCATCACCTGTTGTGAGAATCAGTTCGGCGATACCTTCACGATCCTTTCAAAATCGAGGGTCTCCGGTCGTTTTATGGTGGCTCGTTCCAGCTGTCGCGTTTTACCTCATTTTTGTAATCTTATGCGTGAGCCGTGGCTTGAATCGCGAGGAAATCCGGTAGTGCGAACCGTGGGATGTGTTAACTTTGGGCTTTTGGATGTGAGGAGTTAGCTCATTTTCCGTGTCCTGGCTTTATGTTTTCCCCTCCTCCCTTTAATTGATGGTTTCGCGCGTATAAGAAGTTTTCCCTCCCATTGGGTTGGTGATGGCTGGGCGGAGGTCGGTTGATCCTGATTTTATTGCGAGGATGGCGATTATAAACAGTGCTGGTACTTTATTGGTCATAGAAGTTGCTACTTAGAACCCTTTACCTTGTTGTTTTCGTCTTTCTCCTAGGCTATGCTAGAGCTTCCCCGTTATGAATATTTAAGAAGTTACACAATCAGTTGCAGAATCCTCTCTCTCTCTCTCTCTCTCTCTCTCTCTCTTTGAGTTGTAGTAAGGGTAGTGGATTATTGATACCGGGAAGGTTTCTATGCAGGGAGGGTTTAATATTACAATAGGATTACCTTTTACGATGATCAATTCAGATGTCGTGTTTTAATAGTTGAATGGAATGCAGTGATGTCCTTTCGATGAATAGTATCTGAATTGCCCTTAAGTCACTCAAAGCGTGATTAGCATAATTGCAGGGTGTCTTCCCCCCTTGTTATCGCAATAAACAACTATCTAATCCCTATTCTCCTCTTTCTACCATGCCAAACAGCAAAAAGAGAGTCGCAACTCCTCCTTTAATTTTTGTTGATTTTTGTTTTTGTTTTTGTTTTCATTTTTTGTGGTTCAGGTTGAAAGAAGAGACCAGCAACTCGTCAAACAAGAAAAGAAGAACGTCTTTGCCCATACGCAACAAAATTAATTTTAAAAAAAAAAACGAGGAAAGCCAAAAGCAACTAGTCCGTCCGGTGGTGTTTATCCTAATCTTCCCTTTGCACACCTCCATATGTTTTTTAGATCATCATTCGTGAATTTATTAGACATTCCAGGTGCTTGATCAAGCTAATCCTCCTTGATTATCATCTCTCTTTTGAACAAACAAAACTATGGCTACGATGAAAATCATCATGGAATAGAGAGCTTCGTGACTGGACCCAAGTATTATAGGGAGATGGTTGCTCATACAATTGTCAACTGGAGTATAAGGAGCTTTATTGGCCACATTTTGTACTTTAAGGTAAGTAGTAGAATTATAGGGAAACGTTTTGTTGTCAACATTCATAAGTGAAAACACTTGAGTTGGTAGGTAACAACTGCCACTAATGTGATTCAATTCATATTGGAATATTGCTACTTTGCATGAATAGTTCTTTGCGCAAGCCTCTTAACAACTTAATGCATCAATGTCCTCAAGATTTGGAGTGAAACTGAAATACGTGACATTTTCAATCTCCAAAAGATTTTGTTGTTGTGAAGCCCCACAAGACAATGGAACATTCTCAAAAAACTCAAGATTAGGTTGCCTATCATCTACTTGCTGGAAATAGCTCGTCCCCGAACTTGAAGCCGGACAACTACATTGCCCATTGGAGCAAATTCCATTTCGCCAACCCACCGTTGGATAGGCACAGTCGCTGACATGCCCTTCGCAAAGAATTGTCCGCACGATCAATCCATCTCCATATTGGATGAAGGGAGTAGCTGTGCATTATTCGTCCACCGTGTTGAAAGCGAGGTAGTTGGATTATCATAATCTTGAGCTTGAGCGTCAATAAAGTTTGGGAATGGCGATAAAAAGACAAAGCAAAAGGAAAGAAATAAAGAAGGGAGACTGCAGAGTGAGAACGTGGCCTGCAGTGAAACTTTGAATAGAGAGATGATCGAGAAAAAGGAAGAGAGGAGGAAAGAAGATGGAGTTGAACTATTAAAAGTCACATTTGAGTCGAAAAGTAAACTATATTAGAGAATTGCATGGGAAGTCCTCCATAATAATGCATGTGGAATGCAGTCAAGTCCCAAAATTTTTAATTGGTTTAAGTGAATTCTAATTTTTTTCTTAAAAAAAAAAATTGCGATCAAGTTCTTTTGATGGACAATACTCAAATTGCCTATGTCATTCAACATCTTTTTATGTATCATCCTTAAATTGCATCTTTCACCACAATTTGAGGGCTTCATTACATTTTCTGATAAAGGTTAAAGATTTAATTGAACCAATCGAAAATTTTAGGACCCAATAACACATTTTAGTAAAGATTTGGGACTTGATTGGAGCGTTTAGAACTCCATTGCATTTCGTTTGTAAGATATGATGCAACTTTTTCTAGAATTTATGTTGCTTCTCCGCAATATCAGACCTGACTTATTAAATAAACTGAGCGGAGCTAGTTGGAAAGAATACCAGGACACTTGAGCAAGTGGATCACTAAGGGAGGTCAATTCCAGGATCATTTCTATCTTAAACACGAAATTATACACCCGCAGTGGTAAAAAAAAAAATCAGTCTTATGTTATACATCTAACTTAAACGTACAAGTTCGCTCTTTAATCACTACAAACCTACCGACCAAAAAAAAAAAAATCACTACAAACCTGCGAGTTCTTTTGATCCTTTTTTCCAACATATAGATGCACTTAGCAATCAATATTTAAGATATTTTTTAAACAAGTTATCGAATTGACGAAATATATATAAGATTCGGTTGTTTTCTTTATATGTATTCACTTGGTTTTATTGAATAAATATAAGCGTAAAAGCCACCAAAAACCCTAAATTACACCTATTGTGACACATTTACCAAAAACTTTTTTTTGTGACACCATAAACCCCAAACCTGTACCTATATGACATATTTACTCTAAACTTGTACAATATGACATATTTACCATAAATTATTTTTTGTGATACTAAAAATCCCAAATTTATATCCGTGTGATACATTTACCGCAAAAATATGGTCTCACAAAAAAAAAACAGTTTGGGATTTTTTGTGTCACAAAACATAGTTTAGGGTAAATATGTTACACATGTAAAAGTTTAGGGTTTTTGGTGTCACATAAAAAATTAAGAGTAATTATGTCACACAAGTTTGGGGTTGTGGTGTCATAAAAAATAGTTTAGGATAAATATGTCATTATGGGTAAAGTTTGGGATTTTTAGTGATTTTTCCCTAAATGTAAATGGTGATATCTCTAATCATAAATCTAGTGATTAATTTTATTTGGTAAAAGGCGCTTGATCTTTCATTATTAGGAAAATTCAATAAATCATCATAAGTTTCACCTTGAAATCACTTTGCATTCCCTGTTTCTAAAATGCACAACTTCACACCCTATTTTTGTACTTAGGTACCACATACATCTCACAAGAAACAACCACGTGACTTTTTTTTTTTTTTATCAAACCGTGACTTTCTTCCCCAAAATGCTCCTGCCACTTTGCTAAACTCAATCACCAAGAAACCCTAAATCCACTTTCCACTCTAGCTTGGCGCCTTAATGCTGTTTTGCTTGCGGGTACCACTATTACAAAGCTGCTCCAAGATCGATGTTGGTAATGTTAGAGTAATTAAGTATTGAACTACGTATTCGTCTAACAATTTAAATTTTGAACAATTAATAATATATTCAAATCTTTCTAGGCACCATTTATCTCCAATTAAATTTCCAAGCAAAAGATGAGATTAAGTATGAGGAGAAATGCTAGAATAATTAAATATTAAATTATATTTTTATTTAACAATTTAAAATTTTAAAATAATTGATAATAATCACATAAAATCTCACAGGCGGGCAGTCCCGACTTCGTGGTTGTTGTTCCAGGCCAAGCGCGACTCTCATTGCACGCATTTCACAAGTGGAGATTAGACGATGAAAAGTTGTCGTGATTCATGAGGTTATGGGGACAAAGACAAGGTGGGGAGAGACAGAGACAGAGACAGAGACAGAAGGCAGAGGTAAAATGGAAATTTTTTCCCTCATTTGACGGAGCCCAGATTGAAAAAAAGGAAAACGGTGGTTCCGTTGCTTCCCACGATGGGGAGAAAGTGGACCGTCCTCGGGACTCACGAGGAAGACGTAACAAATGAAGACGAGCATTTTCAATCAATCCCACATGCACGGAACTGGTCAAAAGTTCCATTACCTTTTGCCAAAGCAACAAATAAAGTCGAGAACAGAGAAGATTCGATTGATTTGTGATCTACATCCACGACGGACTCAGGGCCCTATCCGCGATGATTTGACCTAAAACCAGAACAAGTGGAAGGGATTCACCACGACCGATGCTAAACGACGACTCATTATTTGATTGGGTTTGGACAAATCTTTTGCCATCAAAGCGGGTTTGGACCAAAAACAAAAACTTTTTATCTGGGCCTGTAACTTTCATGCAGTATCTCGATTTCTTTAGGGTTTTTGATGTGATGAACTTGCACGAGTCTGGCTCTTCTGAATCCCGGCTCAATTCAGCCCCGAAGTCCCATCACCAAGAGTTGGAGCTTTTCAATGCAAAGCCTAAGTCCAGATTTCTCTGTTTGGTTCAATATTTGAAATGGACTTTAGGGCTCTAAAGTCTATTGAGCAGATGCAAAGGCTTTTAGGGGACCGGAGAATTGGAAGTGCCTTGAGAAGTAGCATTTTCGAAACGCTACTTCATTGGTTTAATAAAAATATGTTAGATTCCCATCCCACCCTCATTTATCAGAGGTAATTTCATTTTTTCCCTTTCATGAACCAAAAACCCTAAGAACGCTACTCTCTCTTCACTCGTCTCTCTTGTGCCTCATGACTTGCCCTTTCTATGCCTCAAGCCACATTCCCTCATGCTCGCGGCCCTCAAGCTCTCTTCCTCACACCATGTTCTGTCACACCCACCACCCTCGAGCTCTCTTCCTCATGTGGCATTTCCTCACACCTGCCCTTGCTCTTGCCTCTCTTCCCAAGTAAGATTTCTCTATTCGTGTTGAGCATGAAGTTTTTTTTTTTTTTTTAGAAATTTGTGTTAGTAATTGCAAATCTTGCTTACTTTTTTAGCTACAATGGCAATCTTCATTAACGATTTTGCAATGTGTCCTTGGTTTTATGGCTATGTTGTTATTTGTTCATGTTAAAAATCATGGTTCAATTCTCGATGGGTTGTGACACTACTTGCTAGAACCAAAAGCTCTGGCCTTGAAATCGAGTTACAATGTTCCGAGATTGAGGATTTCATGCCTTGTTCTGTATAGCGAAAATATGTTTTGCTCCCAAGGCTTGTTTTTCATTTACGTTTATCCTTTCAAAGTTATATTTCGTCGCTCTAATGCCTACAATCCTAAATCTAAACTCATTCGAAGCAGGGAATCGTCTTTGGAGCATGCAATGCACTATCACCTCAAAATGATGAAAGAATGGGTGTCTAGAGAAATTAATGAACTTGAATCGGTGGACCCAAATCCAAGAAAGAAATTTTTTCGGATGAAGCTTCACCCCGTTGACTTTCCTATTTATTTAAATATATTAGACCAAATTCTTCCATAAGGAACTGTCTCTAAACATAACTAGCATTAATACTATTAAAAATCCTAAATTGATACTCTCATGACACCTTTATCTTAAATTAGCTTTTGTCTCACAAAAATCCTAAACTAGCACTCCATAACACATTTACCCTAAATTGATTTTTCATGTCACAAAAGATACCAAATTGGCACCACTAATACAAATCTACCATATATTTGTATTAAGTTTAAATTATGTTAAAATGCATACATGTCAACACAAACAGTGGACAACTGCAAGATAGATCTGACATGGAGAATGACAGATCCGACGTGAAAAATCTACACATTTTATATAAGGTAAATTGGATTAGGGGTAACATTTGGGATCTTTCATGAGACAAAATTAGTTTGGGATAAATATACCATGAGGTACTAGTGTGCTCGTAGAATGGACTGAAAAATAGCCCATTAATTTTGAAATGAGAAAGATGTGGAGGTAGTCATTGAATTTGAAGAATATTAGGTGTTGGAACCAAAAAGCAAATTAGATTTGGATCCATGACATGGTAAAGCTCCCAAAAGACATTACTAGTAGTTTACTAGTCTTTTAGCAGCTTTTTACACAAACGACTTGAACACAACAAACTTGAGCACGGTAAATTTCTACATAAGCAATAAAACCCAATTGCAATATCCTAACCAACTCAATCCTTCGCTAAGTTATGGCAAAGTCCACTTCTTAGCAAAGTGAAAACGAGAAATGATATTATGCCACAGGCTTTTTTCGGGGCCTAAAAAAGAGAATGACAAGCCGGAGTCCTCATAGACACAAAAGTTCAATTGCCCACACCTTCTACGAAGAAAAGTTCTTATAAATTTGCCGCATCATCGTGGACCGTTTAGGACTGAGGGTAATAATGTAGTGGTAGCATCGAATTCAACGTCCTTGGGATCGAATCTCGTTGCTCCACTACCAGAAGGCTTAGCAAAGAAGTCATAATCCAAGTCTTGAACTTCCATGATGCCCTCTAATGCCTTGATGACCATGGATCTGGAAGGCCTCTTTATATAGTCTCATTGCATGCACCATGCGGCAAAAAAAGTCAGAAAGACAAGAAGAAAGGCCAAAAGCAAAATGTCAAGATTGGTACGATAGGAGGACAGAAAATGAGAGGGGGAAAAAGAATACTTGGTCCAAAATCTTACACAAAAAATGCAACCAAGCTCAAAATCTAGGATTAGTTGAATCTTGAAATTTTTTTTATCGGAAAGAGCATCAGAAATTTTTTCAATTATACCTTATTTGATTGGATGTACGCGCTCTTAAGCAGCTTTTTATAGTAATGATGGCAAATTTCCAGTGGGAGGATTTTGTTGAACTTTTCTCTTTCTAAAGGACTCATAAATTGATCATACAAAACTAAAAAGTTTATCGGTCTATTGTATTCTTTGCATAATACTTGGAAATTTCCACTAGGTTTTTCCTCTTGAAGAACTTACTAACTCGAGTTGAAGCAGTGAAGTTATTTTTTAAAGAGCATAAAGACTTGATACAAAAAGATTTACTTAAAAAGTGTCTCGAAAACACTTATTAAGCAACTAAATATAAAAATATCGCGACTCCTAATACATTGATTGTCATTGTAATATACCCGATTACACATTGAAGATCAAAGATCCCCTCAATAAAAATATTTAATAAGTACCCAGGATATTCATTAAAATGATCATAAATCAAAATAAAGTTTGTTGATATCAAATACGAGTTCAAGTTAGAAAACATACCCTTACCTTCACCATCCATGAATATGACACCCATACATACACATTACAATCAACAGAAGAGCCACGGTGATCACCCCTCCGTGCCCATTTCTTTATTACTTCCTTCGTCATGTTTCTTTGCATTTAATTTTATCGAGTTTTCTAAGATTGGTTAACAGAATTCTCTAATATATTAATATCAATTATTCTTTTGTTGATGGTTATGTAAGTTATAATTACGAAAATAGTGAAAATCCATACGATTTTTTTCTCGATAAAGAGTGTGATCTATGTTACAAAATCTCCTAATCTAATCTAATCTAATCTAATCTAATCTAATTCACCAATTATATTCGACAAAAAAAAAAGATTCACTAATTATTAAAGAGCAGAAAGTTATTCAAATACGTATCCCGGAAGAGCGAATACACACTGGGCAGAGCAAACAAATTCTCTCCTTTTATTTTTTTAATTATAATCTCTGCAACGCACCCAAATTTTGTTATACCAATCTTACAGGGAATGAAAATGTGAGCGGTATTTGGAAATTTTGTTATACCTTATGTAACTTGTGATGAGTTTGTCAATTCCATTATCAGGTTACTCAACAGCTTACTTCTCCAGAGAAATGAAAAATAGTCACTAAGTCAAAATCTTACACAGTAAACCTTGATTCACTCATAACTAAAACAGCAAGGGTTTTTTAGTGTGGCTTGGCATTCTCTAATATTTATACTTTTTCTGTCTTGGTATTCTGTTCCTTAATGTTAATGAATTAATGAGCCCTCTCCGTGTGGCTGTATGCACTTCTAGCTCTCCATTTGTCCAATATCTGTTGCACGAACTATCAGGAAGAAAATGTTACAGCATTACGTAATTGTCTCTTACTTTGAGCTTCATAGTTATATGGAGACTACCTTGACATCTTTTAGGGGGAAACAAGCGAAGAAAAGAATGCTGCCGTGTCTCTTTACACTTTTGTTTCTTTGCATGGCGAGCTGAGACTGTGAAACAAGAGTTAACTCCTCGTTTATGAGCTGGATCCAGTTTGGGCTACTGTAAAGAAAGAAATGGACCACTGTTTATTGATATTGAATATGCTGTATTTCTGATGCTTTTGCATTGCAAACGGTCTTATGTTATGCTCGAGATGTCTCTGGAAGTCATGTACCGTATGTCATCTTCTTTCTTCCTCTCGGCCTTCTTTCTGCGTGCGTATCTTTTTTATTTTCATAATCGCATTGGTTTTCTTGTCTTGTCTTTTACGTTTTGGGGGTATTATGTACTGATTATCGTTTCTCTGTGCGATTCGTGATAACTTACCATCGCGACTCCGAGCGAAGAAGTTCCGTCGCTAGTGAGTTTGTGCTGGGAAGAGGGAGGACTTTGCAAGAGGTTGCGCGTAGCTCGGGCCAATGGATGAGCTCTACGTGGGCTCTGGTTTGCTGACCTGCCACGATAAGATCCAATCGAGAGGTGCCATGGCATGGCAGCGGGCAAGTCAAAGCGCTTTGAACTTTCATTAATTGTGCGAGCAGTTCCGGGACCAAATAAAACCCGAACAAGCTTCTCAGCACGCTTGGATCATGATGATTAAAGACAGTGAAAAAGCCGAGGTTATTGAGAATGACCAGTATTTTTTTAAGATCGGAAAGTTGAATCTTGAATGCCCAAACACACCGATTCTCCAATTTTGGCAAACATATGCCTCGGAACAACTTCGATGTATCCTTAAGAAGTTGGAAATTAATAGTATTAACCTAAGATACATCAAGAGTCACTGGGAAAAATCCAAAATTACCAACGATGAAATTCTCTTGTTATCTTTATCGGTTTTAATAGTACGCTAGTAGAACGAACAAAAAAAATAGCCATTAACCTTGAAATGAGGAAGACATGGAAGGTAGTCACTGAACCTGAAAGATATTAGGTATTTGGAACCAAAAAACGAAGCAAATCAGATTTGGATCCATGTTACTAGCAGCTAACTAGTCTTTTAGCAGCTTTTTCCCTAGGCTAGCACACAATAAACTTGAGCACGACTGTTTCTACATAAGCAATAAAACCCAATTGCAAAATCCTAACCAATTCAATCCTTTGGCAAGTTATGGCAAAGTCCACTCAATTGGCAAAAGTGAAAACAAGAAATGATATCATGCCACAGGCTTTTTTCTTGGCCTGAAAAAGAGAATGATAAGTCGAAGTCCTCACAGACTAAAAAATTCAATCGCCCACATGTTCTACCACCGGATGTATTGGGAAGAAAAGTTCTTTTAAATTTGCTACGTCATCGTGGACCACTTAGGATTGCAGGTTGTAATGTAGCAGTAGTGGGATCGGGTCTCGCTGCTCCACTAAAGAAGTCATAATCCAAGTCTTCTGGAACTTTCATGATACCCTCTAATGCGTTGATGACCTTCGACATGAGAGGCCTCCTTGTATAGTCTCTTTGCAAGCACCATGCGGCAATCCTCATCATATTCACTGCATCCAGTGCATCCAGTCCATTCAGTTGCATGTCATCACTAGACTTGTCCACAATGTCCAGCAATCGTTCCTCTTCTGCCTTTCTCTTAAAAAGGCTCAATAAACACTCATCTTCTTCATCTGGAAAGTCATCAGAGATTTTTCTCCCACACAATATCTCCAAGATAACCACACCAAAGCTGTACACGTCGACCATTACAGTGATTACTCCATTATGCCGTTCAGGGGCTATATAACCAAGAGTTCCTCTTAAGGTTGTGACGATTCGGCTTTGGTCCTTGTCTATCAACTTGGATAACCCAAAATCAGCAACCTTAGCATTGAAATTTTCATCCAAGAGGATATTTTGGGGTTTAATGTCTAAGTGAAGTATCTTCTTTCTGCAATCTTCATGAAGATAATTAAGTCCTTTTGCCATATCGAGAATGATCTTCTTCTTTTGTTGCCAGTTGAGAGCATATCCATTGGATCTGTGAAAGATCCATTTATCTAAAGACCCATTCGACATGTACTCATAGATAAGGAGCTTCTGGGAATTCTCATCGCAAAATCCCACGAGTCTTACCAAGTTCACGTGATGGATGCAGCCAATAGTCTCAACTTCCGCTAGAAAGGATTTCTTAACTTCGGCTAGAAAGGATTTCTTAACTTGGCCAAAACCATTAAGGCATTTTACTGCAACTTTTGTGCCATTCCTTAGAGTACCTTCGAAAACAGAACCAAAGCCGCCTTCGCCAAGCTTTTTACTGAATTCTTTTGTGATGGTTTTTAGATCCTCATACGCAAATCTAGTGGGCATTCCAGGTACATGATCAAGGTAAGCCTCCTCAGCTTGATTATCATCTCTCTTTTGAACAAACAAAACTATGGCCACAATCAAAATCATCATGGCAAAGAGAGCTCCTAGGCTGGACCCAAGTATGATAGGGAGACGGTTGTTGGTATGATTACCAACTGGAGGAATAGGAGCATCATTGGCCACATTTTGCACTTTAAGGTAAGCAATAGAATTATAGGAAGTAGAATTATAGGAAAACCTTTTCGGGCAATGTTAATAAGTGAAAACACCGAGTTGGTAGGTAACAATTGCCGCTAGTGCGCTCCGATTCATACCAGAATATAGCTGCTTTGCATGAACAGTTCTTTGCACAGGCCTCTTTACAACTTGAAGCACTTATGTCCATGAGATCTTCAGTGAGACTGAAATACTTGAGACCGAAATACCTGACATTTTCGAGCTCCAGAAGACTTCGATTTTCTGAAGCCCCACAAGACAATGGAACATTCTCAAAACACCCAAGATTAGGCTTCGTATCATTTACTTGCTGGAAATAGCTCGTCCCCCCACTTGAAGCCGGACAACTACATTGCCCATCGGAGCAAATTCCATATCACCCACACACTGTTGGATAGTCACAGTCGCGCCGAGTTCCTTTTCAAAAAGATCGGCCACTTCTAGCCACCTAGATCCATTAAACTCATACAACCTCAAATGCCCATCCGAGCACAGCTTCATGTATTGAGTAGAAGAAGCTTGAGGGACTGAAATAAAGATCCCATTTGAGGTAGAATTTGAGAACCAAGATAAGCTTCCATTTACAAACTCAACATATAAAATCTCGGGAAATTCTTCATTCAGATCTGGAGTACCCTTGAAATAGATTTGAGGAGGATCAGTCTCCACTTGAGCTATTAAAGAAATTCTATTAAGGGAAAGCGTAATCATTCCGTCAACGGTCCAATTTGTCTCAGAAACACTCGCCATCAATCTTTGCCCCTTCTTCAACTTTTGTCCGAGGACAAGCGAGTCGGTTGGCTCATCATGAGATTGCCAAACAGTCACATTGTCCTTATCAACCAACACGAGGTTACCCGAATCTGTCAAGTTCAAGCGTACAACGGACTTCCCAGAAGTATTTGTGGACCAAGCAACCATATTATCAACATCTGTCAACACCAAGCCATCGGGCGAGAGCTCGAACGTCGCTCCGTCCTTTACGGGATTGTTTCGATTGGTAGACCACACTACTTGTGGACTAGGGAAACGAGCAGGTATGCCACTATCGGTGTGAATTGCGACGATGCAAATAGCAAAGAGGTAAGTGGTACAGTTACCATTACAGTAGAAGCCGCCGACGTAGCCAAGGCTAGAACCTCCTAAGCCTCGGAGTAGAATTTGTCGCATCAACGATCCATCTACATATCGATATAACCTAGTAGTTGCCACGTTATTCACCCATCGAGTTGAAATCGCGGCAGTTGGGTATTCTTCATATTGAACTTGAGCGTCAATGGAGTTTGAGAATGATGATAGAAAAACCAAGGAAAAGGAAAGGAAGAAGGAAGGGAGACCGCAAAGTAAAACCATGGCTGCAGTCAAACTTTGAGCAGAGAGATGATTGAGAAATGGAACAGAGGAAGGGAGAAGATGCAAATAAGAGACGACGACTTCGAGTCAAAAGATGAAAGCAGAACAGGAAAATTGCGCAGGAAGTGTGAATGGAGTGTCGCCAAGCGTGATCTTGCAACTCTTTCTTTAATTTTTAATTTTTTCTTTTTTGGATGGTTTAACCCTCTTTTGGCAGAGCTCGGATTAAAGAATTAAAAAGGAAGAACGGTGGTTCTGGTGCTCCCCACGGCACGCCTTTTTTATTTATATCCAATAATAGATCGACATGTGTTGGTTGAGGTGGGATAAAAAAATAAAAATCTTTTTTTCTCTCTTCATCTTCCTCCCTGACAGAGGACACCCGTCCGGCCACCATCTCCGCCCCTTCCGGTGTCACTTGGCCGCATCCAGATCTGGAACCGCGAAGCCATGGCCGCAACAGACCTGGCCAACCTTTAGATCTCGGCGACTCCCTCCTCCAGTCATCACTGAGCTCCAGAAAAGCTGAGCGCTAAACCTTCTCCAGATCTGGAGCGAGCCATGGCAAGCAACTCCTCCTCCAGATCTCGGTCGAGCGATCATGGCTGAGCCTTCAAAAATGATGGAACAAGTCTTGACGAGGCCATCCCTCGCCCAGATCTGGCGAGGGCCGGCCTCGTCTGTGAAGCCATAACCGCGACAGATCTGGCTCCAAGGTCTGTTGTGCGGCCATGGCTTCAAGTTCTGTCGAGAACGCGGCCATGGCTTCAAGTTCTGTCGAGAACGCGGCCATGGCTCCGCGGTTCCAGATCTAGATCCTGCCATGGCTCCAGATCTGTCATGGCTGGGCTTCACGGAAGGGAACTTGAAGGGAGGAAAATGGAAGGAGACACCAGAGAGAGAGACTCCATGACTGTTCCAAGTCTCCTCTGGCTTGTGCGGTAGAGACAGCCGCACCGGATTCTCAAGTGGCTGGGCAGGCGGTGGCCGGAAGGAGGAGGAGGCCGTGTCATCCATGGCCGAGAAACGATTTGCAGAGGAGAGGAGAAGAGTGGGTGGTGCAAGAAGTTGAAAAAAAAAAAAAAGATTTATTTTTTATTCCACCTCATCCAACACGTGTCGCTCTATTATTAAATATAAATAAAAACGCGCGCCACGTCAGCAATTGACGTGGCGCTTTGGAACCACTGAATATTTTCTTGTCTGGACCCGAGACTCATGTAGGTGGATGTCACATGATCCGACAATCCTTACCTGCATATGAAGACATTTCCTTCCAAATTCTCTATCTAACAAAAGTCAAGCAAGAAAAAACATACCACCCGTTGCTACTCCTCTGCTCGTCCCGGTGGGCCCCGCCCCGAGACGTTTCTAACTTCGCGTCGCGTTTACCTCATTTTTGTAATTTTGTGCGCGAATCGCGGCTTGAATCGCAAGGGAATCCGGTCACGTGAACCATGGGGATGAGTAATTTTGGGCTTTTGGATGTGAGCAGTTGGTTCACGCGACATAAGTTCTTCCTCCCACTGGGTAGGTGACCGCTGGGCCGAGGTCGGTTGATCCTGATTTTACTGCGAGGATGGAGATTATAAACAGTACGGGTACTTTATCGGTCATAGAAGTTGCTATTTAGAACCCTTTATCTTGTTGTTTTCGTCTTTCTCCTAGGCTACATGCTAGAGCTTTGCTGTTATGAATACTTAAGAAGCTCCACCATCAGTTACAAGATCCTTGCTCTCTCTCTCTCTCTCTCTCTCTCTCTCTCTCTCTCTCTCTCTGGCTCTGTCTTTGTGCTGTAGTCAGGGTGGGGGATTATTGATACTGGGAAGGTTTCTACGTGGGGAGGGTTTAACATCACAATAGGATTACTTTACGTGATGATCATTTCAGATGCCATGGAATGTTTAAACTGAAGATTGATGGCAAAAATGAAAATGCGTCGATTAACACAACCAGTACTATTCATTCTAATTTTCTTCATCTAACATTTCTTTCCGGCGTCTCTATGGAAAATCAGTGGCGACGATGATCAATAAATTACTCAAATAGAAAGCCAGTTGCTCAGGCTTTAAACTATCATGTTAACTCCAGGAGGCCTTCCAATTAGCAGCACCTATTGCACATAAAGAATGCCCACTCCTGATTTTTTCTGAACATCTGCTGGTTTATTTCGTCTAATATGGACATTTTTTTTTTTCCGATTTGATACTCAAATAGCAAGCCCTTCTCTTAGGCTTGAGAGTATATTAACATCTTGACATAGGCCAACAAATATAAGTACCTGCCCAGCGCTTGTGGTTTTGTGGTTACGTTCCAGTTTCATGTCAATTCAAGTGGACGTAGTATTTACTTAATCATTGTTTTGTGATGCACATAAAAGTGCACATTAGATTTAGTTTTTCATAATGCCTGATGAATGTAGAGTTGTAAAAAAATACTGAGTCATTTAAGAGAATATCACAGAGGATGTTATGGTGCGTGGACTAGGCTTATAGTATCTCTCAGCCCTAATGTTGCAAGTATGATGGCTTGATATCATTGGGACCTGGAGTTAAATTGAATATCCTATGGCATCGACTAGGTTTGCCTGTTTCTGTTTTGCAGGTTTTGTTGGGTACGGGTGGTATAATTTTTCTTGCTTGACTTTTGTTATATAGAGAATTTGGAAGAACATGTCTTCATATGCAGGTAAGGATTGTCGGATCATGTGGCATCCACCTACATGAGTCTCTCTCTCTCTCTCTGAGAAATTCTTGTCTGAGTCCCCTTTTCAGTCATGTTTGAATTGATAAATACAGGTGCTTAAGAGGTTATGTAGCCTTCTCTTCATTTTTCAGAATAAAACAGGTTATGTAGCTTCATTTTACTTCATTTGGTAATTATTTTAGAGGGCCTTTGTTTAGTTAGAGGTTGATAGCTAACTTAGTCATGGCCTTTGCTATATACATTCTGAACTACGAATGGCGATGCAGGCCCTTTTTTAATTTTCCTGAAATATCAATTGATCTTTATTGTAGCTCCGATTTCCTCTGATCAAGTCGCCTTCGGACGTGGGCTCCAACGTCACCCTGATCTTTACGGGCTTGTTTCGATTGGTAGACCGCACTATTTGTGGAATGACGTAATCAACAATTAAGCAAAATAGGAAAATTGCACAGGAAGTCCTGTCAATAATGTGAATGTGATGCAGTGACGTCCTTTGGATGAATAGCATGTGAATTGCCTAAATCATTCAAAGCGTGATTAGCGGGTGTCTTTCCCCCATCGTTATCCCATTAAATAATTATCAACTCCATATCACTTTTTTCCACCATATCAAAAGCAAGAAGAGACTCGCAACTCTTTCTTTAATTTTTTAAAACTTTTTATTGGGCGTGATTTGGGGTTGGAAGAAGAGAGTTGCAACTCGTCAAACAACAAATGAAGTCCGCGTCTTGCCCATGTGCAACAAAAGTATGAAAGAAAAGAAGAAAGGCCAAAAGCAACCAGTCCCGACCGGCGGTGTTTATCCTAATATTCCCTTTGCACACCTGCATATGCGTGATGCAATGATGCATCTGCCTATCTTTCTTCTTCTTTTCTCTTGTACTCGAAATTGGTACAATACGAGGACGGAAGACGAGAGGGGGGAAAAATACTGAGTACAATATCTTACACGAAAAATGCAATCACACTCAAAATCGAGGATTAGTTGAATCTTGAAAGTTTTTTAACTGGAAAGAGTATCAGAGATTTTTTTCAGTTATACCTTATTTGATTCAACATACGCTACCTGTTTTTTACAAAAACAATGGCAAATTTTTCTCTTTATACAAGATTTAGAAATTGATCGTACCAAACCGAAAGTTTATTGATCGATTGCTTTTTTTGCATAATACTTGGAAAAATCCAGTAGGTTTTCCCTTCAAAAGAACTTATTAATCTAAGCCGAAGCATTGAAGTGTCTTAAAAAAGTATAAAGACCCAAAGATAAATAATATTTACTTAAAAAGTCTCTCGAAAACACTCATTAAGCGACTAAATAAGAAAATATTGCAACTCCTAATACATTGATTGTCATTGTAATATACCCAACTATACATTGATGGTCAAAATCCCCCTAATAAAAATATTTAACAGGTGTTCAAGATATTCATTAAAATGGCCATAAATCGAAATAAAGTTTGCTTTATATCAAATACAAGTTAACGTTCAAATATGTGTCCTTGCCTTCGCCATTCATGAATATAACACCCATACAATACACATTACAATCGGTGGAGGAGCCACCCAGCGATCGCCTATCCCTACCTATTGTTTTATTAAAAAAAGTAGAAATCAGCTCATCAAGTTTTTCTGCTCAAAAATTAACTTTGTTACTTTCTTCATCATGTTACTTAGCATTTAATTTTATTGCGTTTTTTTAAGATTGATTAATCGAATTCTCTAATATATTAACGTCAATTATTATTTTGTCGATAATTGTGTAAGCTTTTCTCATCAAAAGTAGCAAAGATCCATATGAATTTTTTTTCTCAATAAAGAGGGTGAACTATGTTACATAATCTCCTAAATTAATCCAATCTTAACACCCTATTTTTGTATTTAGGTACCACATTCCATCTCACAAGAAACAACCACGTGACCTTTTTTTTTTTTTCTTTTAAATCAAACTGTGACTTTCTTCTCCAAAATGCTCCTAACGCTTTGCTATGCTCAATCACCAGCAAACCCTAAATTCACTTTCCACTCTAGCTCAGCGCCTTAATGCCGTTTTGCTCGGCGGCACCACAGTTACAAAGCTGCTCCAACATCGATGCGGCCGGGCACTTCCGACTTCACGATCGTTGCTCCAGGCCGAGCACGACTCATTGCACGCATTTCACATGCACGCAAATCACGGGTGGAGATTAGAAGATGAAAAGTCATCGTGATTCATGAGGCTATGGGGACAAGATAAGGTGGGGAGAGGAATACCGAGGCAGAGACAGAAAGCAGAGGTAAAATGGAAGTTTTTTTCCCTCTTTTGACAGAGCTCGGATTAAAGAATTAAAAAGGAAAAAACGGTGGTTCTGGTCTTCCCACGATGGGGAGAAATTGGACCGCCCTCGAGACTCCCGATGAAGACGCAACAAATGAAGTCGAGCATTTTCAATCAATCCCACATGCACAGAATTGGTCAAGAGTTCCATTACCATTTGCCAAAGCAACAAATAAAGTCGAGAACAGAGAAGATTCGATTGATTTGTGATCTACATCCACGACGGACTCAGGGCCCTCTCCGCGATGATTGACCTAAAACCAGAACAAGTGGAGGTGACTCGCCATGACCGATGCCAATTGACGACTCATTATTTGGCTGGGTTTGGATAAATCTTTTGCCATCAAGCGGGTTTGGACCAATTACAAAAACTTTTTTATCTGGGCCTGTAACTTTCATGCAGGATCTGTATTTCTTTAGGGTTCTTGATGTGATGAACGAGACTGGCTCTTCTGAATCCAGGCCCAATCCAGCCCCAAAGTCCCATCATCAAGACTTGGAGCATTTCAATGCAAAGCCTAAGCCTAAGTTTCTCTATTTGGTTTAGTATTTGGAATGGAAATTAGAGCTTTGAAGTCTCTTAAGCATATGCAAAGGCCTTTAGGTGACTAGAGAATTAGAAGTACATAGAGAGGTAACATTTTCGAAACGCTAGTTCATTGGTTTAATGAAAATATGTTAGCTTCCCGCCCCACCCTCATTCATTAGATGTAATTTCATTTTTTCCCTTTCATGAACTAAAAACCCTAAAAACGCTACTCTCTCTTCACTCGCCTCTGTCATGCCTCACAACTCCCCCTCTTTTGTGCCTCAAGCCGCATTCCCTCATGCTCGCCGCCTTTGAGCTCTCTTCCTCACACCATGTTCCGTCACGCCCGCCACCCTCAAGCTCTCTTCTTCATGTGTCATTTTCTCGCACCCGCCCTCACTCTTGCCTCTCTTCCCAAGTAAGAATTCTCTATTCATAATGAGCATGAAATATATATATATATATTTTTTTTTTGTGTAGAAATTTGTGTTACTAATTGCGGATCTTGCTTTTTTTTTCTTAGCTACGGTGGCAATCTTCGTCTGCGATTTCGCAATGTCTCCTTGGTTTTGTGGTTATGTTGTTATTTGTTCATGTTAGCAACCATGGTTCAATTCTTGATGGGTTGTGACACTACTTGCTAGAACTAAAGCTTTGTAATCGAGTTACAAGGTTCCGAGATTGAGGTTTCATGCCTTGTTTTGTATAACGAAAATATGTTTTGCTCCCAAGGCTTGTTTTTCATTTACGTTTATCCTTTCAAAGTTATATTTTGTTACTCTAATGCCTACAATCCTAAATCTAAACTCATTCAAAGCAGGGAATTGTCTTGAAGCATGCAATGCACTATCACCTCAAAATGATGAAAGGATGGTTGTCTAGAGAAAATATTGAACTCAAATCGGTGGACCCAAATGCAAGGAAGAAATTTTCTTTGGATGACTTTCCTATTTATTTAAATATATTAGACTGACTTCTTCCTTAAGGAACTGTCTCTAAAAATAACTATGTTAATACTATTAAAATTCCAAATTGATGCTCTCATGACACATTTATCCCAAATCAGCTTTTGTCTCACAAAAATCATAAATTAACATTCTATGACACATTTACCCTAAATTGATTTTTCGTGTCACAAAAGATACCAAATCTATACCTCTGATGCAAATCTACCATCTATTAGTTAGTTTAAATAAATGCGTCATGGAGCACGAAATTTATAATTTTTAATGGAATTATCCCAAAACTCTAGATTGGAATGGATTGATCACTCTCCTTTCAAGGACTTCTTTTCTGCACTCTCTACTGATTTTTGCTTTCGACTAAAATTTGTACTTTGCCTCATTGAATAACACGAGTTTGTTCAACAAAAAAGGAAAAGAAATTAGTTTTGATGAGTTTTGATGTTGCAAATTAGCAATTATTGAAAATTCTTACATTTTGTTTCGACTGTTCCTATCGAGTATTTCCTTAAAATATTTTTATTATTTTTCTCTCAAATTTACAATAGTGTCATTGATTACATATAAATTCTCCCTATGTCATATAATTACAAAAATTAACAATTTCCTAACTGTTTTCGAGTCTTATATTTTACATTAACACATCATTTGAACTAAGAATTCTGCCTTTGTTTTATTCTAGAGAGGGAGATTTATTTGGAATATGATACAATTTTGTGAATAATTTATCCTGAAATATGTATACTAATTTCCCACAAATGGAAGAACGCACGCTACTAAAACGCACAAATTTGCTCGTAGATTTTATAGTGCGTTAGTCGACTGTTCTTAGAGCGGTTAAATGGGACTCATAATCCATCGCTCCGCACGATATGAGCCAAACTGATGCACGTTGTCTTATGCAAAGGGGGAAGCAGGTCCAAAATAAGTTTTAAGGTTCATGAATATTCCGTTTGTTTCTCGAAAAAAGAATAATTTGGGAATATCTCCCTAAAAATTGATCGTTTCTATTCTTGAAATAAGTAGTCAATTAACAATATTTTTATCATGGACGACAATTTATATCTAAATATTTTCGCGGAAAATAAAAATATTTTTCATTCATTCTTGTAAGTTTAATAAGCAATCATTATTAGAAAAAACATTTTTCAAATTATTTAATTTTCATTAAATAAACGCATCCCAACTATAAACTCAAATCGGGATTAGCGTAATTGTAGTGTGTTTTCCCCCCTGTTAGGCTGTTATCCCGATAGACTGCCTATCTAATGAACATCGCCTCTTTCTACCATGTCAAACAATAAAAAGAGGCTCGCAACTCTCATTTTTATTTTCAACTTTTTTTGGTGATTTGGATTGGAAGAGACTTTGTACTCGTCAAACATGGAACGAAGTATCTCTATTTACATACGAAACACTCATAAAAAGAAAAGAAGAAAGCCCAAAAGCAGCCGGTACAACCGGCGGGGTTTATCCTAATGTCCCCCTTCGCGCAGCTACATTATATGCGTGACTTATCCACCTTCCTTACCCTCTCCTCTTGCGACATTTATTAAAAAGAAAAAAAAAACCCAAAGACTGCGCTTAATGAATACTCGAATTTGATACGGCATGAGGTACGGAATGCATTTGGAAAAAAAAAAGTGCCGTGTCCAAAATGTTATATGAAGGTGATGGAACTGGCAAGCGAACACGAAGTGCAGAATGAACAACGTGTAGAGCCATCCTCTCCAGGTAATGCCTTCCATGGCCGCGGAGAAGATAGACAGATTCATTGCGAGATTATCCTTTCTCTACGTGATTTGCGATAAGTTATTGTGGCGACTTCGATTCGGAGACTTCAAGAAGAGGAGAAGGCGAGGGGCACAAAGCAGAGGAATTGGAAGAATAAGAAGAAATACTTCTGTCGCTAGTGAGTTGTGCCGGGAAGAGTGAGGACTTTGCGAGAGGTTACCGTAGGTTGAGCCTTTGGGTGAGCTCCACGGGGGCTCTGGTTTGTTGACCGGCCGTGATCAGATCCAATCAAGAGGTGCCACGGCATGGCGGCGGGGGGCCTCGTCAGATCGCTTTGAACTTTCGTTAATTGTGTGAACAGTTCCAGGACCAAATAAGACATGAACAAGTTTCTTATCCCCGATTAAATTTGATGAATCTGTATGCTTTCAATGTTGATTAATGACTGTGGAAAAGTCAAGGTTATTACGAATGATCGATGTTATATAAAGATCGTAAAGTTGAATCTTGAATGCCCAAACATCTCGATTTTTTATTTTTGGTGAATATACGTCCCAGGACGACTTAGATGGATTCTTAAGAAGTTGTAAGTTAATCAGGAGTTGCTAGGAAAAATCCAAACTTATTAGTGATGAAATTCTCTCGATATCTTTATAAGTTTTAATCATGTGCTCGCAAAACGGACTAAAAATAGCCACCAACCTTGAAATGAGAAAGACATGGAAGGTAGAGTCATTGAATTTGAAAGATATCAAGTGTTGGAACCAAAAGGCAAATCTGATTTGGATCCATAACATGGCAAAGCTACCAAAAGACATTGCCAGCAGCTGACTAGTCTTTTAACTGCTTTTTGCACAAATGATTTGCCAAGTTCCCCCTTTCCCTAGACTAGCACACAACAAACTTGAGTACGACCAATTTCTACATAAGCAATAAAACCAAATCGCAATATCCTAACCAACTCAATCCTTTACCAAGTTATGGCGAAGTCCACTCATTGGCAAAGTGAAAACAAAAAATGAAATCATGCCGCATGCCTTTTTTGAGCTTGAAAATAGAATGACAAGATGGAGCCCTCATAGTCTGAAAAATTCAATCATTTGCACATTTTACCACTTGACATATTGGGAAGAAAAGTTCTTACAAATTTGTAGCATCATCGTGGACCACTTAGGATTGAGGGTAGTAATGTAGTGGTGGCATTGAATTCGACGTCCATTCAACTGAATCTTGCTTCTCCATTAGTGGAAGCCTGGGCAGTGAAGTCATAATCCAAGTCTTATATAACTTCCATGACGCCCTCTAATACCTTGATGGCCATAGACATGGAGGGCCTATTTGTATAGTCTTCTTGCAAGCACCATGCAGCAGTCCTCATCATATTCACCACATGCGGTCCATTTAGTTGCATGTCATAGCTAGACTTATTCACAATGTCCAACAATCGTTCCTCTGCTGCCTTTCTCTTAAAAAGGCTCAGTGAATGCCTATCTTCTTTGTCTAGAGAGTGATCCAAGATTTTTCTCCCATGCACTTCTCCAAGATTACCACACCAAAGCTATACACATCAACCTTTTCAGTGATTGCTTTACTCCACCACTCAAGGGCCAAATAACCGAGAGTTCCTCTCATGATTGTGATGACATGGATCCAAAATCAGCAACCTTTTGCATTGAAATTTCCATCCAAGAGGATATTTAGGGATTTAATTTATAAATGAAATATCTTCAGTCTACAATCTTAATGAAGATAATTAAGTCATTTTGCTATATCAAGAATGATCTTCTTCCTTTGTTGCCAATGAAGAACGCATTCATTGGATTTGTGAAAGATCCATCTATCTAGAGACACATTTGACATGTACTCATATATAAGGAGCCTGTGCGCAAAATCCCATGAGTCTTACCAATGGTGCATTTGGTTGGACTTTTAGGGAAAGCGTTTGAGAAAATGCAAAGGACTTTAAGTAAAAAGATTTTTCCAAAATGCAAATTATGTTTGTTAAATAGTAATTTAAAAGTCCATTGTGAAGTACTTTTGAGTGAAATTGTGTTTGGAAAAACTGTACTCATGCAAAACAGTTTAGTTATTAAAAAAAAAGGGGTTGCCCCTAATGATCGATGGGCCGATGATCCAAATTTGTCACCGGTGGTCGTCGTCTAACCCCAGGAACCACTAGCGAAGGTCGACTGGGTCGCGCAACCCAAGCGGCGTCACCTGAGGTTGCATGACCCAAGCGACGGCGGTGCGTGGGTCGCGTGGCCCCAGGCACCTAAGGCAGTGACCCAGGCAACAACGGTGCGTGGGTCTCACGACCCAAGCGACGCCGCCTGAGGCTGCACCACCTAGGTGTCGGCGATGCGTGGGTCGCGCGGCCTCGGGGGCATCGCCTAGGTCACGAGACCCATGCACCGCCATTGCCCGAGTCACGGCCTCAGGCGACGCCACTTGGGGCCGCGCGACCCACGCATCGCCGTTGCCTGGGTCGCAGCCTCAGTTGCGCGACCTGCGACCTCCCCACCACCACTGCCACCAGCCGCCTCCCCCACCACAACCACCAACTCTGGCTGCTCCCGTTCGTTCCCCTTTGCTTCAGCATCTCCTCCTCCTTTTTCCATTTCTTTTTTCCTTTTTCTTTTCACCTCAAAGCTACTTTACAGAATATACCAAAATAGAGTACCCAAACACATTTGTCTTCATCAAATGCCCATTCTTCTGAAGATACTTGGGGAAATGCAAAGCCATCTCCCCAAAGTTGAACCAAACGAGCCTGGGGGGCGGTTTGACTTGCGGGGTTTATTTTAATCTTCCTTTTGTGCACCTTCATATGCATGACGCATCTGCTTATCTTTCCTCTTCTTTTCTCTTGTTCTCAAAATTGGTACGATAGGAGGACTGAAAACGAAAGGGGGAAAAAATACCGGGTCCAAAATCTTACATGAAAAATGCAATCAGGCTCAAAATCTAGGATTATTGAATCTTGAATTTTTTTTTATTGGAAAGAGTATCAGAATATTTTTTTCAGTTTTACCTTCTTAGAATTGACGTATGTGCACTTACGTGATTTTTTTATAGTAACAACTGCAAATTTCCGGTTGGAGGATTTCATTGAACTTTTCTCTCCATAAAGGATTTAGAAATTGATCATACAAAACCAAAAAGTTTACCTGTCTATTGTATTCTTTGCATAATACTTGGAAATTTTGACTAGGTTTTTCCTCTCGAAGAACTTACTAACCGAGTTGCAGCAGTGAAGTGAAATTTCAACTAGGTTTTTCCTCTCGAAGAACTTACTAACCGAGCTAAAGCAGTGAAGTTATTTTTTAAAGAGCATAAAGACTCAATATAAAAAGATTTACTTAAAAATTGTCTCGAAAACACTTATTAAGCAACTAAATATAAAAATATCGCGACTCCTAATACATTGATCGTCATTGTAATATACCCAATTACACATTGAAGATTGAAGATCCCCTCAATAAAAATATTTAACAAGTATCCAAGTTATTCATTAAAATGACCATAAATCAAAATAAAGTTTTTGGTATCAAATATGAGTTCAAGTTCGAAAACATGCCCTTACCTTCGCCATCCATGAATATGACTCCCATACAATACACATCACAATCAACAAAGGAGCCGCGGTGATCACCCCTCCCTGCCCATTTCTTTATTAAAAATAAAATTAACTCATCAACTACTTAAAAATTAACTTTGTTACTTCCTTCATCATGTTTCTTTGCATTTAATTTTATAGAGTTTTCTAAGATTGGTTAACTAAATTCTCTAATATATTAATATCAATTATTTTTTTGTCGATGGTTATGTAAGTTATACTTACGAAAATAGTGAAAATCCACACGATTTTTTCTCAGTAAAGAGCGTGATCTATGTTAAGGGGGAGGTGGGGGTTCGAATCACCACATTCTCAGAGGAGATTGGGGTGGGGGACGAATTAATTTTAGGAGTGGGTTTCGATTCCTATGCCTTGCAAGGAGGCATGATAAAAGTCTGAGAGTGAGAATTAGAGTAGAAATAACATAGGACTGATAAAAAAAAAAAATCTAATTCACCAATTATATTCGACAAAAAAAAAAGATTCACTAATTATTAAGGAGCAGAAAGTTATTCAAATGTGTATCCCGGAAGAGCGAATACACTCTGGGCAGAGCAAACAAATTCTCTCCTTTTATTTTTTTAATTGTCATCTCTGCAACGCACCCAAATGCTTCTGTAGTCATCGTCTGGCCGGACAAAATCCCTCTCTCTCTCGCTTCCTCTCTCGCGGCGGCGACCTGCAATGGAATCGTGGATCGTGCCCCCCCCTTTAATTGATCGTTTCATGCATCACAAGAAGTTTTTCCTCCCACTAAGTTGGTGATCGCTGGGCTGAGTTCCGTTGATCCTATTTTGTCGCGTGGATGGCGATTCTAAACGGTGTCTGTCGGTACTTTATTGGTCATAGAAGTTGCTATATAGAACCCTTTACCTTGTTGTTTTCATCTTTCTCCTAGGCTATATGCTACAGCTTTGCTGTTATTAATACTTAAAAAGTAACACCATCAGTTACAAGATCCTCTCTCTCTCTCTCTCTCTGAGCTGTAGCCAGGGTGGTGGATTATTGATACTGGGAAGGTTTCTATGTGGGGAGGGTTTAACATTACAATAGGATTACTTTACGCGATGATCATTTCAGATGTCATGGAATGTTTAAACTGAAGATTGATGGTAAAAATGGAAATGCGTTGATTAAGACAACCGGTAGTATTCATTCTATTTTTCTCCGTGTAACATTTCTTTCTGGTGTCTCTATGCAAAATCAGCGGCGACGATGATCAATCAATTACTCACATAGAAAGCCAGTTGCTCAGGCTTTAGACTATCATGTTACCTCCAAGAGGCCTTAAAACTGGCAGCACCTATTGCACACAAAGAATGCCCATTTGTGCTTTTTTCCTGAACATCTGCTGGTTTATTTGTCTAATATGGACATTTTTTACCAATTAGATACTCGAATAGGAAGTCCTTCTCTTAGGCTTGAGAGTATATTAACATCTTCATAGGCCAACAAGCATATCGCAATGATTATATATAATAAGTACCTGCCCAGTGCTTATGGTTTTCTGGTTATCTACCAGATTCATATCAATTAAAGTGGACATAGTTTTTACTTAATCATTGTTTTATGATGCACATAAAAGTGTACATTTGATTTAGTTTTTCATAATGCCTGATGCATGTAAAGTTGCAGAAACACTGAAGTCATCGAAAAGAGAATCACAGAGGGTGTCATAGTGCGTAGACTAGGCTTATAGTATCTCCCAGCCTTAATGTTGCAAGTATGATGGCTTGATACCATTGGGACCTAGAGTTAAATTGAATTACCTCTGGCATCGACTAGGTTTGCCTGTTTCTATTGTGCAGGTTTTGTTGGGTACAGGTGGTATGATTTTTCCTGCTTGGCTCTTGTTATATGGAGAATTTGGAAGGACATGTCTTCATATGCAGGTGAAAATTGTTGGATCGCGTGGCATCCACCTACACGAGTCTCTCTCTCTCTCCCTCTATCTCTCTCTATCTCTCTGAGAAAGTCTTGTCTGAGTGCCCTTTTCAGTCATGTTTGAGTTGATAAGAAGAGGTGCTTAAGAGGCTATGCAGCCTTCTCTTCAATTTTCCAGAATAAAACAGGTTAGGTAGTCTTCATTTTACTTCAATTGGTAGTTATTTTAGAGGGGCTTTGTTTAGTTAGATGTTGATGACTAATTTTAGCTTAGTCATAGCCTTTGCTATATACATTCTGAACTGCAAATGGTGATGCAGGCCCTTTTTTGATTTATCAGGTGATTGAAGAAACTACCTAATT
The DNA here is from genome assembly GCA_014182395.1 of Eucalyptus sp. ANBG9806169. Lineage (NCBI taxonomy): Eukaryota > Viridiplantae > Streptophyta > Magnoliopsida > Myrtales > Myrtaceae > Eucalyptus > Eucalyptus sp. ANBG9806169. The sequence goes on along the minus strand of CM024583.1, from coordinate 31,217,119 downwards.
TGATTGTGTGATCCCATCTTCTGGACTTTATGGTGCCCTGCTTCCTTGGAGTGTTTTTCGATGGTCTGGTTCCTGGAATATCAATTGATCTTTATTATAGTAGGACTTTCCGATTTCCTCTGATGAATATAGATCTCCACAACTCAACTTAACTTTTCCTCAGAGTTCTAGTTGTACATTACTACTGTCTGCTATTCGAAGGAAAGCCTGTTACAATGAGAATGAGGATTTTGCTGACTAGCCCTGGTCCTTCAGATCTGCGTGCACTCCTGTGGAAGTTCCATGTATTGTGGCGACACTCTCCTGTAGTGTTGAGGACTGGGAGTTAGTAACCCTTTAACAAGAAGTGGAATAATGCTTTCCCGGCATGCTCCCTCTTAGAGGGCCTTGTGAGATACAATTGAGTTTCCAATGAGCGATTGGCTTATGTATCGGTGTGATCATTAATTCAAAATCAAGGGGCCCGATGTTGTGAGATGAGATAGTTATCACCCTTTATGGAGGTGCATATGGTCTTGATTGTAGGATATATACAATTGTCTAGCTATGACTTCTCAAAACATTGTTCATCAGATTTTGGCTGAACTAATTTTGCAGCGGCGTTTTCTCTTAGCTTGACGATGGTTGTATCTAGGAAGTCCAGTTGACTATGTTCACAAGGCTCTGCCTTTCTAGGAGTTTCTCCGTCCGTTTGTATTAGTAAGCACACATACTTGAAGAACAGATAGTGATCACCCTGGCTCTGCTGGTGGGCTTTTTGGTGGTTGTTTTGTCAATATTTGAGAGACAAGTACTTAATACTACATGCTTCTCATGGAGAATAGATGTACCAATCTTACAGGGAATGAAAATGTGAGCAGTATTTGGAAATTTTGTTATACCTTATGTAACTTGTGATGAGTTTGTCAATTCCATTATCAGGTTACTCAACAGCTTACTTCTCAAGAGAAATGAAAAATAGTCACTAAGTCAAAATCTTACACAGGAAACCTTGATTCACTCATAACTAAAACAGCAAGGGTTTTTTAGTGTGGCTTGGCATTCTCTAATATTTATACTTTTTCTGTCTTGGTATTCTGTTCCTTAATGTTAATGAATTAATGAGCCCTCTCCGTGTGGCTGTATGCACTTCTAGCTCTCCATTTGTCCAATATCTGTTGCACGAACTATAAGGAAGGAAATGTTACAGCATTACGTAATTGTCTCTTACTTTGAGCTTCATAGTTATATGGAGACTACCTTGACATCTTTTAGGGGGAAACAAGCGAAGTAAAGAATGCTGCCGTGTCTCTTTACACTTTGATATTGAATATGCTGCATTTCTGATGCTTTTGCATTGCAAACGGTCTTATGTTATGCTCGAGATGTCTCGGGAAGTCATGTACCGTATGTCGTCTTCTTTCTTCCTCTCGGTCTTCTTTCTGCGTGCGTATCTTTTTTATTTTCATAATCGCATTGGTTTTCGTGTCTTGTCTTTTACGTTTTGTGGATATTATGTACTGATTATCTTTTCTCTGTGCGATTCGTGATAACTTACTATCGCGACTCCGAGCGAAGAAGTTCCGTCGCTAGTGAGTTTGTGCCGGAAGAGGGAGCACTTTGCAAGAGGTTACACGTAGCTCTGGCCAATGGATGAGCTCCACGTGGGCTCTGGTTTGTTAACCTGCCACGATAAGATCCAATCGAGAGGTGCCATGGCATGGCAGCAGGCCACGTCAGATCGCTTTGAACTTTCCTTAATTGTGCGAGCAGTTCCGGGACCAAATAAAACCCAGACAAGCTTCTCAGCACGCTCGGATCATGATGATTAAAGACAGTGGAAAAGCCGAGGTTATTGAGAATGACCAGTGTTTTTTTAAGATCGGAAAGTTGAATCTTGAATGCCCAAACATCCCGATTCTCTATTTTTGTCAAATATATGCCTCGGAACAACCTCGACGGATCCTTGAGAAGTTGGAAATTAATATTATTAATCCAGGATACATTAAGAGTCACTAGGAAAAATCCAAAATTACCAACGATGAAATTATCTTGTTATTTTTATCGGTTTTAATTGTGCACTAGCAGAACGAACTAAAAATAGCCCATTAACCTTGAAATGAGGAAGACATGGAAGGTAGTCATTAAACCCGAAGGATATCAAGTGTTGCGACCAAAAAGCAAATCAAATTTGGATCCATGATTTGGTAAAGTTACCAAAAGACATTACTAGCAGCTTTTTCCCTAGGCTAGCACACAATAAACTTGAGCACGATGGTTTCTACATAAGCAATAAAATCTAATTGCAAAATCCTAACCAATTCAATCCTTTTGGCAAAAGTGAAAACAAGAAATGATATCATGCCACAGGCTTTTTTCTTGGCCTGAAAAAGAGAATGACAAGTCGGAGTCCTCACAGACTGAAAAATTTAATCGCCCACATGTTCTACCACTTGACATATTGGGAAGAAAAGTTCTTTTAAATTTGCTGCATCATCGTGGACCACTTAGGATTGAGGGTAGTAATGTAGCGGTAGCATTGGATTCAACGTCCATGGGATCGAATCTCGCTACTCCACTACTGGAAGGCTGAGCAGAGAAGTCATAATCCAAGTCTTCTTGAACTTTCACGATACCCTCTAATGCCTTGATGACCATGGACATGGGAGGCCTCTTTATATAGTCTCCTTGCAAGCACCATGCGGCAATCCTCATCATATTCACTGCATTCGGTCCATTTAGTTGCATGTCATCACTAGACTTATCCACAATGTCCAACAATCGTTCCTCTTCTGCCTTTCTCTTAAAAAGGCTCAATAAATACATGTCTTCTTCATCAAGAGAGCGATTGAAGATTTTTCTCCCACACAATATCTCCAAGATAACCACGCCAAAGCTGTACACGTCGACCTTTTCAGTGATTACTGCACTTAGCCATTCGGGGGCCAAATAACCAGGAGTTCCTCTCATGGTTGTGACAATTTGGCTTTGGTCCTTGTCTATCAACTTGGATAACCCAAAATCAGCAACCTTAGCATTGAAATTTCCATCCAAAAGGATATTTTGGGGTTTAATGTCTAAGTGAACTATCTTCTGTCTGCAATCTTCATGAAGATAATTGAGTCCTTTCGCTATATCGAGAATGATCTTCTTCCTTTGTTGCCAGTCGAGAACACATTCATTGGATTTGTGAAATATCCATCTATCTAAAGACCCATTCGACATGTACTCATAGATAAGGAGCCTGTGGGATTTCTCAGCGCAAAATCCCATGAGTCTTACCAAGTTCATGTGATGGATGCTGCCAATAGTCTCAACTTCGGCTAGAAAGGATTTCTTAACTTGCCCAAAACCATCAAGAAATTTTACTACAACTTTTGTGCCGTCCCTTAGAGTACCTTCGAAAACAGAACCAAAACCGCCTTCGCCAAGCTTTTTACCGAATTCTTCTGTGATGGTTTTTAGATCGTCATACGCGAATCTAGTGGGCATTCCAAGTACATGATCAAGGTAAGCCTCCTCTGCTTGATTATCATCTCTCTTTTGAACAAACAAAACTATGGGAACAATCAAAATCATCATGGCAAAGAGAGCTCCTAGGCTGGACCCGAGTATGACAGGGAGACGGTTGCTCATATGATTATCAACCGGAGTAAAAGGAGCTCCATTGGTCACATTTTGTACTTTAAGGTAAGCAATAGAATTATCGAGAAAACCTTTATGGGTAATGTTAATAAGTGAAAATACCTCATTTAGTAAGAAACAACTGCTGGTGCGATATGATCCATACTAGAATATAGCTGCTTTGCAGGAACAGTTTTGTGCGCAGGCGTCTTTACAACTTGAAGCATCTATGCCCTTGAGATCATGCGTGAGATCGAAATACTTGACATTTCCGACCTCCAAAAGACTTTGATTTTTTGAAGCCCCACAAGACAATGGAACATTCTCAGAACACCCAAGATTAGGCTTCGAATCATCTACTTGCTTGAAATAGTTCGTCCCCCAACTCAAAGCTGGACAACTACATTCCCCGTCGGAGCAAATTCCATATCGCCCACACACTGTCGGATAGTCACAGTCGCTTTTGCCATCCTCTCCAAAAAGATCGGCCACTTCTCTCCACATAGATGCCCAAAACTCATACAATCTCAAATGCCCATCCGAGCACAGCTTCATGTATTGAGTAGAAGATGATGCTGGAGGGAATGAAAAGATGCTCCCAAACCAGGAAGAATTTAAGAACCAAGATAAGCTTCCATTTACAAACTCAACATATAAAATCTCGGGAGATTCTTCATAGTCATATAAAAGATTATATTTGAAATAGATCTGAGGAGGATTAGTCTCCACTTGAGCAGATAAAATATTGCCATTCAAGGAAAGCGTAATTATGCCGTCAACGGTCCAATTTGTCCCAGAAACACTCGCCATCAATCTTTGCCCCTGCTTCAACTTTTGTCCGAGGACAAGCGAGTCGGTTGGCTCATCATGAGATTGCCAAACAATCACATTGTCCTTATCAAACAACACGAGGTTCCCCAAATCTGTCAAGTTCAAGCCTACAACGGACTTTCCAGAAGTATTTGTGGACCAAGCAACCTTATCATCAACATCTTTCAACACCAAATCGCCTTTGGACGTGAGCTCCAACGTCGCTCCGTCCTTTACGGGATTGCTTCGATTGGTGGACCACACTACTTGTGGCCTAGTTAAAGAAAGAGGTACGGCATCACTAAGAACATAGACGATGCAAACAGCAAAGAGGTAAGTGTTGCAGGTACCATTACAGTAGAAGCCGGCGATGTAGCCGAAGCTAGGAACTCCTTTGCCTTGGAGTAGAATTGTTCGCACGAACGATCCATCTTCATATAGAGTTAAGTTAGTAGCTGCTGCGTTATTCACCCACCGAGTCGAAATCATGGCAGCTGGGTAATCATAATCTTGAGCTTGAGCGTCAACGAAATTTGAGAATGACGATAGAAAAACCAAGGAAAAGGAAAGGAAGAAGGAAGGGAGACCGCAAAGTGAAACCATGGCCTGCAGTGAAATTTTGAGCAGAGAGATAATTGAGAAATGGAAGAGAGGAGGGAAGAAGATGCAAATAAGAGACAACGACTTTGTGTCAAAAGATGAAAGCAAGACAGGAAAATTGCGCAGAAAGTCCTCTCAATACTGTGAATGAAATGTAGCCAAGCGTTATACTGCGACTCTTTCTTTAATTTTACTTTTTTTTCTTTTTTGGGTAACTTGGGTTGGAAGAAGCGACTTGCATCCCGTCAAACAAGAAAAGAAGTACGCGTCTTTGCCCAGACGCCACACGAGTAGGAAAGAAAAGAAGAAAGGCCAAAAGCAACCGGTCCGGTGGCATTTGTCCTAATCTTCCCTCTGCGCACCTGCGTATGTGTGACGCATCCGCCTATCTTTCTTCTTCTTTCCTCTCGTACTCGGTACGATACGAGTCGAAAAGAAAAATACCGTGTCCAAAATCTTAAACGAAAAATGCCATCAAGCTTTAAACATTTCGTTGATTTAGTTGAATCTCGAAAAGTTTTATTAGAAATAGTATCGGAAAATGCTTTCAATTATACCTGTTTTTCTTTGTCAAATGCGCACTAAAGTGGTTTTTTAATAATAACAATGGCAAATTTCCTATGGGAGGATCTCCTTTTTTTTTTGGTAAGGTATGGGAGGATTTTGTCGAACTTTTCTATTCATGAAAAATTTAGAAATTGATCATACTAAACCAGAAAGTTTATCATTTGATTGCATTTTTTGTTTGCATAATACTTGAAAATTTCCACTAGGTTTTTTCCTTCCAAAGAACTTTCTAATCCGAGGTAAAGCAATGAAGTGTCTTTAAGAGGTGTTAAGACCCGATTTTTAAAGGATTTACTTAAAATGTGCCTTGAAAACACTTATTAAGCAACTAAGTAAAAAATATTATGATTCTCAATACATCGATTGTCACCATAATGTACCCAATTACATGTCAAAGATCAAAGATCCCCTAAATAATAAAAATATTTAACAAGTGCCCAAGATACTCATCAAAATGGCCATAAATCAAAATAAAGTTTGCTGATATCAAATACGAGCCGAAATTCAAAAATGTGTCATCATCTTTGCCATACATGAATATGACATCCATACAATACACATCACAATCAATAGAGGAGCCACCAGGGATTGCCTCTCCCCGCCCATTTCTTTATAATAAAAAAAATAAAGAATAGACTCATCATTTTTTTCCCTGCTCATAAATTAACTTTGTTACTTTCTTCATCATGTTACATCGCATTTTATTTTATTGTGTTTTCCAAGATTGGCTAACCCAATTCTCAAATACCGTAATGTCGATTATTAAGGGGTTCTTTGATCTTTAACCGACGGTACTCTCTCCCCCGCAGAAGCTCTACTAACTTGCTTCGATCGTTCGTTGCCCTTGAGATTGTTGGTGTTCTCTTTTCGGTGTGTGCGTTCATATGGTCGCGTAGTCGGTCCGATCATAATCGCATGCCGCGGTCGATTATCCGGCTCCGATCATGTGTTGTGAGAAAAAGTTCGGAGCTACCTTTTTCGATCCTTTCGAAATCGAGGGGTCTCCGGTCGTTTTGTGGTGGTTCGTTTCTATCTGTCGCGTTTTACCTCATTTTTGTAATTTTGTGCGCGAATCGCGGTTTGAATCGCGAGGGAATCCGGTGACGTGAACCGTAGGGATGTGTAAATTTGGAGAAAATATTCAGTGGTTCGTGCGCGCCACGTCATCCGCCGACCGGCGCGCACAAACCACTCAAATACCGACACCGTCCCAAGTGGGACCCCGAAAATGAGAAGAACTCGCTCGGCTCGGCTCGGCTCGGCTCGCTAGTAAGAAAAGACACGCTCCCGCCATTCTCTCTCCTCAATTGAATTTTCTGCAATTTTTTCTTTCTCTCTCACTTTCTCCAGCGACGAGACAGACATTCGTCAGTGACCCATTTTCGACGCTCCTCCGCCGCTCGCCTCCGAGCCGCCTCCGCCGCTCGCCGCCGCTGCTCGCCTCCGAGTCGCCTCCGCCGCCTGCCTCTGAGGCTCGCCTCCGCCGCTCCCCGAAGGTCGACGACCTCCGTCACCCACCTTCGCCGCCGCCTCCGCCACTCGCCTCCGCGCCGCGAGCAACCGACCGGCGTGCGACCTCCCCCTCTCTCTCGCCTCCGGCGTGCGACCTCCGTCACCCACCTTCGCCGCCGCCTCCGCCACTCGCCCGCGCCGCGAGCAACTGACCGGCGTGCGACCTCCCCCTCTCTCTCGCCCTCGGCGTGCGACCTCCCTCTTTCCGACCGGCGAACCACCGCGCAGCACCTCGGCTCCGGTTCCGGCCCCCACTCGTCCGTCCCTACTTTTTCTCTCCTCGCGTCTCTGTCTCGCCCTCCCTCTCTTCGACAAATAACCACCGCGTGACCGGCGAACCACCGCGCCCCCTTCCGGCTCCAGATCCGGCACCGGCTTGTCCAGTAATTTCTCGCTTTCTCTTTTCTCTCTTTCTCTCCGTCCGACGGGCGACGGAAGGGATTTTATAGGAGTTCAGCGATGCCCGAAAAGTCATTAGTAGTATGCTTTTCGCCCGTAGTTTTTCTTTAATCTTGGGTCGGCTATTCATTATGCCGTAGGACATACTCCGAAAAGGCTCTAAAATGAGTGCTATTGTTGCAAATCATGGATAGTCCTTGAAAAGCCAGATCTGTTATTCTTCCATATTGATGTTTATATGTATATTCCCCAATAACTTTGCCGAGATGCACCGCAAATGCATCCGGCCTCAATTGATTATTTTCATGCAGTGTAGATTTTTCTTTCTTCTGAGATCATTTGGTCATATTTGTTTCCGTGTGTTTGCGATGCTTATGGTAATAAACTCTACTCTCTTAGTGTTCATTCTGATATTTAGTCTGCCGTTCCTCCTCTCTCAGGTTCTTGTGGAACTGTCTATCACGCTCTGTTAAATTTAGTTTAACAGAGTGATGCATGCTGTCATGATGTAAAATGCATGTACCTCACTTCATGGTATACGTACTACTTATCTCACTCCTCTAATAGCGTTTGGCTATCTCTTATGCTATTCACTTACGGACTTCAAGTTCTCTTTATAATATGTAATGCATGGTGGTGGAGTGAATTTTACTCATGTTGCCGACATGAAACACAGGAGAAATGTGTCATCCGTCCGGACAAAGAGGTATTATTCTGTGTTTTGCTATAAGTGGCACGATAAATGCGGCACAAATACCTGTTGAGGAGAAGTGGAAAGAAAGGAGAGTAGTGTTGTAATTGACTTTGCGATATCGTGTTGTTCCCATATATAACTAAATGATGTGGGTAACTTTAGTTGGTGCGTTCTGCTATGTTTTATTTATTTTGCTAAATGAAAGAGGAGATTTAGTGCAATGCATTTGGCTTCTTACTTTATCTCACTGTTTGGTATAGACCTATGCGATCTCCGATGATGATTTTTTTTTATTTTTGGATTTTAACTTTCTCGCATTTAATCTAATTGCAGGATGTGGCGGTGAAGGTATTCTCCATGCAAGAATATTCAGAAGAATTGATAAACTCCTTTAGACAAGAGGTTTGTTTTCTTTTTTGTTTTACTATGTCTCATGAGTTCTCTTTGTTTCTAATATTATTCAGCCAGACATGCCGAGGGTCGCTTAGACTTTTTAATTTGAATAAGGCATCTCTCGTAGGACATGATATGCAGGCTATGTCTTGCTCTAAGCCCGTTGGCATGTCCTTGACTTGTTAATTGAAATCATGAAAACATTGTTATGATAGTGTTTAGTGATTGCTGGATGCGAGGTGGCTGGTTTAATTTTGATAAGGGCCTTCCTTGACAGGTTGTAATTGCAGTTGATAATCTAGATTCAGACCGAGGCAGTGAGGGATAATGGGTTGGCCTTTTAGTTGATAATGAGCCCAAAAAGTGATCTATATTATCCCAGGATGTGACGAGTCAACATCGAGGTGCCAAATGACTCCATCTATGGTGTCACTTGCCCCTACATCTTCTGATTGTTCTTTTTTTTCTTTTTCCTTTTCCCCGATAAGAACCGCATAGTCGATGGTTTAGGAAGAAAATTCTGAAAACCAAAGTGTGATAAAGAGATGAAGTAAGATTGACTAATATGTTCGAACTGCATGCATTTATCTCTATCTCTCTGCACTTGTATGACTAGCCCGTATTTTATTATTTTATAAAATTCTGAAGCCTTTTAATGACTAGAATTTTTTGTGCTTATTCTCAGAGTAACCGGGATTTTTTCCCCAAAGCACGGATATAGTTTATTGGTGTCAGCTCTATTAGTGATGGCATTGGCAATTTTAATTCAAGCGTTGTTCCACTAATACAGCAACGCAACATTTCCAGTACATGTGGTGATAGCAGGTTTTGATCTCTTTTTTTTTTTTTTTTTTTTTGCCAAAGGATTATGGATATTTTTCCTTATATTTTCCATGCCTTGATCCATTGCATTATGATTAATTGTGTTGTGTTGGATAGATGTAATACCATGTGGGTCTACGAAAGGATTATACCTTCTCGTTTTACTCAAAATGAGGAACTTTCTCATAGGACTTTGCGATTGTTATATGTCCATGCTCTCCCCCTCAGCATGTGTAGTACCATGCAGATTCTGAGAACCTCTTTTGATGTTGCCACAATTTTTCTCACTTCTTATAAAGTACCATTAATATGACAGTTTTTTTTTGTCCTTGCAGGTGTCTCTTATGAAAAGACTTCGGCACCACAATGTTTTGCTTTTCATGGGAGCAGTAACTTCACCTCAGCGCCTCTGCATAGTCACAGAGTTTCTTCCACGGTACTTTCTCAATGCTTTTGAAAAGCAGGCTTTTTGATTATATGGTGCATCATGTTAAAGTTTGTTGTAATGTCTGGTTTATTGGTTTTCAGTGATTGTAATTTCTGTCAATATCCCGTCTTTATGAAACTAACAGTTGTTACGTGTGTTGATGCAGTGGAGGTTTGTTTCTCTTACTGCAGAGGAACACAGCCAAGTTGGATTGGAGATGCCGTGTTCATATGGCTTTGGATGTGGTAAGTATCTGCTTCTTATTCGTGTAACTTAATCCATTGTTTTCTAAATGCAGTATTTTACATTTTGGTCACCTGAATGTTTTTTTTTTCATCTGTTTCTCAGTGAGCATTTGTTTTGCTCCTTTTTATACTGCCCTCATTTTGTTCTTGTTGATATCTTTTACATGTACATTCAGCATGTAACCAAATTCATCCTCTTGTAGGTGCAGTGTTTTACATTTGGGTCACCTGAATGTTTTTTTTTCATCTGTTTCCCTGTCAGCGTTTGTTTTGCTCCTTTTTATATTGCCCTCTTTTTGTTCTTGTTGATATCTTTTAAATGTACATTTTACTTCCATGCTGATAAAAATTTGAGATGAGTGTCTTGAACCTTAGCATTCCTAACTTCCTGAGACTGCTTGGCCCGTGAACTTTTGGCCTCCAGAGTTTGTCAGTTATTTGAATTCTACTATCTCTTGTATGTTATCTTGCTGCTTTTAACATGTAATTATTGAATTGGGTACTTTTCAGGCTAGGGGCATGAATTATCTGCATCATTACAATCCACCTATCATTCATCGTGATTTGAAGTCCTCGAATCTCTTAGTTGACAAGAATTGGAATGTGAAGGTGTTGCTACAATTACAGAGTTCCGTCCTTCTGTTTCAAGATATATCCCTTTTTTTAGATGCAATATATGGGTTTTTGCTTATGAGCTCATTTATGATTTGCTAAAATTCTAATTTAGGTGAGTGATTTTGGTCTGTCACGTCTGAAATCTAAAGCATATCTCACAACAAAAACTGGGAAGGGAACGGTATGAAAATTTTACTTACTATTTCTTCAATAACTCTTTTTTTTTTTTGGTAAGGTTCTTCAATAACTCTTATTAGTCATCATTTGTAACTTTCCTCTTTAACTATCTGAAATTATAATTCTTGGCTGACTTGACCTGCGATCTCTCTCTCTCTCTCTCTTTCTCTAGCCTCAATGGATGGCACCGGAAGTTCTCCGTAATGAAGCCTCAGACGAGAAGTATGTTTTTGTCTGTTGAGTTTTATTTTGAAGACTGCTACCTTTATCTATCTAAAGATAGCTTTGGTATCCTCATTTACTTCTAATATTTCTCTGCATTTCCAGATCTGATGTGTACAGTTATATAGTGGTCTTATGGGAAATTGCCACCCAGAAGATCCCGTGGGATAATCTCAATGCAGTGCAGGTATTTTTTTTTCTTTTCTGTCACCACATTCCATTTCGTCTGAAAAATGCACCTTTCGGTTCAGTAAACAAGATCCATTGAAAAAGGCATCGTGGCATCTTGGATCTCTTTTTCACTTCTCTGTGGAGATGGACTTGGCAGGCTTTGTATTCAGTGACATTTTATGTGAACATGAAGGGGGGATGAATGACTATGCCCGATCTCCCGTCTTTTTTAAAATAAGTCATGGCTTCGCTGTTGCTTATGCTCTATGTGCTCAGTAGGGGCCATATATATTATTACCATTAGGAGGGCTTTAAATTGTGAGAAATGCCTGGATGTGAAGAGAGGACTCCGCTGAGTTGTTTTGAATAATTTGGTGAAGTGGTGATGATAGATATGTTGCTTGAACTAGTTTTCATTCTCGAGATCTATATTCAATTTGATATTTTATTTGCATGTAATAGATGCCCAGCCCCTCAATCCCTCCACTTAGTACATCAGATGCTTGTGCTTATGCTAGATCCTCAAAATGTTCTGCTTGGATTGACATGCTCGGATTCTCTTGATATTATAGGCGAAGAACACTGGTTGCAATTGGGACTCATGACTTGGATACGCTAGAAGGCCCCTTCAGCTATGAGGTGTGTGTTTGAACTAATCGCCTAAACTAGAATCTAAAATGAAGAATTCTGCACATGTCCTACTATCCTTGCTTGAAGCTAAGGCCCAGCTAGAACTTAAATGGAAGATTTTCAGATTGCTGGCATAATGGATCTTGTCATGATAGAGTGTTATCCGGGCTGGAAGCTTGTGCTCACCTATTCTTTCCTTTTTTTCTCTCTATATATTTAAATGCATGAAGGATTCCCTCTTGAAGCTTCTTTCTACCTCACACTTTGCCTCAGCATCTATTACATGTTTTCGAGGAGTTGCAGCTAGCTAGACAAGCTTTGACCAATTCAAGTTTTGTCATCCTCTGAGCTTGTCCCAGAGGATGGTATTACTATATATATCCGAGATACTCTATTTTGATCCCAAAAATTCGTAGTATTATGTTTCGCTATCAGGAGTGCTCATCTACTAGATAAAGCATAGACGAAAACAGACATGACAAGGAATTGCACATTTGGTTTAGCTTAATATGTATGACTTATATATTTGCTACAGCTAAATGTTTCTTCTTAATATGTACGAGTTATATATCTGCTACGGCTAAATGTTTCTTAGAGCAAAGTATGATAAAATGTTACAAGAAGTGCAGTGTATCACCGATTCATGTTCCTTTTCCTTTGGTCTCAGGCTTTGCCGCCTTCCAGTATAAGTTTCGTCCCCTTGAAGCAGGTAGTTTCATGATAAAGATTGTATTTTTCTGTTCATGCATGATCTGTAGTGAAGATCTATGTATTTGTAAGAATTTTGTTAACTGTTCTCTAGGGGCAATTCTTAAGTAGTTGATTAAGAAATTTTTATGGTTTTCAATTGGATGCACAGATTGTTCTTGTGGTATTTGTAATTTTTTCTTTGGAAAGTGAATCATATTAAATAAGTATGCTTAACAAGTGCCCTTTTGTTAACAGTGCTCTAAGGAGACTTACTAAGTAACTAAAAAGGAAATTTTGTAGTTTCCAATGCATTAGCGTGTTATTTCTAATTACTATTTTGCAAAGTGAATTATTCCAAATTAAGTATGCTTAACATGGCAATGCTGCTTTTGAGTTCATGAGATTGCTTTCATTTATATATTTGTTTTGTTTTCTCTACCAACTGTGATTGATGTGTTGGCTGATCACACCTTAGTTTCTGTCCTGATATTAGGTGAAGAACTTCAGAGCTGATGAACTAATGGAATTTTATAAGGTGGGTCCTCAATAGCTGCTCCTTTAAATGGTCTTTTTATAACTGTCATATTTGTTTTGTTACATATATCTTATGCTTGGAACTTGCTTATTCAGTGTGCCAGTTGATATCTTCCTGTAAATGAAGAATTACGTAATAGTTCCTCATTTTTGCCATGTTGTTTTACCTGTTTTTCGCTACTTTGTTGCAGTCAGATTTGAAATTGAAGAAGTTCTTGCACATAATAGAGAACTCGCCTGTGTTCCCTGTTATCTATGATTCAAAGAGGTATCTTGGTTTCTTCATACACTCTTCTTTGTAATGTGAGTTCCATGTATAAATATGAAGTGTGTATATTGATGTTAAGGGAAAATAATAAATAACCACTTAAATGTAATGACATGGCAATGAACATGTTGACTTAGTTTTGATTCAACCATTGCCACTTAAGTCATTAATATTGCAACCTTGAGTTATTTGGGGGTTGATCAATGCATTGGGTTCAATTTGCAAAGAGAAAATAATCTAGGCCTTCAAGCATCTTCTGCCACATTAAGCCACTAAGTGCTTGGTCTCGTTTATGAGTTGAAGTGAGATCCATTGTTCTGTTTAGGTGTCACTAGTGTTCTCAAAAGCACTGGAGTTGCCTGGGCAGGCACCCAATGTGGCGACTTCAAAAGCACCTCAAGTAAGGCTGGTCATTCTCTGAGGCATTCCCTCAAGGAAAAAGATGAAATTAGGTCATGTTCTTTGACCCTTTTTGTTCCTTTCTCTAAACAAAACTGAGAAAGGAGGTATATTATTTTAGTAAAAGGGCGAAGTTTTTAGAAAAGCAGCTGTCGACTCTACATTAGCACAGTCGGAGACTTCCAGAGCCTAGTCTTATGCCTATAACATTACTTTTAAGAGAGCCAGGGAAAAAGGTGAAAATGTGTAGTCTTCTATACATATTTGCTTTTCTTTGAACATTGTCTTTCCTATGTACACCTTTACACTGAACTTAGCAGTCCATTCTTATTTCATCTCTCTCTCCATCGGTTGCTAGGTACCATATCAGGAAAAAAGAACTTTTGCATGCGGTGTCACCAAATTTGATATGGGAAAGCAAGTGCCTAATGTCAATAAGAAAGATGCTATAATGTAGTACAAAAATTAATTTTTCCGGAATATCATTTCATGACTTAAGATCTACCTTGCTAATACATTCTTTAGGTTCATTTAAAGAAAAGGTTAAAAAAATTTCTTGCTAAAGGATTCATCCCAAACTTTTAATGTAACATGTCCCTTATTTTAGACTAGGGCCTTGCTTGACAACAGTGGAAGATATTTTCTTTTCTGACGTCCTGAATAATTAGAATGATACAGTTGATTGCTTCATAAATTTTTGATTAGCTGTGGACTGATGTTTATTGGTAATGTATTAATTAGGCAACAACCAATTATGGTTGACCATTAAGCCGTTTATCCCGTTTGAACGGGGTCCGCCTTTTTTAAAAAGATTGGTTTCAAATTTTTTTGCACATGGGGTTCTAATCTAGCTCATTCAGGTCCAATGATATTTGGTTACTCCGGTTGCGGATAGATTACACTGTTGCCATTGGCTTCACAATTTTGGTTCCCATTGAATATGCTCAATGTGAACAAATTGTAGTGACTATTTAGCTGTCATAGCCAAACAAAGGTGGACAAAGTGATGCTTCATTCACTTTTTGGGTGTCTTGCAATCAACAATTTGACAGATATTTGTGATGTATAGTCTCGATTGATTAGCGAGCATCTACATTGACTGAAATGATACAGTTGACTAAGCTTCTTATCACCGAAAAGGCTAATTTTTTACTCCATGCGTAACCGTGCTGTCTCTACCGCCAATTATCAATGGTGCACATCCGGCAAAAACTTTAAAGACGAAAAATGTTCTCATTGAATGTACATCATGACGGACTTAACAAAGGCTAAGATAGTTCTAAATACAATGGTGAGCATACTCAATTGTTTGTCCTTTTCTCTACACCCATCCTTCTGTATAGAGGACTAATGCGGGCAAGTGTTTTCCTTTAGGTGACAATCTTCTCAGCATACGTGGGAAGAAGTATGAAGTTGAACCAGTTGAAGTGATATACTCTAATGGGGAGTCATTCGTTTATCCTGATTTGTCCCTATACAATATGGAAGTGTCCTTATCTTATGTCAACGATTCAATTGGAGTCGCCTTGAAAGCTGAAGAGAGATTGTGAATATTCATTTCAAGCTGGATTTTAAATGTTCGCATTAGGTGGATGTGAGCTTATATTAGAGTTGGTTGGTTATATTATTCTCTCATCAGTTGAGTTAAATTTTTTGTTCACCATTTGCTATTGTGCTATTTTGTTGCTACAATGATATCTAACAATGACCTTGTTTTATTTATTGGGTGGCCATCTCTCTCGCTCGCTCTCTCTATCTCTCACCTGAATGGTGTGCAGTGGTCGCCTTTGTATCTCTCACGGTTGCGTGAGATGGAGAATCAATTACGGCAGTCTTAAGTGACCATTGCGACGGAGACAACCGCCACCATGGGGGTCGTTCTGGTGTTGGTGTCGCCTGCCATCGAGGAGGACGTCGCTGTTGTCCTAGAGTTTCGGGGGCAGTCATTAGGTCTAGGTTTTCTTTTTGTTTGTTTGATTTATTTTCTAATCCTAGTATTTTATATTGTAATTTTTCAGTAATTTATATTAGAAAGCATCCGTAGTACGTACGATTATATATGAAATGAGTCGTCGGATAAGTGATTTGATATAAAGAAGTTCGAGGATTGTAATTTTCAATCTCTTATTTTGTTCCATCTAACTCCATGCTGCCCTCTGGTCAAACACAGCTTGATCCTATTTTAGAATAGAGATCTCAATCTGAGATTGCCGACTCTGTTTCGTTCAGATAGAGATAAGGGTAAAAAATGCACTCTTGATGATAACAACGTAAGAAGAGAAAACGAAAGAGAAGACTTATTTGATTTTCTTTAGATATTCATTGAAGAAAAAGAAAGAAAAATTGAAGGGAATTGGTCACTTTGTATTCGATTTGAGCAGAGAAAAGGAAAAACAGTTCTGGTCTAGAACAAAGAAAGAGGAAAAACTCAAATGATTTCATGTCCCCTCGGCAGTCCTCCTATCCAACGGGAGACCAAACCATTGCTGAACTTAGAGGCATGCCACCATTGTTGCCACGGGCAGTGGTAGGTGGCAACCGCTGGTAGAGAGGGCTGAAATGCGGCAACGTATCACGCTCAAGAGGTTTCGGATTTCCCTTTCTTGCGTTTTTCCGCTTAAAGGACACAAACCAAATCATGAACCCACTTAGGCAAAGCAACTGCTATAATCATACAGGCTAATCATGGATGTGGTTCTGGGGGATTTACATAAAAAGCTTGGATCTACTCAAAATCGGCAATTTTCTCTTGTTTATGATCTGTATGCACTACTTCGAAACAGGGAGGGAGGTGGATTTCCACTACACTGCATTGACTCGAGCCTAATGCACGGTGCAGTACCGAACAAGCTCCATAGAAGAGCTGTATATCAGGTCGTGACCACGCAACCTGTTTTTCTGGGTTCATCATGAACAATCACATAAAATTTCCTCCATCTAGGACATGCCCAAGCAATCTTCAAAGTAATCTGAAAAGAAGGGTGGTTTTTGCTTGTCGTCCCCGATACCCTGAGTAAACACCAAATATGAAATGGATAGCTATATGTACATTCCAAAGATTGATCCCAGCAATTATAACTATTTACATATTCCTCTCCTGAAACACCCCGGCGAAGAGAGGGAAGCAATGAATTTGAACATGCTGTGCACTTGATAAGAATAGACAACTTTACAGTGGCAAGAATTGCAGCTAAGAACTTCCATAGGCAATATCGGGGACAATTGACCAAGCTGTACGGCACTAATATGGTGATGACCACTCCAGCTTCTGATACATATCTGCAAGTGCGTTATAAAGGATGGCAGCAATTGGCGGCCTCGGCAACGAACCGAGTAGTATGTCCAATGCATTTATAGACTGGCTGCCATAAAATCGGCAATTTTCTCTTGTCCGCGTTGTCACGACACTGCCTTGAAGGGAGCATCCAACAAAAGCACCTGCCAATTATTTTATGAAAAAGTTGAGAACAATTAAAGACCTTCAGAAAGCGGAACGAGCCCCACAGACTGCTGGCAATGAAATGATAGGAAAATGAGAAATACAAATTCTAGACCTCTCCAACTTTTTACCATGAGCGTCTCAATTTAAGTAGGATCTATGATGAATCAAGCTCAGTGTTCTCTCAAATGATTGCTTATTCAAAAATATCTCTGCAGAAGCTTTCTCAACTAATGTCTCTCCCTTTTCCCCCTTCTTTGGCACTAAGAAAAGGGCAACAAGCAAGCTTCTCAAGAAATGCTCTTTGTAGAAACTTTTTCAACCAATGATCTAATGAAAACAGCTTCACATAGCTTGAAATGGTAAAGAGTATCATCATTTTATTGAATATATAAATAGCATTTGTGCAAGAGCATTTTAAGTAATCGGAGAATAGTCTTTTACATGACTGCCTAAGGACAGATACCCATGCCATACAAGCTAGACTACATAGCTCACCTCAGCAACAGAGACAAATGAGGAAGAAAGAAAGTGAGAGAACAAGATCCTTTGCAAAATGAGCAATTTTTCTACGTCCCGAGACTGTTATTGCATCCACTTAGGACTTAATAAAAATAGAGAAATTACTATCACATTAAAACGGTTAATATCATAGGATACTATCCATGTTTTTTTGCATAGCAATGTATACATACCCCAAAAATCAGTCCAGAGGACAACTCCACAGTTTAAAAGGAAAAATAGCTATATAGATGAGTACCTTTACTGCAGCTGTACGTATAACAAGCAGCACAGCCACCATCCCCCGCTCGTACATCAGCTTCAGCAGCCCTTCCAATGGCACAAACTGCTGCACTCAAACCAGCCCCAACTGAAAAATGAGCAGTACCACCAAATGTCTTCACAGCCTCAGTTGATCTCAACACTATAACGAAGTCTGTCAATTCTCCTCCAGCCTGCAATCACCCTTGACTGGTTACTATTGACTGGAATAAGGATATCTCTACATAAAAATATAACACAAAATCAAACATTTCTTGCAGGGATAATCTTTTAATTTATGTATTTGATTTTTACTATTATTGTTGTTATCATTTCGGGAGGAAGGGGAATCGACTAAAGATTTCTTTAGTTGATTTTTATGTTTTATGCAAGACTTCTTTGCTCGAGCTTAAGCCACACAAGCAGAAGCTATTAATGGGATAGACATGTTAACAGAAAGGGAACGATTATAAGTAACACAAGGGCAATCTCTGGCTCAGGGACTTCTCCCACTTCCACAAAAAAGCAAAACACAAATTCAGAGAAAGGGAACAGAGATGCAGAAAGGAACTTGAAAACTCAATGGCAACATGGTAATCAAACAAAAAGTCCAAATCTCATCCTGAGAAATACTGTTCTTAGATAGAGTTCCAAAAGGAGAAACAAATGGCACATTCCATGAAATAGAAGGATGACAGACCAGACATTTACAAAGGAAAATTCTCACAGAGACCATGGAAATGAAGCAGACAATACGTCAAGCATTCCGGATGGAGTAAAAATCAAACTGGTGTTTATTATCTAAACAATCATTTTGAGCACGTTGATTCACGTGGTTAATCTGCAGACTGCATGAAAGCCAAAAACACTTGTTGGTTCCGATGCTTGGCCCTTAAGGTTGATGAAATCAAAATCCAGGGATACGATAAAACAAGCCTACCTGTGCTCCCCACCCTATTCCACATGAAGAAATTGCAGAAGGTGGAGACCATGAGCTGTCTTCCTACGAGCAACCACAAGGCCTGTTCCAATATTGTAGGTTACCATCATACCAACTTTCACAACAGTAATTATCGCATACATGACTGTCTCGACCTGCTGATTTACACCACCAGATGAACACAAAATACACAAAGTAGTTTATGTAAATTCTCAACTTCCCTGGTCAGCGATGCTCCTAAATCAATTGCATTTCAAGAGCTCTTTCAAGCTGCTAGATGCCCACTGTTTTCTGTCACTTCCATACTGTGGAATATTTTCATGATACAAAACAAGCTTTGAAGAGTAAGTTCAGCAACCATGGTCGCAGTAGATGCATATTTGGATGAGTGTGGCACTAATGATGATGCCTCAGCTGTGCATACACCTGCCATATATCAACGACTAGTTTCTTAAGAACTTGAAGCATTTCTGAGGAGAAGTCTAAAACAGGACAAACCAAGCAATTAGAACGGTTTGTAAGGAAATAATGAGAGCAGTACACAAGGGACACATATGACATACTGTCAAGCAAGAGATGACCCTCTTGCATCTAACCTGCACTCCGCTTGGATTTGTGCTTCGATTTCTTGTCTCGTTTCTTACTACTGCAAAGCATCAATCTCATAGGTTTCACATGCCAATTGTTATCAAGAATAAAAGAAATCAGAGGACAGGGGTTTGAAGGAATTACTCATCATGTGAACTAAGGCCCCAACAAGACCTCAGCTTCCTGTTGATGTGTTTCATACCTTTCTCAGAAGGGAATTTATATGTCCTAACCTGTATTCAGTCAGCAGCATGAGGAACAAATTAGAAACTTTTTATCAATACCTAGAACTTGGTTCACATGACTTGCATTTTCAAGTAGAATTGAGATCGCAAGACCAGTTATGCTTTTATATTTTGAGATAAATGCGAGAAAACTTGAGGATTTACCGAGGAATCTATCGCATTCAGATGCTGAATGAGCTCTGTGCTGCTGTGAATGGAATTTTGGCGTATGAGCATGTTCTCTAGGTATCTGAAAAGACGCATAAATTTCAATTGACCCAATCATCATTACAACTAAGGTACCAAGAGAATCAGAACAACTGGCTGCCCCAATGTAGAGATGTCTATGGCAAGTAATTCTTATTGTTGGTTTCATAAAAAAAAATATGAGTTGCTTTGAACCTTTCATAGTCCAGAACTCTATGCACCTCATTAGCATGACGCAAAGCCGCCAATGCCAGCTGCACCAGAAAACATAAAAAAGCCTTTAAGAATATAACATGGGAGTTCAGCTACACCATCAAACTAAGGAGAAATTCTAAAGGATTTATTCAATGAGGTAGAGACCAAGATCTTGGAAGCGCTCAAGAGTTATAATTTCCAAACACATCCACTATTACCGGTATTGCAGCCAACATTTCTAAAGGTTACAAAATTGCTCCTGCACCATATTTCTCTGTTGCCCAGATACCCATTTAACACGTTGAAGCATCTGACATGAGTTCAACTCCTTTTATTCGAACAAATCTATACTCCTCATATAGAGTATATAAACCTAATGGGAAATTATCCAAAATTGAAAGCAAGTTGCCGGGCCTAAAAATTTGCTCATGAACCAAGTAAAAGTAGAACTGTAAGAAAAGGAAAATGCAAGAAGTACCTGTCCAGGAGGAAAGAGAAGTGGTGCATCAGTAACCATAATTTTGTCTACCTCCTCTTTTGCAGTTTCCTGGAAATGATCAAGAACCATAATGCAGAAAATTAGTGTGACATAAGGATTTGAGCAGTCTATTTCCAAAAGTACACATTTGCAGCAGTAATATAAATAAGAAGAAGAATATAAACAGGAACATATAAAACAAAACAATTGACTTAATATACTGTTGAACAAAGATTCTATAACGCTTGGGTCGAGGCTCTCACATACATAAGGCAGAAGCCATGTAATAACACTATTTGAAGTTCGTCAAAAGCATGCAAATTTCTGAGCACAAACATCCCCCAGCAGTATGGCGAAATGCCAGATGTCAGCTCAACCCACCTGCTTATTGTAGCCTTTAAGCTTAATTTCCTTCCAAGGGTCATGCTTCTCTAATGTCAAGCAACTAAGTTGATGCACATGGGGTGGTTTTGTGTTTACTTCCCACATGTTATACTTACAACTAAGGTTCTCACTCAGTTAGATCTGTTAAGAAGCGAATAAGTTTATTGAGGTAGATATACAGTTCCATAAAGTGCTAAAGACTGGCCTAGCGCATACACAAATATAACAGGGCAACAATTTGGCATTTCTCAATTGCATGTTCATCTACAAACAGATACGCTCAATTTAACAACGGTTTAAGGCGATGACCCACTAAGCATATGAGGTGGTTGTTGTCATACCTTCTGAAGTAAGGAACTGGCATCGAAAGCTTTCTCCCTTGAGTTAAGTTCCTCGATAGGTAAAACTCCGCTACAATTGAGAGGAGATCCTTCATCTCAGCCCCACTAGCTGCGATCAAGACTCTACCATCGGAGTTAATGGTTATTTTTGAATTTCGGACCAAATCTCCCATGAAATCTGAGAGAGCGCTCTGAGTGGAAAATTGAAAGTTAGGGTAGACGAGAGAAGGAATGATGGGCAGGCGATGCATGTCAGTTTCCACTGAGTGAAGACCCGTTAAATCAGATACTAGAGACATATCTAGTCCAGCCTTTTCAACACAACTCAATCCAGACATGCTAAACTCAAAGACTTCTCTCTGCATGGTGGATTGTTCGGCAACTCCGGTGCCTAGGGTCCCAGTAGTTGAGTGGACATCTGCAATCATAATAAATAAACCATTACTTGACCATCCCCTCTCACGACAAGTAACCTGTTTAACTGCAAAGAGCACTGCAACACATGCCCTACAAAAGCTATATTGTTTTCTTTAGAAGCAGATCTTGGTTTCAGTGATCTCCTAAACCTATATAGATGGTTCAGCACTTTAGCCAGTTCTACCAACCCCAACAGTAATCCCCCATTTGTTGTTGAAATTCAGTTTCCATGAATTTTCTGACCATACAAATGCAAGTGCCATGAATAAATTGCTAGTTTCAGTTTCCATTAAGTGTATGATTCTACAAATTCGTGTGGCCTAATATAATTGCTTATACCATCAAGCACTTGCAAATGGATACAAATTCATATTCTTAAGTAGTTTTGTGGTAAGATGATTTAAAACTGTAAGGGTGATAAATAATAGTGGCCTCAAAAATTTCATTATCTCTGTGGCATGAAGGGTGAGATTTTCATCAAATGAAATCAATGACTTGAAGCTTGTAATTAACAAATTTACATGAGAAATAAATTATACCAGAAGGAACGCGAGCACTTTATTTCAAGGTCTCTCCTTTTGGACAAGCTGACATATAACGTGAATTGATTTAAAAAAAAATAGAGAGAGAGAGAGAGAGAGAGAGATCTTCAACTGAGTATTACGTGCATACCTTGCAAATCTGCACACACCGCTTTGCTGCTAACAGTACATATAGGGGTTCCACTGCCTCCTTGAATTGATTAGGACTGAGGATCATGGATCCCAATCTTATAATGTCTTGTCTTGTCCTAGCAGCAGGCAAAATTGGCTGAAGATCCTGCACTTTCCATAATTAGATTTCCCGAATGCAGGATGCAAAATAACGAGGAACCGACACCTGACCAACATTAGCCATTTCTATAATCTAACATAGAACAAAAGAAAATCCCTAGCAAACATCACTGCACATAGATCTAAACCACCTAAACAATTGAGGAGGTCAGAATCAACAAAGACAAAGCTTCGCAACGTGCAAGCACCAATGAAAAGCAAAATTTAATTGCAACTTCGCAGCACTCTTTAAACCCGAAATCACCAAGCTTGGAGCATCAAGCCACGGAGGTCAAGATGGAGTTGTAAAATTTCAATCTTTTAGACAAAGAGTGGTGAAAAAACAAAAAACTCGTGATCAAGAGATCTTACATAGATGAATCTCCTAGAGAACCAGAGTTCTGCAACACATCAGAGGCCCAGTCAACGACGTACACAGTGCAGCATCGAAACTCACAAAAGCCACAGCTAACGACGAGCTACAGAGCTAAAACACCACACGACCCAATCAAAGACTGAACGCCAAGCAGCAAGCACGGAGCTGCCACGACAACAGAACAAAATCGACAACACCACACAAGAATCAACCGACGGAAGCTATCCAAAGCGCTTCGGCAATCCCTAGGCACGAAACCCAGTTCGTTCCGATTCGAATCCGAGACGGACGGAATCGAGAGGGACCGAGAGAAGTCGAGACTCACCCTGACGACTCTGCTCGCGCCCTTGCTCCTGACCAAGAACGAGGCTCGGCGGTTAACCATGCGAAGCCATCAAGCAGAGCTCCGCCATCATCGACCAAGAACGAGGCGAGGAGGGAAGCGCTTAGGATGAGTGAGAGGGCTCGAGACAGAGAGGAGGGGGGCGCTTGGGGTGAGTGAGAGGGCTCGGGACAGAGAGGAGAGGAGTGCTTGAGGAAGAGAGAGGCAGAAGCGGGAAGAAATAGCGCGCTCCGTTGAAAAGAAGAGAGAGAAAATGCACCAGGCCTCTCCTTCGCCGCGCCGTCGACCCCGCCCAAGTCCGCCGAGATCTCCTCGCGACCGAGCGGGCTAGCGTCAGGGACAGCGCCCGGTCAGCGGCGGGGAGCCTGGTGCCGCTCGGGAACGAGACCGAGATGACCAGCGAGGCTTTTGGGCAGGCGGAGGCGGAGGCGGAGGCGGGGGCGGAGCCGGAGTCGGAGCCGGAGCCGGAGCCGGAGGAGGTGGGATGCGCGGAGAAGGAAACAGAGGAAGGCTCTGAGCGTTCTCGGTTCTTTTACGAGGAGAGAGAGAACCCGCCCATTCAAGTGAGGAGAGAGAGAGAAATTTTGAACGGGAGGAATACGCTGACCGTCCTTTCTTTTCTGCAGGTGGAGCCGAGCCGAGCCAGCCGAATACCAGCCATTTTCTCATTTTCCAGGGGGTCCCGCTCGGGACAGGTTTCGGTACCTGAGTGGTTTGTGCGCGCCAGATCAGCGGATGACGTGGCGCGCACGAACCAAATTTGGGCTTTTGGATGTGAGCAGTTGGTTCAGTTGTCCGTATCCTGGCTTTATGTCTCCCCCTGCCTCCCTTTAATTGACTGTTTCTCGCGTCATAAGAAGTTCTTCCTCCCGCTGGGTAGGTGATCGCTGGGCTGAGGTCGGTTGATCCTGATTTTACTGCGAGGATGGAGATTATAAACAGTGCCGGTACTTTATTGGTCATAGAAGTTGCTATTTAGACCCTTTATCTTGTTGTTTTCGTCTATCTCCTAGGCTACACGCTAGAGCTTTGCTGTTATGAATACTTAAGAAGCTCCACCATCAGTTACAAGACCCTTGCTCTCTCTCTCTCTCTGTGGCTCTCTCTGTGGCTCTGTCTTTGTGCTGTAGTCAGGGTGGGGGATTATTGATAGTGGGGAAGGTTTCTACGTGGGGAGGGTTTAACCGAATATCATTGGAACCTAGAGTTAAATTGAATATCCTTTTTTTTTTTTTTGAACAGACAAACAAATAATATTATTAAGTACCAGTCTTAGCAAATACACCAGAAGCATCGACACATAGTAAATCCAAAAGAGCAAAAGGGGGTTGGTGAACCCAATCCATGGGAAGACACCCCAAACGATGAGCTTTTGCTAACCAGTCGGCCACCTTATTCGCACTTCGATTGCAGTGGGATAATATAATGCCCGAGTTCTCGTTTAATTTGCGTTTAGCCCGGTCCACTAGAGGCTGTAATTCCCAACTGAGGATATCAGAATTGAGGACCCCATTCACCAGCGTACTACAATCTGAGTGAATATATATTTCTTTTCGATCTAAGCGGGCGAGCTTCGAGGAAATAAAGTCTAGGGTTTCAACCAAAGCTTGTGCCTCCGCTTGCTCAGCCGATTTCACCTCTACAGATCTTGTAAATCCATCTACAACTCTACCTAGAGCATCCCTGCATATACACGCAATAGCTCCTTGCCAATGGAAGGAATGCTTTTGAGGGCCGAGAAAACTTACATCTTCCTCTCTCTGTAGATTTGGTGCTGCTCGGTGTTCTCGATCTTCAGCCGCTTGACTTTGTAGCATAGCGAGACTTTCCCCGTTATCAACAACATTGAGGGGGCTGGTGGGTGTTCGGGGATTTGTGAAAGTTCCGATGAGTTCCTTTGAAGATCAATGGCAGCGACGGTCTTCCTTTTTCTTTGGATCTTTGGGCAGATCCGACGGGTTTGTTTTTCGGTTTTGGTGAGGAGAGCTTCTTGTTGGGTTGAATTCCCTAGAGAGGCACATTGCGGCACCACGAGGAGGGGGGGATTCGCGAGTAAAGGCGGAGAATCCATCAACTTCTTTGCTGGTCGGATCGGGCATTGACGTTGTTGTAATGCTCCTTCTTCCTCTTCCCTTATCAGATTTGGTGATGTCCTGTGTCCAGCATTTTTGTCGATGTTTGTGCCTGGGTTTGGCGACGCACCAGAGGAGTTGAAGGTTGAACTAAGCTCTCCATGTAATGGGTTGCTGTCCAGATCTAATCTGCCCCATTGTGCATCGATCGAATCGGTGGAGATTGAAGTTTCTCCCTTACCTTTTTTATTTTGCTTGTTGCGACCAACTGTTGATGGTGTACGATGGATCATAAGTGTTGCAGGGGTGTTGCTATCTTGATCATTCGGTTCACTTCTAAGAACTAAACTAATGGGTAGATAAAGGCTAAATGGTTCCACTTCGAGAAGAAGATCTGGCCTTTTCCTATCTGCAGCAACTAAGTTGGATCTCGTGGGAGAGAGGGCCGAGCCTTGAGGGTCCAAAATGGAGCAGGTTTGCGATTTGTTTCCGCATATTTGCAGGTGGTCTCCTCTACAATCGACGTTCTGAAGATTTGCTATCACTTGGTTTGGCTCCGAGAGTAGAGTTGGATTATTTGCGTCAGTGAACCTCGAGAAATTTTGGCTTGAGTTTAAAGGTGTGCTATCTCTTTGGCCGGGATGGAAGGATGCGTCGATGTTAATTTTGAGAGCAGGGCCTTGGGGGTTGCCATTTGTACCGTAAGTCGACTCTTTAATCTTTTTCTTTGATGAGGAAGACCAAGTGGCAAAGCTTTCTTGTAAACTGGTAGCTTTAAACAGGGTATGCTAGAAATTGAGGGGACTTTTCCTGAATATGAAGTGATTGCGATCTTTCCATATGCACCATAATACGTTCGCAATCAATTCGAAGTTATGTAAGTGCTTTGATCTGTTCTGAGTGTTATACAACCATTCATCAAATCGGGATAATCCCACTCAATTCACTTTAACTTGCAGGGAGGGATCAGTCCATAATTGAGATAACCAAGGGCAGAGAAGGAAGGTATGCTCAACCGTCTCGGGTTCAGTGCCGCATATGGGACAAAGAGGAGCAGGTACTATTTTCCTTTTGTATAGGTTATCTGAGGTAGGCAATGCGTTCTGACAGGCACTCCGGAGGAAAACTTTATTTTTGGTTGTATCGTTTGCATTCCATATGTACTTCCATACGTCGGGTTTTGGCCGGGTGTGAAGTAGTTGGCATTTGTTCTCTCGGGGTCTTGTGTTTTTTTTCGCTGTGTCAAATATCCACTCTTCACGGTATAACTACCGGATTTGTTCCCAATCCAAACCAATTTATCTGCGGTAGTTGGTATACCAATAGGGGTGGCTAGGATTTCCGCTATGATATGATCATCGAACATAGACCTTAACAGGTTTTCTTTCCATTCTGCACGATCAAAATCAATCAACTCCGCCACCTTAGAAGGTTCATTTTGTAATGCAGGGCCCCCAATTACTCCCATCTTTAGCCATTTATCTGTTCTGATTGATATGTTTTGTCCATTTCCGACGGCCCACATGATTTGTGGGGTGATTGCTTCTCTCCCTACTAATAAGCTTTGCCAACCCCAGGATGGACGTGAGCCTCTACCTGCTTGCCAGAAGGTACAATTTGGAAAGTACAAACCTTTCATAAGCTGACTCCATAGATTATGAGGGTGCTGATGAAGACGCCAGGCTTGTTTTCCTAACATAGCAGTATTGAAGCTGAGAAGGTCTTTAAAACCCAGTCCCCCTTCCACTTTTCGAAGCTTGAGAATTTCCCATTTTCTCCAGTGAAGACCGTACTCTTTATTGTTGTTTTTCCACCAAAAATTAGCTATTTTTTTCTCAATGGCTTTGAGTATAGAGATTGGAATTTTGAAGATGGACATTGCATATTAGGGCATAGCTTGCACTACAGATTTAATAAGTATTTCCTTACCCGCCCTTGATAACAAGTTTTCCTTCCAGCTCTCAAGCTTCATATTAATTCGGCTAGAATCCACGCAAACATTTCTTTTTAGAAGCCCCCAGTCCGAAGGTATTCCCAGGTACTTCCCTGTTTTCTTAATTTCTGGAACTCGCAGCTCAGATGTCATGTTCCTCCGTAGTTGGTCTGGACATCCTTTACTAAAAAATATTCCCGACTTGTTGAGATTTATAGCCTGTCCTGAAGCATAGCAGTACTGGTGAAGAATAGACGATAGGTTTTGACATTCTAAGATTGTTCCATCAAGGAAAAAGATAGAATCATCTGCAAAAAGTAAGTGAGAAAGAGTGGGACAATTCCTGTTTAACCGAATTCCACGAAGAGTACCTGCTTCAATGGCTTCCTTAATCATGTGAGATAGAACATTAGCCACAATAATGAATAGATAAGGGGAGAGTGGATCGCCTTGTCGGATTCCCCGGTTGGCTTGAAGAAGGGTAAGGAAGTCCCATTAAACTTAATACTAAATGTAACCTGTTGTAACACACTCCATAACCCAATTTACCCATCTTCCACAGGAACCCCATCTTTTCAGGCATTCCTGGAGGAAATCCCACTCTATTCGATCATACGCCTTCTGCATATCAAGTTTAAGAACAGCTTGGAACTTTCGTCGACGATCACGGGTTTGAAGTCGATGTAGAACTTCCTGTACAATCAAAATATTATCCTGTATTTGCCGACCTCCCACAAAGGCGCTTTGTTCTGCTTCTATTAGGACCGATAAGAGAGGTTTAAGTCTATTCGTGAGTATTTTGGATATGATTTTATAGGCGAAGTTGCACAAACTAATCGGTCGGTATTGTTCTAGTCTTTTCGGGTTTTGGGTTTTGGGGATGAGTATAATTTGTGTGTGGTTGAGTCTTTGGGTTTAGAGATCCAGTCTCGAAAAGGATTGTACCTCCCTACAAACATCGTCTCCAATGTCCGTCCAATGATGCTGAAAAAACACGGGCCATTCATCCCATCTCGGTCCAGGTGCTTTGGTGGGACCCGGCTGGTTGGTAGCTACTTTTATTTCCTCCAAAGTAACGGGTGCAACTAGATTTTGATTCATAGTCTCGTCCACTAAGGTTGGGATGTATGTTAGAATGGGCTGAAAGTTCCTTTGGCCCTCGGACTTGTAGAGATTTCGAAATAGTTAACCGTCGTGTCCTGAAGATTTTCCTCATTCCGAATCCCACCCCTGATTCATTAGCATGGATATGCGATTCCGATTTCTTCTTTGAATGGTCATTGCATGGAAGAATTTTGTATTCTGTCTCCCCATTTCAGCCACTTGATCCTAGAACGCATGCCCCAAAACATCTCCTCTTGTCGCCATAGTGAGTCAATCTTGTGATTTATATGTTGAATTCTTTGCTGATCATATTGAGTTTCTGGGCTATTCAGCAAAGCCTGCATTTCACTTTTCAGCATCTCTATCCGTTTATAAGCATTAGGAAACCTTTTTTTGCTCCATCTAGCAAGTTTGGCAGCCACTAATTGTAGTTTTTCAACCATATTTTTGCCTTGTGAGTTTTCCAGTGTCTGTTTCACGAGCATCTTACAATCCTCGTCTTACGCCCAATAAGCTTCATATCGAAATCACGCCGCTTTCGATTGGTTTTAGGAAACAGGGATAGCATGAGAGGACTATGATCAGAGCCTATTGGTGGAAGGGCTGTGACCTCCGCATTTGGATACATTATTCTCCAGTCTAAGGTACATAAGGCTCTATCCAACCTTTTCTTCACATTTTCTTCACCATCCCTTTTGTTTGTCCAAGTAAATGCACAGCCTTTACTCTCTAAATCCATCAAGGAACAAGCATGTAGGAAATCTCCGAATGCTACAAGGCGAAAGTTCTCGACCATCCTCTTACCCTCTTTTTCCCAATGGTATAATACTTCATTAAAATCCCCAATGCATAGCCAAGGTAGGTGGTTGAATGCGCTTTCTCGTTGTATTTCCTCCCATAAGAGTACTCTAGTAGAAAAGATAGGTGGAGCATGCAAGAAAGTGATTCTCATGAGTTGCCCGATATCATGAAGTTGACACTTCACATTAATAAAATGTTCGGAGTATGATTCCACATTCAAGGTAACCAATTCATCCCAAAAAATAGCCAAACCCCGATACACCATTTGGATTCACCAAAAAACTATATTGATACTTTAGACGACGACGCAACCGATGAACCAGCTTCTCCCTGGTTTTTGGTTTCCATTAAAAAGATAAGGTTGGGCTGTTCCCGAGTCACCAAGGCTCTTAACGCTCGAATTGTCGGGTGAGCCCAACCCCGACAATTCCAACTGATTAGTTTCATGGCGGACCCGGTGGCTTATTAGGGCTAGCCACCAAAGCCCATTTAGATGACTTCTCTTCTTCTGTGATCGGAATATCTACTAGCTGTAATTTTTCAGTCAATGGTGTCTTTGAAGTTTGTGCACCATAGGGACAAAATCTTTTCCCTTTTTTGCGGTAGGGAATTTTGTGTTCTTGGATTTTCCTTTACTTGGAGCTCTTACAGATGCTTGCTGGTGTTCTGTCTCATATTCGGTTTCTTTTTGCTGCTCATTGTAAATAACCATCATTGATTCATCATCTAGACAGGTACTGGCTCTTTTCTGTGGTGCTTTTCCTTCTCTTATGGTTATGGCGAGAGATTGTTGTTGAGGATCATCATTCTGTTTCAACTCCACCTCCGAAACATTCTGACTTCGCGTGAGTAGGCTGTGCTTGTAATCTGATTACCTGTTGTTCTTCTTGAGTTTTTGCAGCGGGTGGGGTTTCCGGCACCATTTCGGGAACTTCAAGGAGGTCAATATGTTTCCCATAAAAGACTTTACCATATGGGCTAAGATCCCCGACTTCGGACGTAACCAATTCCCAAAATTACCCGGTATGTCCTCCTCCGGCCGTGTTGTTTCATAGGGAATCTCTTTACATGCTGTGGCGTAGTGTCCGATTTGTCCACACGAATAGCGGTAGTGCGGGAGTCGCTCATATTTAAATTCTATCCACAGTTTCTTTTCTCCCAAACTTTATAACTACCCTCGTCTTAAGAGGGGAACCTAAATATAGATTCACCCTAGCTTTGCCGACTTTGTATGTACTATTTCCCTTAGCTTCCAGCTTCACCTCTATAACTTCACCAAGCTTAGAGGCTATTTCGAGGACTACTTCCTTCGTTACTCGGCCAAATGGGAGTCCATATAGGGTAACCCAGAAGGGACAATGATCAAAATCATAGCAGATTTCGGAATTTCAGGATCACATTCTTTGAAGGACAAGGAGGTTGCTTGCAAAGGACCACGGCCCGGAATCTAGCACTCTCTGTTTTTCAACTTCAGATTTGAAGGAAAAGGAAAAGAAGCCCGGCTCTAGTAAGGTACAAGATATATTTTCTGTCCGCCATGCTCTTTTCATTGTGTTTAGAAACGCCTGAAAGTTCACATTTGGTCGAGAGTAAAGTTTGCCAAATAGAGTTAACCGACCTTCCGCTAATTTTTCTTGAAATTCCTTGCTTGACTTCAATTATATCATCTTCGGACCATAGATTTCCCAAACTTTTACACAAAGCCTCTACTCTACTATCATCGGATATTTGATCAGCCATAGTACCGGCACTACGGCTACCCCAATAAAGATAAAGATTAGCTACCACAAGACTGAAAAAGTAGGATAGGTGTTGTAACCTTACAAGAAGTCGGCAAGGCCTTCGCGCAAGTTGAATATTAGCGGGGCGAGAGGCTACTCCGATGCGAAGACACAAGCCGTCTCCCCTTGACGAAGAGAGAAAGTAAACAACCCGACCCCGCAGAAAAGAGGCAGTCGATAAAGAAAAGGCATGCAGGGGCTATAGCGACAGAGGACAAGATTAAAGAAGAGGAAAGAAATAAACTTCCAAAGGGTGAGTCAAATATTTGGAATGTCCATGCTTAGATTTACGGAGTTGATGCGAAGGTAGAAACATGTAATCGATGAGACTCGAATTCAATTGCAAAGATGGGATTAGGGTTTTTAACCGATTAGAGAGGGTTTAGGGACGAAAGGAATTTCTGTTCCTTCGGACACCGGAAGGGGGTAACACGGTCGAGAACGGTCATTACGAAGAGAAGGAGATCGGGTGGGAATCGATGAGGGTGGGTGATAATGGAACGAGCGTTGCTACAAAGACGCGGAAGAGCTACCACTCGGTAGGGAGGAACCCAGATCGCCTGGGAGAGTCGGGGATCTTCGTCTATGAATTTGCCCCTTTAGGAAGAATTTAAATTGAATATCCTTTGGCATCGACTAGGTTTGCCTGTTTCTGTTTTGCAGGTTTTGTCGGGCACGGGTGGTATGGATTTTTCTTGCTTGACTTTTATTATATAGAGAATTTGGAAGGACATGTCTTCATATGCAGGTAAGGATTGTCGGATCATGTGGCATCCACCTACATGAGTCTCTCCCTCTCTCTCTCTCCCTCTCTCTGTGTGAGAAATTCTTGTCTGAGTCCCCCTTTTCAGTCATGTTTGAATTGATAAATACAGGTGCTTAAGAGGTTATGTAGCCTTCTCTTCATTTTTCAGAATAAAACAGGTTATGTAGCTTTCATTTTACTTCATTTGGTAATTAATTTAGAGGGCCTTTGTTTAGTTAGAGGTTGATGACTAGCTTAGTCATGGCCTTTGCTATGTACATTCCGAATCGCCAATGGCGATGCAGGCCCTTTTTAATTTGTCGTGATTGGAGAAACTACCCAAATGGATTGTGTGATCCCATCTTCCTGGACTTTATGGTGCCCTTCTTCCTTGGAGTGTTTTTCAATGGTCTGGTTCCCGGGATATCAATTGATCTTTATTGTAGTTCCGATTTCCTTTGATCAAGTCGCCTTCGGACGTGAGCTCCAACGTCGCCCTGATCTTTATGGGCTTGTTTGGATTGGCAGACCACACTATTTGTGGAATGACGTAATCAACATTTAAGCAAAATAGGAAAATTGCACGGAAAGTCCTGTCAATAATGTGAATGTGATGTAGTGTCGTGTCATTAAACAACACGAGGTTCCCCAAATATGTCAAGTTCTAGCCTACAACGGACTTTCTAGAAGTGTTTGTGGACCAAACAATCATACCATCAACATCTTTCAACACCAAGTCGCCTTCGGACGTGAGGTCCAACGTTGCGCCGATCTTTACAGGATTGTTTCGGTTGGCAGACCACACTACTCGTGGAATACCCGAAGCAATTGAGCCGATACTATCAACTTGGACGATGAAAACGGCAAAGAGGTAAGAGTTGCAGTTACCATTACAGTAGAAGCCGTAGGCAAAGGCAGGGCTATTAGCTTCTTTGGCTCGGAGTAGAATTGCCAGCACAATCGATCCATCTCTATGTCGGGGGAAGTCACTAGCTGTTGCGTTATTTGTGTTGGAAATAATCCAGAAAATACACACTGTTTGTTGTAATCGGAATATAAAATTGGAGGTGAGGTACGGATATCCGAATCTCCTTAAGGCGATTAGTTCCTGCCAAAGGTGCCCCGCAGATTCACGAACTATGCCTCCCAAGATACAACACCTCGAACTGTTTGGATCAGCACTATGCAAACAGGACTCAATCGAACCGTTCAATTGAACCAGCACACTCAGAAAAATCAGAAGAGTAGAAAAGTATATCAAAGCCTTTTGGAATCGAGTCGGAAAAACCAAAACCAAAACCAAAAACCCTTGTAAAGAAGCTCTATTCTCATATCTATTTATAGAGCTTTTTAGTTCATGTACTAAAGAGATACATGAATTAAATAGACGCGTGTATCCACGAGATTCATGAATAAAGAGATACGTGAATCCAAGAGATTCATGTATCCAAAGATACGTGAATTCAAGAGATTCATGAACTCAATAAATACATGAACTGAAAGATACATGAATTTAGGAAATTCATGAAACAATAGATACGTGAACAGAAAAGATTAGGAAATACATAAATCCAAAAGAGATACGTGAATAGAAAGGACGTATCATAATTATTGGCTTTCGTTGATCCATTAACCATAATTACAACAATCCCCCATATTAATAGATCAACAAAACATTTTTTGGCTCGAAGGAATCTGAGCATGCCTGTTGAAATACACCGCATCAAGATAGGTAGCTTTCGCTTTGAACCTTCTTTAGTGAAAGCCTATCGGACTTACTTAACTAGTCGATGAACTAAGCCTTGAATCGCCAATTGTTGGTGTAAGCCTAGACAATAAACCTCACACGGAGTACCTCCAATTCAAGATTGGTTCTCGTTGTGTTCGTTCTTTCGGCCCTGAACCTCTCGGGATTCATGCGTGCTTTAGAAAATCAAGCCTTTAAAAATTTTCATAGAGTCGGCTAGCTCCACGCATATAGGTGCATTCCTTTTAAAGATAGCCTACCATATCTTACTTGGATGTTATATCCCAAGTTATAGGAATCATTAAACGCATAGCGTACCCTTAATAACGCTGTAGGAAAGCACTGTTGCATCATAGGAATGGGAGACAGTGCTCACACTAGAGTTTCCAAAATTTGCGTTGTCCTATTGAACCTATAGTCCATGGGATCTCCAATCGCATAGGTTAGGTTTTCACCCTGGAATCTCTTTATTGGGTTAAGGCTTTTAAACCCATTCCCCTCGATGCGCAGTTTATCTGCTCTTTTGACAAACTTTTGTCGGCGGATCCCAATATTTTCCTTTGACTTTACAAAGTCTAAAGAAATGATTTCATTTGAGAGCAACTGCTTTACGGTATTGTGTCTACGACGAATGTGTCTAGACTTACCGTTATAAATCACATTATGCACCCCCACACTTTTAGAAAATTGTAGGGTGGCAATTTTCCAATCCATAACTCGTATGGAGTTTTACCTAGCTTTTTGTGGGGTATTTTATTAAGAATATAATTTGCAGTTAAAACCGCCTCCCCACAAGTTCGAGGTAAACCTGAACTCAAAAGCATGGCATTACCCATCTCCTTTAGTGTCCTGTTCAATCGTTCAGCAACTCCATTTTGTTGTGGAGTAGAAGGTGCAGTTGTTTGGAGAATTATTCCAAAACTAGCACAAAACTCTTTGAACTTGATTGAACTGTATTCTCCTCCTCTATTAGACCTAAGCACTTTGATTCGTTTATCAAGTTGGTTTTCAACTTCATTTTTATACTTGACAAACATGCTCATAGTCTCATCTTTGCTAGTTAGTAAATAAACATAGCAAAATCTAGTACAGTCATCCACAAATGTGATGAAGTACTTCTTTCCACCTCTACTTTCTACAAATTTTAAATCACATAGATCACTATGGATTAATTGTAGAGGTTCACTTGTTCTTTCAACGGATTTGAAAGGTTTCTTAGCAAACTTGGCCTCAACACAAGTCTCACACTTGTAACAGGCATCCAACTCAAATCTTGGAATTAACCCCAAATTTGCTATTCTTTTCATTGTACCATAGTTTACATGTCCTAATCTATCATGCCATAGATAAGGAGACACAACAGTGTAAACTGAAGACTTTTCTTTATTAATAGTCTTTGGGTACACATATTTTGAGTTTACATCAATGACAGCCACATTGGCCTTAAACAGGTCATTACACAAGTACCCTTTCCCCACATACATCCCTCCTTTAGAAAGTACAAATTTGTCGATTCAAATACAACTTTGAAACTCTTCTTGACAAGTATGGGGCCAGAAATTAGGTTTTTCCGAATCTCGGTACATGCAAAGCACGTCCAGCGGGCGACCTCCTTGCCGATGTAAACTTCGGGATCACCTTTCCTCTTCCGGCAATCTTTGCAGATGCAGAATTCGCCATATAAAGTTTCTCATCTTCTTGACCTTCTCATAAGATGAGAACATTTGTTTGTCTACACAAATGTGATTTGTGGCACTGTGTCTAGCCACCAGCCATTAGTGTTGGACACCAAGGATGCTTCGAGACATTACCACAGCAGGCAGTCTTCCAAAGTTGTCATGTTCTGTCAAATTCATTCTTTGGGCTGCACCATCGTTCTTGCCTTTTTCGGGCGCTTCTTGCAATCCTTAGCACGATGGCCGGGCTTGTTGCATATAAAACACGTCCCTTGAAATTTCTCGGAACTGTTCCTTCGCTTGCCTTTTCCTTGAAAAGACATCTTCCTTTTTCTATCTTGCTGGGATTTGGAAGATTCCACAATGTTGGCCTTTGGCTCAGACAAATGGTTCGCACTTCTTCTATTGTCCTCCTCGATTCTGAGGCGCAAAATGAGATCTTCAAGGCTCATCTCCTTTCGTTTGTGCTTCAAATAATTTTTGAAGTCTGACCAGCCCGGAAGCATTTTCTCAATCATAGCCGCCACTTGGAATGATTCACTAAGAATCATTCCCTCGACGAGATGTCACTGAATTAATTGCAATTCTTGAACCCGACTCATGTGATTTAGAATTCACCATCTTGTAGTCCAAGAATTTGGCAACCACAAATTTCTTGGTGCCGGCGCCCCTCGATCTTGTATTTCTTCTTTAAGGACTCTCATAAATGTTTAGCGATTCAATATTACAATAAACATTATAAAGAGAATTCACTAAACAGTTAGGGATATAATTTCGGCATAAGAAGTCCCCATGCTTCCAAGCCTCCAACGCACCAAGCGTCGTGACATCTTGCTCATCTAGACTAATTATCGGGCACACCTCCGATAAATATTTCGTCAGATTGAGCATGGTCGATAGAAGAACATCTTTCGCCGCCACTTTGTTTAAAGCCCACTCCGGTGAATTTCTCCGGTTTCTCATTAGCTGTAATCGAAGGTGTTGCCATCACGGTCGGCAAAGTTCGTTGAACTACCTCTCCGAAACGGAGCCAAAAGCCATTTGGCACATGCATTCGAAAAACAGTCCGGGTATACCGAGTCGAATGTACCCGCGCCACCAAAATTGGTGTTAGCCCAAGGGCCCGTAGCATAAGCTGCTACAAATTCAGACCCTGAGGGTTGAACATCTTCCATAGCAACGGTCGAATTGACCAAAGGAACGTCGCCTGAAAAATTCGGGACATTGAAGGGCACTTAATTGTTTTCAGCCATCTCAATAATCTGACAAGAACAACAAATACAGTGAGTAATATAATCGCCTTAAGATTGTTGGAAATAATCCAGAAAATACACACTGTTTGTTGTAATCATAATATAAAATTGGAGGTGAGGTACGGATATTCGAATCTCCTTAAGGCGATTAGTTCCTGCCAAAGGTGCCCCGCAGATTCACGAACTATGCCTCCCAAAATACAACACCTCGAACCTGTTTGGATCAGCACTATGCAAACGAGGACTCAATCGAACCGTTCAATTGAACCAAAGACACTCAGAAAAATCAGAAGAGTAGAAAAGTATATCAAAGCCTTTTGGAATCGAGTCGGAAAAACCAAAACCAAAACCAAAAACCCTTGTAAAGAAGCTCTATTCTCATATCTATTTATAGAGCTTTTTAGTTCATGTACTAAAGAGATACATGAATTAAATAGACGCGTGTATCCACGAGATTCATGAATAAAGAGATACGTGAATCCAAAAGATTCATGTATCCAAATATACGTGAATTCAAGAGATTCATGAACTCAATAAATACATGAACTGAAAGATACATGAATTTAGGAAATTCATGAAACAATAGATATGTGAACAGAAAAGATTAGGAAATACATAAATCCAAAAGAGATACGTGAATAGAAAGGACGTATCATAATTATTGGCTTTCGTTGATCCATTAACCATAATTACAACAATTTGTGCACCGTTTTGAAAGCGTGGCAATTGGATAATCATAATCATAATTTTGAGCTTGAGCGCCAATGAAGTTTGAGAATGGCGATAGCAAAACAAAGGAAAAGGAAAGGAAGAAAGAAGGGAGACCACATAATGAAACCATGGCCTGCAGTGAAACTCTAAGGATGCGCATGACAAAATTTCTGAAACGGAAATTGATTTGGCCAGAAATTGATTTCTCAATTTCTATTCCCGGACAAATTTCTGAGCAAAGAAACCCGTTTGATAACGACTCAAAATTTATATTTCTGAAACAGAAATCAGTTTGATAACAGAATAAAATTTCTATTTCTAGGAATAGAAATTGATTAGATAACAATATAGAAAATCCCCAAATACAAAATAATAATAAAAATAATACTAATACATTACAACAAGAAGTTTCAACAATGCATATCTATTTCTAAAATTAAAAAGAATTAACTTCTTTAACATTGGCATCATGCGCAAGGAACGTTGTATAGCATAAAACATTTTACAAAAAAAAAAAAAAGAGTTTTTTTTTTCTAGACTTGTCAAAAATAAAAGAACCTAATTAGTCGGCTTGCATGCGAAATTAGTGAAAAATTGAGATGGAAGGCAAGACAAATCTTGCTTGCTCTTTGCTTCAAAGACAAGTCAATCTAATAAATATTCCAAATGCGATTGCTTCGGCATGAAGCTGAGACAATGATATGTCATTTTGAAAGGTTACTTCCCCACGAACTCCGGACGGTTTGGTCATACGAGACCAGATCCTCACTTCGGGATTTTAGCGAGTTCCAATCAAAACAAGGCACAGGCTGCGCCGAGGGGTGCTTCGAGCGGTATAACAGAATAAATTTGCAAGTAGAGTCTTCTGAAAAACCATCTCTACAATGACAAACAAGCATGAGAGGCCTCTTGCATTTTCATCTACTATTGGAAAAGCTCCCTCGATGACATATTTAAGATGTCCGCAGAAAATGCGAGAATCTCGCTCGTTTTCCGGGGCGTACAAGAAGTGACTCTCGATCCAATAAATAATAAACGTATAAATCTACTACCAAAACGGCCCCATTCAACTATAAGAGTAAGGTATGTACAATTCAGATTTCATCTATTATGCGTCTCATTGGTATGTCGAGTTCACTTTCTTTCTAGCAAAGTCTTCAAATGTAAACATAGGATCTCACTCATAATCATCTTCATCATGACAAAAATCGGCTTCGTCCTTGCAATCAGCTTTGTTGATAATCTGAAGCCCCACATTCAGGTATCTGGAGTACTCGTTGATACCTTGATACAAACTCTGATAACCCTTGAATGCAAGGATCTATTCGGGCACATCATCGGTGACACTATCAATGCCTTGCCGTGCAGAAATGACCCCGTCCGTGGTGCGATCGTGCACCGTGATTCCAGCGGTCTCCATGTACGCAACAATGGCTACTGCAAAGCATCCAATTCTCCAAGGTCAAGACACAGTGAGATGATTTCGTCATATAGAGGACTGCAAAAGAAGAGGGAAATCATTTTTTGTAAGGTGGATATTACAGCCTCTTTTGCTCCTTCAAGTATCTAAGCATCCATTATAGTTCCCCATACTTAGCAGGATTTCGTCATGCTAGTCCAACAGAAGAAAAGCACATTTCGAATTATTTCCTACTAAAGAAGCACGGAATGCGTTAGTATTTAACATGATCATGTATTTTCCTCTGTCCATTCCTTTTCATCTAACAAAAATACAAACATGCATGTATCGAGGCATTTTCTGCTCCCCTCAATAACATAGAGATGGTAAATGTGTAAAGAAAAATCACCTACTCTTTTCATGTTAGTTAATCTTGACCCTAAAATCGACGAATTTGAAGAGAGTATCCCACATGTCAAGTAGCCAAAATTTCAAATAAGGCCATGAAACCCACACATGATTGATTTAAGAAATCCATTTCAATAAACTTTCAAGAGATTTATGATGTTGAATGCGTTGGTACTCCATGAATATAATATACCCTGCTCTACATCAAAAGAAGCAATGGGACCACATTCAAATGATACACGAATAAGCTTTCACGTTAGACTTACAAAAAGCTGATCATATTGAAATGGAGACCCTTTCTCAAAAGATGAAGAGAAGGGCGAGTATGCAGCAGCATAACAAATAAAGCTTTCGGATCATGGCAGGCCAAGAACCAATACGGATGAAAATGAAACTTCTAGATCATGATCCGACAAGGTAATGAAAATCCAATACCTCCCAAGCACATAACCAAGACTATGTGTAGTTTGCAAGATCTTCAAGAAATCAAAGGCTAACCCCCCATGATTTAATAAGAACACAAAACATGTTTGGTTAGGGCAAAACAACTAACATTTGGCGTTCCGCCCAAACAGGACACGCAATCATACGATTATTCATTCAACAACCTTCTTACTACCGTAACCCACTATCCGATTGAGGATTCTAAACGACGAACCATTGGGATATTCAATTCCAAATTCGAAAATTACACTGGAGCACGAGATCCGATTGTGGCACTGTCGATTAACCTCGGCGAGTCCACAATCCGCTCCTCGGAATCTTCGAATTGAGCTCGGACCAGACAACGGCTCGATAGTCCTCCTCGCGGAACTTGCGGAGGACTCGATCGAAAGGCCCCGGTCGACGAGTTGGCGGCGGAGGTTCGACCTTGACGAGGTCGATGCCGCTGGTACAAACGAAAGCGGCCGACCCGATCCTCCTCGACGAAGCTCTGCTGCTATTTCGGCAGGAGAGGCGTAGCCAACGGCGAATTGCTAACCGGCGTCAGAGAACGACACATGGGTTCGGAGATTCACAGGAAGGGCCGCCGGTTCTGATCTCGGAGACGAACCCAAGATGGGTTCGACGCGATCGGATCCGGCGGAGTCATTGACTGCAGGGAGGACGAAGTCAGAGTCGACGGCGAGGTGAGCGACGATGTCACCGGCGAGAGGGCGGAGTTGGAGTCGACGGCGAGGACGGAAGGAGTTGGAGTCGACGGCGCTAGGGTTTTTGGTTGAAGGTTGAGGAGAAGGAACGCCCAAATAGAAAAGCCCGTATGGTGAATGAAGAAGGATGCCCGAGATTGGAGAAAATGAGAAACAATTTCTATTTCGTTTCGAAATAGAGAAGCTACAATTTCTAGCTTCTCATTTCTCCTCCAAAACAATTTCTGAAACATAAATCGTTTCGGAAATAGAGAAATCGGTTTTGTGTTATCAAACGGGTTTCTCCAATTTCTGTTCCGGGAACAGAGAAATTGAAACCGAGAAATAGAAATTTTACCATGCGGTACCTAAGCAAAGAGATGATTGAGAAATGGAAGAGAGGAAGAGAGGAGGAAAGAAGATGCAAATGAGAGGCCGACAGTCAACTTTGAGTCAAGATGAAAGCAAAACAGGAAAATTGCACAGGAAGTCCTTTCAATAATGTGAATGGACTGTAGTCAAGCGTCATCTCGCAACTATTTCTTTAATTTTTTATTATTTTTATTTTTATCTTTATTTTTTTGTGATTTGGCTTGGAAGAAGAGTCTTGTGTCACGGGCCGAGAGTTTCCTTGGCTTCGGAACGACCCGCGGGCGCCTAGCGAGCGGAATTCGCCAGGCCAGCCTTTCTTCCTTAGCTGTTCCACGAACGATACGGCGAATGCTCCTTCGTGCGAGATCCTACCACGTCCAGCTTCGCTCGGGCGTCGGTCCATCGAGTAAGACAGCAGATCCATTTAGGTACGATAACTGGTTTCGGCTTGCCATGGCCTCGTCGAAAAGCGGCATCAGCTCCTGACCAGTTTGTGCACGGGAGGCCTACCCCGTCTTCAGAGCTCCTAAGTGATGTAATCCTTCTATCCTAGAACTCCTAGCACCAACCGTCCTGACGCCACTCCCACGGACCAATTGTGTTCTACCCTTCTGCCTCACACTCTTCACCAGATAACCCCAAGTGCCACTCACAAGTGTTACGAGTACGGGAGGATTCACGGACCGTGACATTCTCCCCCACTCAATTCGCAACGCCCTCGTTGCGATCTGCTCTATCGCTTCCTTGCGTAAATTAACCACTGATGTGCCACTTTTGGGAATTCACATCGAACGGTCACGCTCGCCCAACAAAACAGGTTTTGCTCCATCGGTGGCCTCTTTTGATCTCAGCCGCTCGGCCATTCGGTCACCTGCGCTTTCCGGCAAGTGTGGCATTTTTCATCAACTGCATCTTTTGGTAGCACCGAATCAGCCTAACCAGCATCTTGACCCCAGCAGACCAATGGAGGTTCTTTTCTTGTTGAAAACGTGATAGTAGACCTCTTTTTCGAATTCACCGATCGATCCAGGAACGTTA
Source organism: Eucalyptus sp. ANBG9806169 (assembly GCA_014182395.1). Taxonomy (NCBI): domain Eukaryota; kingdom Viridiplantae; phylum Streptophyta; class Magnoliopsida; order Myrtales; family Myrtaceae; genus Eucalyptus; species Eucalyptus sp. ANBG9806169. Next base: position 31,175,665 of record CM024583.1, on the reverse strand, counting down.
TCCCCATTCAGCAAGGGTTCGGTTCTTCTCGAACTCCCTATCGGCTCGGCGGTAAACCGACTCGTCCCAAGTACCCATTGTCATCCTAGGAGCCGAGAGCCCCTACGTTTGGGCATCTTTTGACTTGACAGATTCCTCTCGCCCACTAGGACCGGTCCCACTAGGACTTATCTGTTCAACCCGCGCTAGAGCGAGAAGCTCGATTCTCCGACTTGCTCACTTGCTTCTTGGAGGGATTCCGCTCGATACCACTTGAAACCAACCGGTCCGACCGGTGGTGTCTAACCTAATCTTCCCTTTGTCGCACCGACCTATGCGTGACGCATCCACCTGCCTTTCTTCTTCTTCTTTCCTCTTTGTACTCAAAATTGGTACGACACGGAGACGGAAAACGAGAGGGGAAAAAAGATACCAGGTCCAAAAAAATGCAATCATGCTCTAAATTTAGGTTGAGTTGAATCTTGAAATTGTTTTTTATTGGAAAGAGTATCGGAAATTTTTTCGGTTATGCCTTATTTGATTCAACGTACGCGCACTTAAGTGGTTTTTATAGTAACAATGGCAAAATGGGAGGATTTTGTCGAACTTTTCTCTTTATAAATGATTTAGAAATTGATCATACCAAACTGAAAAGTTTACTGGTCTATTGCATTTTTGCATAATACTTGGAAATTTCCACTAGGTTTTCCTCTCAAAGAACTTACTAACCCTGAGCTGAAGTAGTGAATTTTTTTTTTTTTTTAAGGAGCATAAAGACCCGACATAAAAAAGATTTACTTAAAAAGTGTCTCAAAACACTTACTAAGCAACTAAATAAAAAAAAAATATCACGGCTCCTAATATATTGATTGCCATCGTAATATACCCAATTACATATTGAAGATCGAAGATCCCCTTAATAAAAATATTTAACAAATACCTAGGATATTCATTAAAATGACCATAAATCAAAATAAAGTTTGTTAATATCAAATACAAGTTCAAGTTCAAAAATATACCCTTACCTTCGCCGTACATAATATGACACCCATATAATACACATCACAATCAACAAGAGGAGCTGCTCGGTGATCACCCCTCCCCGCCCATTTCTTCATTAAAAATAAAATCAACTCATCATTTTTTTCCTACTTAAAAATTAACTTTGTCACTTCTTCATCATATTTCTTTGCATTTAATTTTATCTCGTTTTCTAAGATTAGTTAACAGAATTCTCTAATATATTAATGTCAATGGATGGTTGTGTAAGCTATTCTTATGAAAATAGTGAAAATCCATTCGATTTTTTTCTTGATAAAGAGCGTGAGCTATGTTACAAAATCTCCTAATCTAATATAATCCAATCTAATTCACCAATTATATGGGACCAAAAAAAAAGGATTCACTAATTATTAAAGAGCAGAAAGGTATTCGGATACTTATCCCAGAAGAGCGAATACAAATAACGTCTGGGCAGAGCAAACACATTTTCTCCTCTTGTTTTTTTAATTGTCATCCCTGCAACGCACCCCAACTGCTTCTTCGCTCACTTGCTCTGGCTCTCGGCCATTGTTCCTCGGCGCAGCGGCGACCGGTGATTGAATCGACCCCGAAGGTACTCTCTCCTTGCAGAAGCTCTTTTTAACTCGCTTTGATCGATCGTCGCCCCGCTTTGATTGATCGTTTCATGCATCATAAGAAGTTTTTCCTCCCACTGAGTTGGTGATCGCTGGGTTGAGGTCGGTTGATCCTATTTTGTCGCGTGGATGGCGATTCTAAACAGTGTCTGTCGGTAATTTATTGGTCATAGAAGTTGCTACTTAGAACCCTTCACCTTGTTGTTTTCATCTTTCTCCTAGGCTATATGCTAGAGCTTCGCTGTTATGAATACTTAAGAAGTTACACCATCAGTTACAAGTTCCGCTCTCTCTTTCTCTCTCTCTCTCTCTCTGCCTCTGTCTTTGAGTGGAAGTCAGGGTAGTGGATTATTGATACCAGGAAGGTTTCTATGTGGGGAGGGTTTAAATACGATTACCTTACGCGGTGATCATTTAAAATGTCGTGGAATGTTTAAACTGAACATTCTGGGTCAATTGATGCTCCAATGAAGATTGAAAGGAGGGTGGACAAGGACAGCTGTTGCTCTTTGTATCTTTAGTTCCAACTCCGTGATATGATGGCAAAAATGAAATCACATGGATTAACACGACAAGTACTATTCATTCTAATTTTCTTCATCTAACATTCTCTTTCCAGTGTCTCTATGCAAAATCAATGGCAACGATGATCAATAAATTTCTCAAATAGAAAGCCAGTTGGTTAGGCTTTGGACTATCAAGTGACCTCCAAGAGGCCTTCAAATTAGCAGCGCCTATTGAACACAAAGAATGCCCACTTGTGCTTTTTTCTGAACATCTGCTGGTTTATTTTGTCTAATGTGGACATTTTTTACCAATTAGATACTCAAATAGAAAGCCCTTCTCTTAGGCTTGAGAGTATATTAACATCTTCACATAGGCCAACAAGTATATCGCAGTGATTATATATAATAAGTACCTGCCCGGTTCTTATGGTTTTGTGGTTATGTACCAATTTCATGTCAATTCAAGTGGACATAGTTTTTACTTAATCATTGTTTTATGATGCACATAATAGTGTACATTTGATTTAGTTTTTCATTATGCCTGATGAATGTAAATTGCAAAAAATACAGTAGTCATCGAAAAGAAAATCACAGAGGGTGTCCTAGTGCATAGACTAGGCTTATAGTATCTCCCGGCCCTAATGTTGCAAGCATGATGGCTTGATATCATTGAGACCTAGAGTTAAATTGAATTACCTTTGGCATCGACTGGGTTTGCCTGTTTCTGTTGTGCAGGTTTTGTTGGGTACGGGTGGTATGATTTTCCTTGCTTGACTTTTATTATATGGAGAATTTGGAAGGACACGTCTTCATACGCAGGTGAGGATTGTTGGATCGTGTGGTACCCACCTACATGACTCTCTCTCTCTCTCTCTCTCTGAGAAATTCTTGTTTGAGTCCCCTTTTCAGTCATGTTTGAGTTGATAAATACAGGTGCTCAAGAGGTTATGTAGCCTTCTCTTCATTTTTCAGAATAAAACAGGTTATGTAGTCTTCATTTTACTTCAATTGGTAGTTATTTTAGAGGGGCTTTGTTTAGTTAGATGTTGATGACTAGTTTTAGCTTAGTCATAGCCTTTGCTTTATACATTCTGAACTGCAAATGGTGATGCAGGCCCTCTTTTGATTTATCAGGTGATTGAAGAAGCTACCTAATTTGATTGTGTGATCCCATCTTCTGGACTTTATGGTGCTCTGCTTCCTTGGAGGGTTTTTTGATGGTCTGGTTGCTGGGATATTAATTGATCTTTATTATAGTAGGACTTTTCAATTTCCTCTGATCAATATAGATCTCCACAACTCAACTTATTCCACAGGGTTCTAGTTGTACATTACTACTGTCCGGTATTCGAAGGAAAGCTTATTACAATGAGGATTTTCCTGACTAGCTCTGGTCCTTCAGATCTGCGTGCACTCCTATGGAAGTTCCATTTATTGTGGCGACACTCTCCTGTAGTGTTGAGGACTGGGAGTTAGTAACCCTTTAACAAGAAGTGGAATAATGCTTTCCTGGTGGGCTCCCTCTTAGAGGGCCTTGTGAGATCCAATTGAGTTTCCAATGAGCAATTGGCTTTTGCATTGGTGTGATCATTAATTCAAAATCAAGGGGCCTGATGTTGTGAGATGAGATAGTTATCACCCTCTGTGGAGATGCATGTGGTCCTGATTGTAGGATACATCTGATTCTCTAGCTATGACTTCTCAAACCATTGTTCATCAGATTTTGGCTAAACTAATTTTGCAGCAGCGTTTTCTCTTAGCTTGAGGATGGTTGTATCCAGGAAGTCCAGTTGACCATGTTCACAAGGCTCCGTCTTTCTAGGAGTTTCTCCGTCTGTTTGTATTAGTAAACACACATGCTTGAAGAAAAGATAGTGATCACCCCGGCTCTGTTGGTGGGCTTTTTGATGGTTGTTTTGTAAATATTGGAGAGACATGTACTTAATACTATGTGCTCCTCATGGAGAATAGATGTAACAATCTTACAGGGACTGAAAATGTGAGCAGTATTTGGAAATTTTGTTATACTCTATGTAACTTGTAATAAGTTTGTCAATTCCATTATCAGGTTACTTAACAGCTTACTTCTCCAGAGAAATGAAAAATAGTCATTAAGTCAAAATCTTACACGGTAAACCTTGATTCACTCATAACTAAAACAGCAAGGGTTTTTTAGTGTGGCTTGGCATTTTCTAATATTTATACTTTTTCTGTCTTGATATTCTGTTCCTTAATGTTAATGAATTAATGAGCCCTGTGTGTGTGGCTGTATGCACTTCTAGCTCTCCATTTGTCCAATATCTGTTGCATAAACTATCAGGAAGAAAATGTTACAGCATTTTGTAATTGTCTCTTACTTTGAGCTTCATAGCCATATGGAGACTACCTTGACATCTTTTAGGGGGAAACAAGCGAAGAAAAGAATGCTGCTGTGTCTCTTTACACTTCTGCTTTTTTGCATGGCAAGCTGACACTGTGCAACAAGAGTAAACTCCTCTTTTATAAGCTGGATCCAGTTTGGGCTACTGTAAAGAAAGAAATGGACCACTGGCTATTGATATTAAATATGCTGTATTTCTGATGCTCATGCATTGCAAACGGTCTTATGTTATGCTCGAGATGTCTCGGGAAGTCATAGGCCATATGTCGTCTTCTTTCTTCCTCTCAGCCTTCTTTCTGCTTGCGTACATTTTTTATTTTTATAATCACATCAGTTTTATTGTCTTGTCTTATACTTTTTGGGGATGTTATGTACTGATTATCGTTTCGCTGTGCGATTTGCGATGACTTACTGTGGAAACTCTGATTCGGAGACTTCAAGAAGAGGAGAAGGCGAAGGGCGCAAATGCAGAGGAATTGGAAGAAGAAGAAGAAAAAGAAATAGTTCCGTCGCTAGTGAGTTTGTGCCAGGAAGAGGGAGGACTTTGCGAGAGGTTACACATAGCTCAGGCCAATGGGTGAGCTGCACGTGGGCTCTGGTTTGTTGACCTGCCGCGATCAGATCGAATCAAGAGGTGCCACGGCATGGCAGGGGGCCATGTCAGATCACTTGAACTTTTGTTAATTGTGCTCGGGACCAAATAAGACCCGGACAAGCTTCTTATCCCTGGATAAATTTGATGGATCAGCACGCTTGGATCATGATGATTAAAGACTGGAAAAGCCGAGGTTATTGCGAATGATCAGCGTTTTTTAAAGATTGGAAAGTCGAATCTTGAATGCCCAAACATATCAACTCTTTATTTATGGCAAACATATGCCTCGAAACGATCTCCATAGATCCTTAAAAAGCTGGTAGTTAAGATTATTAACCTAGGATGTATTAGGAGTCACAAGGAAAAATTCGAACTTATCAATGATGAAATTCTCCTGTTATCTTTATCGGTTTTAATTGTACGCTTGTAGAATGGACTAAAAAATAGATCATTAATTTTGAAATGAGGAAGACACGGAGGTAAAGTCATTGAATCCGAAAGATATTAGGTGTTGAAACCAAAAAGCAAATTAGATTTGGAACCTTGACATGGTAAAGCTGCCAAAAGACAATACAAGTAGCTGACTAGTCTTTTAGCAGCATTTTACATAGATGACTTAGACACAACAAACTTGAGTATGATTAGTTTCTACATAAGCAATAAAACTTAATTGCAACATCCTAACCAACTCAATCCTTCGCCAAGTTATGGCAAAGTCCACTCATTGGCAAAGCAAAAACGAGAAATGATATCATCCCACAGGCTTTTTCGAGGCCTAACATAGAGAATGACAAGCTGGAGTCCTCAAAGACTAAAAATTCAATCACTTGCACGTTCTACAAAGAAAAGTTCTCATAAATTTGCCACGTCATTGTGGACCGCTTAAGACTGAGGGTAATAATGCAGTGGTAGGATTGAATTCAACATCCATGGGACCGAATCTCGCTGCTCCACTAGTGGAAGGCTGAGCAGAGAAGTCATAATCCAAGTCTTCTTGAACTTCCACGATGCCCTCTAACGCCTTGATGACCATGGACATGGAAGGCCTCTTCATATAGTCTCCTTGTAAGCACCATGCAGCAATCCTCATCATACTCACGGCATGTGGTCCATTTAGTTGCATGTCATCACTAGACTTATCCACAATGTCCAACAATTGTTCCTCTTCTGCCTTTCTCTTAAAAAGGCTCAGTAAATACATGTCTTCTTCATCTAAAGAGCGATCAAAGATTTTTCTCCCACACACTATCTCCAAGATTACCACGCCAAAGCTATACACGTCGACCTTTTCCGTGATTACTGCGTTGAGCCACTCGGGGGCTAAATAACCAGGAGTTCCTCTCATAGTTGTGATGACTTGGCTTTGGTCCCTGTCTATCAACTTGGATAATCCAAAGTCAGCAACCTTAGCATTGAAATTTCCATCCAAGAGGATATTTTGGGGTTTAATGTCTAAGTGAACTATCTTTTGTCTGCACTCTTCGTGAAGATAATTGAGTCTTTTTGCTATATCGAGAATGATCTTCTTCCTTTGTTGCCAGTCGAGAACACATTCATTGGATTTGTGAAAGATCCATTTATCTAGAGACCCGTTCGACATGTACTCATAGATAAGGAGCCTTTGAGATTTCTGGGTGCAAAATCCCACGAGTCTCACCAAGTTCACGTGATGGATGCTGCCAATAGTCTCAACTTCGGCTAGAAAGGATTTTTTAACTTGCCCAAAACCATTAAGGCATTTTACTGCAACCTTTGTGCCGTCACTTAGAGTACCTTCGAAAACAGAACCAAAACCACCTTCGCCGAGCTTTTTATCGAATCCGTTTGTGATGGTTTTCAGATCGTCGTATGCGAATCTATTGAGCACTTCAGGTACTTGATCAAGGTAATCCTCCTCTGCTTGATTATCATCTCTCTTTTGAACAAACAAAACTATGGCTACGATCAAAACCATCATGGCAAAGAGAGCTCCGAGGCTGGACCCAAGTATTACAGGGATCATATGCTTGTTAGCTGGAGATTTATTGGTCAAATTTTGTACTTTGAGGAAAGCAATAGAATTATAAGGACTTGTTTCGTTAATGTTCATAAGTGAAAATACTTGAGTTGGTAAGTAACAACTGCCATTATTGCTCGATTCATATCGAAATATAGCTGCTTTGCATGAACAATTCTTTGCACAAGCCTCTTTACAACTTGAAGCATCTATATGCTCGAGATTTGGAGTGAAACTGAAATACGCGATATTTTCGTGCTCCAGAAGACTTTGTTGTTGTGAAGCCCCACAAGACAACGGACCATTCTCGAAACACCCAAGCTGAGGTTGCCTATCATCTACTTGCTGGAAGTAGCTCGTGCCCCCACTTGAAGCTGGACAACTACATTGCCCATTGGAACAAATTCCATATCGCCCACACACCATCGGATAGGCACAGTATCATCGTTGACAAATGCTTTGAAAAGATCGGCCACTTCTTCCACTTAGAAGCCCAAAACTCATGCACTCTCAAATGCCCATCCGAGCCTAGCTTCATGTGTTGTGTTGAAGATGCTCCGAATAAAAACAAGCTTTCATTCGAGGTAGAATCTGAGAACCAAGACAAGCTTCCATTTACAAACTCAACATATGAAATATTGATACTTGTATCCCCAGTTCCAAGTTTGTGGTGGAAATAGATCTGAGGAGGATTTGTCTCCACTTGAGCAGATAAAACATCGCCATTCACGGAAAGCGTAATCATATCGTCAACAGTCCAATTTGTCTCAGAAATACTCTGCGTCAATCTTTGCCCATGCCTCAACTTTTGTCCGAGGACAAGTGAGTCGGTTGGGTGATCAAAGGATTGCCAAACAATTGCATTGTCCTTATCAAACAATACGAGGTTCCCCAAATCTGTCAAGTTCAAGCCTACAACGGACTTTGCAGAAGTGTTTGTGGACCAAGCAACCGTACCATCAGCATCTTTCAACACCAAATCGCCTTCAGGCATGAGCTCCAACGTCGCACCAATCTTTATGGGATTGTTTCGATTGGCAGACCACACTACTTGTGGAATTGGGCCCACCGTACTAAAAACATCGACAGGTGGGACGATTAAAACAGCAAAGAGGTAAGAGGTGCAGTTACCTTTGCAATAGAAGCCGCAGGAGAAACCGTGGGAGTAGTTGGCATAATTAAATCCTTTGCCTCGGAATAGAATTTCCTGCACGACCGATCCATCACCATATTGGGTGGAGTGATTAGCTGTTGCGTTAATCGTCCACTGTGTTGGAAGCGTGGCGGTTGGATGATCATAATGTCGAGCTTGAGCAATGAAGTTTGAGAATGGCGATAGCAAAACGAAGGAAAAGGAAAGGAAGAAAGAAGGGAGACTGCAGAGTAAAACCATGGCCTGTAGTGAAACTCTGAGCAGAGAGATGATTGAGAAATGGAAGAGAGGAGGGAAGAAGATGCAAATAATAGACCGACGACTTTGAGTCAAGCAAAACAGGAAAATTGCACAGGAAGTCCTCTCAATAATGTGAATGGAATGTAGTCAAGCGTGATCTCGCAACTCTTTCTTTAATTTTTAATTTTTTCCTTTTTGGGTGGTTTGAGTTGGAAGAAGAGACTTGCATCCTGTCAAACAAGATAAGAAGTACGCGTCTTTTGCCCAGACGCCACACAAGTAAGAAAGAAAAAGAAGAAAGGCCAAAAACAACCGGTCCTACTGGTGGTGTTTGTCCTAATCTTCCCTCTTCACACCTTCATACGCGTGACGCATCCGCCTATCTTTCTTCTTCTTTCCGCTTGTATTCGAAAAAAAATACCTTTCGCTGGTATAGTAAAAAATTTAGATTTTTTTTTTTTTTTTTAAAGAGCATAAGGACTCGACATAAAAAAGATTTACTTAGAAAGTACCTCAAAAACACTTATTAAGCAGTTAAATAAAAAAATATTGTGACTCCCAATACATTGATTGTCATCATAATATATTCGATGACACATCCAAGATCAAAGATTCTCTTAATAAAAATATTTAACAAGTACTCAAGATATTCATTAAAATGACTATAAATTAAAATAAAATTTGTTGATATCAAATACTAGTTCAAGTTTGAAAATATACCCTTACCTTCGCCATACATGAATATGACACACAATACACATTACAATCAACAGAAGAGCCACCTGGTGATCACCCCTCCCCGTCCATTTCTTTATTAAAAATAAAATCAACCTCGTCATTTTTTTTCCTACTTAGAAATTAACTTGGTTACTTTCTCCATCATGTTTCTTCGCATTTAATTTTATCATGTTTTCTAAGATTGGTTAACCGAATTTTCTAATGTATTAATGCAATTATTATTTTGTCAATGGTTATGTAAGCTATTCTTACGAAAATAGTAAAAGTCCATACTATTTTTTTCTCGATATAGAGCGTGAGCTATGTTACATAATCTCCTAATTTAATCTAATCTAACCTAATTCACCAATTACATTCGAAAAAAAAAAAAAAACAAATTCACTAATTATTAAAGAGCTGAAAGGTATTTGGATACGTACCCCGGAAGAACGAATACAATAACGTCAAGGCAGAGCAAACAAATTCTCACCTCTTGTTTTTGTAATTATCATCTCTGCAACGAACCCAAATGCTTCTATGGTGGGACAAAATCCCTCTCTCTCTCTCTCTCTCTCTCTCGCTTGCTTCCTCGCTCACGGCAGCGACCTGCGATCGAATCGACCTCGAAGGTACTCTGTCCCGCGGAAGCTCTTATAACTCGCTTCAATCGATCGTCGCCCGGCGCCAACCCCGCGCCCCCCTTTCTCCTCTCTCTTTAATTGATCGTTTCATGCATCATAAGAAGTTTTTCCTCCCACTGAGTTGGATCGCTGGGCTGGGGTCGGTTGATCCTATTTTCTCGCGTGGATGGCGATTCTAAACAGTGTCTTTCCCCATCGTTATCCCATTAAATAATTATCTAATCCGTATCACTCCTTTCCATCATATTAAAAAGCAAGAAGAGACTCGCAACTCTTTCTTTATTTTTTTTAACTTTTTTTTGGGGATGATTTGGGATGGAAGAAGAGACTTGCAACTCGTCAAACAACAAATGAAGTCCGCGTCTTTGCCCGAACGCAACAGAAGTAAGAAAGAAAAGAAGAAAGGCCAAAAGCAACGAGTCCGACCGGTGGTGTTTATCCTAATATTCCCTTCGCACACCTGCATATGCGTGATGCAATGATGCATCTGCCTATCTTTCTTCTTCTTTTCTCTTGTACTCGAAATTGGTACAATATGAGGACGGAAGACGAGAGAGGGGAAAAATACTAAGTACATATCTTACACGAAAAATGCAATCACGCTCAAAATCGAGGATTTGTTGAATCTTGAATTTTTTTTTAATTGGAAAGAGTATCAGAGATTCTTTTCTGTTATATCTTATTTTGATTCAACATACACTACTTAAACAGTTTTTTACAGAAACAATGGCAAATTTACGATGGAAGGATTTCATTATATTTTTCTCTTTATACAAGATTTTGAAATTGATCGTACCAAACCGAAAGTTTATTGATCGATTGCTTTTTTTGCATAGTACTTGGAAAAATCCAGTAGGTTTTCCCTTGGAAAGAACTTATTAATCCAAGCCAAAGCATTGAAGTGTCTTAAAAAAGTATAAAGACCCGAGATAAATAATATTTACTTAAAAAGTCTCTTGAAAACACTCATTAAGTGACTAAATAAGAAAATATTGCAACTCCTAATACATTGATTGTCATTGTAATATACCCAACTATACATTGATGGTCAAAATCCCCCTAATAAAAATATTTAACAGGTGTTTAGGATATTCATTAAAATGGCCATAAATCGAAATAAAGTTTGCTTTATATCAAATACAAGTTGACATTCAAATACGTGTCCTCGCCTTCCCCATTCATGAATATAGCACCCATACAATACACATTACAATCGGTGGAGGAGCCACCCAGCGATCACCTATCCTTGCCTATTGTTTTATTAAAAAAAGTAGAAATCAGCTCATCAATTTTTTCTGCTCAAAAATTAACTTTGTTACTTTCTTCATCATGTTACTTAGCATTTAATTTTTAAGATTGATTAATCGAATTCTTTAATATATTAACGTCAATTATTATTTTGTCGATAATTGGGTAAGCTATTCTCATCAAAAGTAGCGAAGATCCATATGAATTTTTTTCTCAATAAAGAGGGTGAGCTATGTTACATAATCTCCTAAATTAATCCAATCTTAACGCCCTATTTTTGTATTTAGGTACCACATTCCATCTCACAACTCACAAGAAACAACCACGTGACCTTTTTTTTTTCTTTTAAATCAAACTGTGACTTTCTTCTCCAAAATGCTCCTAACGCTTTGCTATGCTCAATCACCAGCAAACCCTAAATTCACTTTCCACTCTAGCTCAGCGCCTTAATGCCGTTTTGCTCGGCGGCACCACAGTTACAAAGCTGCTCCAACATCGATGCGGGCGGGCACTTCCGACTTCACGATCGTTGCTCCAGGCCGAGCACGACTTATTGCACGCATTTCACATGCACGCAAATCACGGGTGGAGATTAGAAGATGAAAAGTTATCGTGATTCATGAGGCTACGGGGACCAGATAAGGTGGGGAGAGGAATACCGAGGCAGAGACAGAAAGCAGAGGCAAAATGGAAGTTTTTTTTCCCTCTTTTGACAGAGCTCGGATTAAAGAATTAAAAAGGAAAAAACCGTGGTTCTGGTCTTCCCACGATGGGGAGAAATTGGTCCGCCCTCGAGACTCCTGATGAAGACGCAACAAATGAAGTCGAGCATTTTCAATCAATCCCACATGCACGGAATTGGTCAAAAGTACCATTACCTTTTGCCAAAGCAACAAATAAAGTCGAGAACAGAGAAGATTCGATTGATTTGTGATCTACATCCACGACGGACTCGGGGCCGCCCTCTCCGCGATGATTGACCTAAAACCAGAACAAGTGGAGGTGACTCGCCATGACCGATGCCAATTGACGACTCATTATTTCACTGGGTTTGGACAAATCTTTTGCCATCAAGCTGGTTTGGACCAAATACAAAAACTTTTTATCTGGGCCTGTAACTTTCATGCAGGATCTGTATTTCTTTAGGGTTTTTGATGTGATGAACTTTCACGAGCCTGGCTCTTCCCAATCCAGCCCCAATCCAGCCCCAAAGTCCCATCATCAAGACTTGGAGCATTTCAATGCAAAGCCTAAGCCCAAGTTTCTCTATTTGGTTTAGTATTTGGAATGGACATTAGGGCTAAGTCTCTTAAGCATATGCAAAGGCCTTTAGGTGACTAGAGAATTAGAAGTACATAGAGAGGTAACATTTTTGAAACGCTAGTTCGTTGGTTTAATGAAAATATGTTAGCTTCCCGCCCCACCCTCATTGATTAGACGTAATTTCATTTTTGCCCTTTCATGAACTAAAAACCTTACGAATGCTACTCTCTCTTCACTCGCCTCTGTCGTGCCACACGACTCTCCCTCTTTTGTGCCTCAAGCCGCATTCCCTCATGCTCACCACCTTTGAGCTCTCTTCCTCACACCATGTTCCGTCACACCCGCCACCCTCGAGCTCTCTTCTTCATGTCTCATTTTCTCACACCTGCCCTCACTCTTGCCTCTCTTCCCAAGTAAGAATTCTCTGTTCATAATGAGCATGAAATTTATTTATTTTTTTTGTAGAAATTTGTGTTAGTAATTGCAGATCTTGCTTTTTTTTTCTTAGCTACAGTGGCAATCTTCGTCTGCGATTTCACAATGTTTCCTTGGTTTTGTGGTTATGTTGTTATTTGTTCCTGTTAGCAACCATGGTTCAATTCTTGATGGGTTGTGACACTACTTGCTAGAACCAAAGCTTTGTAATCGAGTTACAAGGTTCCGAGATTGAGGATTTCATGCCTTGTTTTGTATAACGAAAATATGTTTTGCTCCCAAGGCTTGTTTTTCATTTACGTTTATCCTTTCAAAGTTATATTTTGTTACTCTAATGCCTACAATCCTAAATCTAAACTCATTCAAAGCAGGGAATTGTCTTGAAGCATGCAATGCACTATCACCTCAAAATGATGAAAGGATGGTTGTCTAGAGAAAATATTGAACTCAAATCGGTGGACCCAAATGCAAGGAAGAAATTTTCTTCGGATGACTTTCCTATTTATTTAAATATATTAGACCGAATTCTTCCTTAAGGAACTATCTCTAAAAATAACTATGTTAATACTATTAAAATTCCAAATTGATGCTCTCATGACACATTTATCCCAAATTAGCTTTTGTCTCACAAAAATCCTAAATTAGCATTCTATGACACATTTACCCTAAATTGATTTATCGTGTCACAAAAGATACCAAATCTATACCTCTGATGCAAATCTACCATCTATTAGTTAGTTTAAATTAATGCGTCATGGAGTACAAAATTTATAATTTTTAATGGAATTATCCCAAAACTCTAGATTGGAATGGATTGATCCCTCTCCTTTCAAGGACTTCTTTTTTGCACTCTCTACTCATTTTTGCTTTCGACTAAAATTTGTATTTTGCCTCATTGAATAACACGAGTTTGTTCAACAAAAAAGGAAAAGAAATTAGTATTAATGAGTTTTGATGTTGCAAATTAGCAATTATTGAAAATTCTTACATTTTGTTTCAACTCTTCCTATCGAGTATTTCCTTAAAAGATTCTTATTATTTTTCTCTCAAATTTACAATAGTGTCATTGATTACATATAAATTCTCCCTATGTCATATAATAACAAAAATTAACAATTTCCTAACTGTTATCAAGTCTTATATTTTACATTAACACATCATTTGAACAAAGAATTCTGCCTTTGTTTTATTCCAGAGAGGGAGATTTATTTGGAATATGATACAATTTTGCGAATAATTTATGCTGAAATATGTTAACTAATTTCCCACAAATGGAAGAACGCACGCTACTAAAACGCACAAATTTGCTTGTAGATTTTATAGTGCGTTAGTCGACTGTTCTTAGAGTGGTTAAATTGGACTCATAATCCATCGCTCCGCATGATATGAGCCAAACTGATGCACGTTGTCTTATGCAAAGGGGGAAGCAGGCCATAAATAAGTTTTAATGGTCATGAATATTCCGTTTGTTTCTCGAAAAAAGAATAATTTGGGAATATCTCCCTAAAAATTGATCGTTTCTATTCTTGAAATAAGTAGTCAATTAAAAATATTTTTATCATGGATGACAATTTATATCTAAATATTTTCGTGAAAATAAAAATTTTTTCATTCAAAAAAAAATAAGCAATCATTATTATTTTCAAATTATTTAATTTTCATTAAATAAACGCATCCCAACTATAAACTCAAATCGGGATCAGCGTAATTGTAGTGTGTTTTCCCCCCTGTTAGGCTGTTATCCCGATAGACTGCCTATCTAATGAACATCGCCTCTTTCTACCATGTCAAACAATAGCAAAAAGAGGCTCGCAACTCTCATTTTTATTTTCAACTTTTTTTCGGTGATTTGGATTGGAAGAGACTTTGTACCCGTCAAACAAGGAACGAAGTATCTCTCTTTACATACGAAACCACTCAGAAAAAGAAAAGAAGAAAGGCCAAAAACAACGCGTACAACCGGCGGTGTTTATCCTAATGTGCCCCTTCGCGCAGCTACATTATATGCGTGACTTATCCACCTTCCTTATTCTCTCCTCTTGCGACATTTATTAAAAAGAAAAAAAGAAAACCCAAAGACTGCGCTTAATGAATACTCGAATTTGATACGGCATAAGGTACGGAATGCATTTGGAAAAAAAAAATGCCTTGCCCGAAATGTTATACAAAAAAAATGCAGTCGGGCTCTAAATCTTTTGATAATTTAGCCGAGTCTCGAATTTTCTACTGAAAAAAAGGCATCAGGAGATTCTTTTGATTATAAATAATTTGATACGTCTTGAGTGCACTTAAGCAACTTTTTATAATAACAAATGCAAATTTCCAGTGGAAGGATCTTGTCGAACTTTTCCCTTTATAAAATATTTAGAAATTGATTGGATCAAATCGAAAAGTTCATTGGTCGATTGCATTCTTTGCATAATATTTGCAAATTTCCACTAGATTTTTCCTTCCAAAGAACTTGTAATCTGAACCAAAGCAGTGAAGGGTCTTTAAAAAGTATAAAGACCCAGTATCAAAAAGATTTACTTAAAAAGTGTATAAAAACACTTATATAAGCGACTAAATAAGAAAATATTGCGACTCCCAATACATTAATTGTTATCATAATATACCTAATAATACATCAAAGATCAAAGATTCCTTTAATAAAAATATTTAACAAGTGCTTAAGATATTCATTAAACTGTCCATAATCAAAATAAAGTTCGGTAATATCAAATACGAGTTAAAGTTAGAAAATATATTCTTACCTTCACCATATATGAATCTGGCACGCATACAATGCGCATCACAATCAAGGGGGAAGGGGGAGGGGGAGCAGGAGGGCTACCCGGCAATTGCCCCTCCCTACCCGTTTCTTTAAAAAGAGAAAAAATCGACTTATCATTTTTATCCTACTCAAAAATTAACTTTATCTCTTTCTTCATTATGTTCCTTAGCATTTATTGCGTTCTCTAAGGTTAGCTAATCGATTTCTCTAATAGAATAATGTCAAGTATTATTTAATTGATGGTTGTGTAAACCATCTATAACTCTCTCTTTTTTTGGGTCGGAAATAAGTTATTTACCATGAAAAAAGTGAAAAATTGATACAATTGTTTTTTTCTCGATAAGAGCGTGAGTTATGGTACATAATCTAATTTAATCTAACCTAAATTATTATTATTTTCACAGTTTATTCTAATCAAATTCACAATCATCAAAAAGCAAAAATGGAAACACGTGGATTAACACAATCAGTACTATTCATTCTGATTTTCTTAATATAGCATTCTCTTTCCAGTGTCTCTATGCAAAGTTGGGCCACAATGATCGATAAATTACTCAAATAGAAAGCCAGTAGCTCAGGCTTCAGAGCCCACTACAGCCTCTCAAAGTCTCCATCAGGCAATGAGTTCCCAGATTAGTCCAGAATGACGTACCTAGGGTAGAGACGAGAGGCTGAAGGTGATGGAACTGGCAAGCGAACACGAAGTGCAGAATGAACAACGTGTAGAGCCATCCTCTCCAGGCAATGCCTTCCATGGCCGCGGAGAAGATAGACAGATTCATCGCGAGATTCTCCTTTCTCTACGTGATTTGCGATAAGTTACTGTGGCGACTTCGATTCGGAGACTTCAAGAAGAGGAGAAGGCGAAGGGCACAAAGCTGAGGAATTGGAAGAATAAGAAGAAATACTTCCGTCGCTAGTGGGTTGTGTCGGGAAGAGTGAGGACTTTGCGAGAGGTTACCGTAGGTTGGGCCTTTGGGTGAGCTCCACGGGGGATCTGGTTTGTTGACCGGCTATGATCAGATCCAATCAAGAGGTGCCACGGCATGGCGGGGGGTCCTCGTCAGATCGCTTTGAACTTTCTTTAATTGTGTGAACAGTTCCAGGACCAAATAAGACATGAACAAGCTTCTTATCCCCGATTAAATTTGATAAATCATGCTTTCAATGTTGATTACTGACTGTGGAAAAGCCAAGGTTATTACAAATGATCAGTGTTATCTAAAGATCGTAAAGTTGAAGTTTGAATGCCCAAACATCTCAGTTTTTTTATTTTTGGTGAATATTACGTCCCAGGACGACTTAGACGGATCCTTTAGAAGCTGTAAGTTAAGATTATTAACCTAGGATACATCAAGAGTCACTAGGAAAAATCCGAACTTATTAGTGATGAAATTCTGTCGTTATCTTTATAAGTTTTAATTGTGTGCTCGCAAAACGGACTAAAAATAGCCACCAACCTTGAAATGAGAAAGACATGGAAGGTAGAGTCATTGAATTTGAAAGATATCAAGCATTGGAACCAAAAGGTAAATCTGGTTTGGATCCACAATGTGGCAAAGCTACCAAAAGACATTACCAGCAGTTGACTAATCTTTTAACAGCTTTTTGCACAAACGATTCGGCAAATTCCCCCTTTCCCTAGACTAGCACACAACAAACTTGAGTACGACCAATTTCTACATAAGCAATAAAACCAAATCGCAATATCCTAACCAACTCAATCCTTTGTCAAATTATGGCGAAGTCCACTCATTGGCAAAGTGAAAACAAAAAATGAAATCACGCCATAGGCCTTTTTTGGGCCTGAAAAGAGAATGACAAGATGGAGTCCTCATAGTCCGAAAAATTCAATCACTTGCACATTTTACCACTTGACATATTGGGAAGAAAAGTTCTTACAAATTTGTAGCATCATCGTGGACCACTTAAATCTGAGGGTAGTAATGTAGTGGTGGCATTGAATTCAACGTCCATTCGACTAAATCTCACTTCTCCATTAGTGGAAGCCTGGGCAATGAAATCATAATCCAAGTCTTATGGAACTTCCATGACACCCTCTAATACCTTGATGGCCATAGACATGGAGGGCCTATTTGTATAGTCTTCTTGCAAGCACCATGCAGCAATTCTCATCATATTCTCCACATGCGGTCCATTTAGTTGCATGTCATAGCTAGACTTATTCACAATGTCCAACAAATTCCTCTGTTGCCTTTCTCTTAAAAAGGCTCAGTGAATGCCTATCTTCTTTGTCTAGAGAGTGATCCAAGATTTTTCTCCACACACTTCTCCAAGATTACCACACCAAAACTATACACGTCAACCTTTTCAGTGATTGCTTTACTCCACCACTCAAGGGCCAAATAACCGAGAGTTCCTCTCATGATTGTGATGACATGGATCCAAAATCAGCAACCTTTTGCATTGAAATTTTCATCCAAGAGGATATTTAGGGATTTAATTTATAAGTGAAATATCTTCTGTCTACGATCTAAATGAAGATAATTAAGTCCTTTTGCTATATCAAGAATGATCTTCTTCCTTTGTTGCCAATGAAGAACGCATTCATTGGATTTGTGAAAGATCCATCTATCTAGAGACGCATTTGACATGTACTCATATATAAGGAGCATGTGGGATTTCTCAGCGCAAAATCCCATGAGTCTTACCAATGGTGCATTTGGTTGGACTTTTAGGGAAAGTGTTTGAGAAAATGCAAAGGACTTTAAGTAAAATGATTTTTCCAAAATGCAAATTATGTTTGTTAAATAGTGATTTAAAAGTCCATTGTGAGGTACTTTTGAGTGAAATTGTGTTTGGAAAAGCTATACTCATGCAAAGCACTTTAGTTATTAAAAAAAAAAAAAAGGGTTGCCCCTAATAGATCAGATGGCCGCTGACGATCCAGATCTGTCACCGGTGGTCGTCGTCTACCCCCGGGGACCATTGGCAAAGGTCAACTGGGGTCGGGGGACCCTTGGTGAGGGTCGCGCAACCCCTCACGGAGGTCGCTTGACCCCGGCAAAGGCCACTTGGGTTGAGCAAACCAAGGCAGCCCTTGCCGACGCGACCCTTGCAGAGGTCGCTCAATTCCGACAAAGGGCAGCTAGGTCGCACAACCCCTTGCTAGGGTTGCCACAACCGCTCGCCGAGGTTGCTCGACCCCAGTGAGAGCTAGCTAGGTGGCGCTTGCTTGACCCCGACAAGGGCCAAGTAGTCGTGCAAACCTAGGCCCTCATCGACGTGACCCTTGCGAAGGTCGCTCGACCCCAACGAGGGTCAGCTGGGTCGCCCAACACCAAGTAGCCCCTCGCGAGTGTCGTGCGACTGCCGAGGGCCTTATGCTGTTTGGATCGGGCAACCGCATTTAGCCTCATGAGGGTCACGCAACCCCCTGGCGACGGTCGCCTAGGTCGCCAGCAACGTCACCGACCTCTCTTTAGCCCATGGCCGGACCCTTGCAGTCACAACAAATATGCCGGCCAACCCTAGGGAGAAGAAGATGAACAGGTTGCAAACAAGGGCAAAGTCGAAAAATAAAAAAATCATTGAGGATAAAACGGAAGAAAATTTTTTACTTCCCCTTTCGAGAAGGCTGAAAGCCCAAGGCAGCGTAAGACTTGCCTTGGGCTTTCAACCTTTTAAAGGCAAAATTTGTCTCAAGGTGGGTTTAAAATTTTTTACCAAGCACACAAACATTAGCCCAAAGATCTTTAGACGCGGAAAGTCCATTCCCAAAGCTAGTACCAAACACAATACAAGTTCACATGATGGATGCTGCCAATAGTCTCAACTTCGACTAAAAAGGATTTCTTAACCTACCTAAAACCATCAAGACGTTTTATTACAACTTTTGTATTGTCGCTTAGAGTACCTTTGAAAATAAAACCAAAACTGTCTTTGCCAAGCTTTTTACTGAATCCGTCTGTGATGGTTTTCAAATCATCATAGGTGAATCTAGTGGCACTCTAGGTACTTGATCAAGATAATCCTCCTTTGCTCTCTTTTGAACAAACAAAACTAAGGCTACAATGAGAATCATCATGGCAAAGAGAGCTTTGAGGCTAGACCCAAGTATTATAGGGAGACGATTGCTCTTACGATTGTCAATTGGAGTATAAGGAGCTTCATTGGTCGCAAAGAGGGCCTTGTGAGATACAATTGAGTTTCCAATGAGCGATTGGCTTTTGTATCGGTGTGATCGTTAATTCAAAATCAAGGGGCCTGATGTTGTGAGATGAGATAGTTATCACCCTTTATGGAGGTGCATACGGTCTTGATTGTAGGATATATACAATTGTCTAGCTATGACTTCTCAAAACATTGTTCGTCAGATTTTGGCTGAACTAATTTTGCAGCGGCGTTTTCTCTTAGCTTGACGATGGTTGTATCTAGGAAGTCCAGTTGACTATGTTCACAAGGCTCGCCTTTCTAGGAGTTTCTCCGTCTGTTTGTATTAGTAAGCACACATACTTGAAGAAAAGATAGTGATCACCCTGGCTCTGCTGGTGGGCTTTTTGGTGGTTGTTTTGTCAATATTCGAGAGACACGTACTTAATACTACGTGCTTCTCATGGAGAATAGATGTACCAATCTTACAGGGGATGAAAATGTGAGCAGTAATTGGAAATTTGTTATACCTTATGCAACTTGTGATGAGTTTGTCAATTCCATTATCAGGTTACTCAACAGCTTACTTCTCCAGAGAAATGAAAAATAGTCACTAAGTCGAAATCTTACACAGTAAACCTTGATTCACTCATAACTAAAACAGCAAGGGTTTTTAGTGTGGCTTGGCATTCTCTAATATTTGTACTTTTTCTGTCTCGGAATTCTGTTCCTTAATGTTAATGAATTAATGAGCCCTCTCCGTGTGGCTGTATGCACTTCTAGCTCTCCATTTGTCCAATATCTGTTGCATTAACTATCAGGAAGAAAATTTTACAGCATTACGTAATTGTCTCTTACTTTGAGCTTCATCGTTATATGGAGACTACCTTGACATCTTTTAGGGGGAAACAAGCGAAGAAAAGAATGCTGCCGTGTCTCTTTACACTCTGGTTTTTTTGCATGGCGAGCTGACACTGTGAAACAAGAGTTATATCCTCTTTTATGAGCTGGATCCAGTTTCGGCTACTGTAAAGAAAGAAATGGACCACTGTTTATTGATATTGAACATGCTGTATTTCTGATGCTTTTGCATTGCAAACGGTCTTATGTTATGCTCGAGATGTCTCGGGAAGTCATGTGCCATATGTCGTCTTCTTTCTTCCTCTCAGCCTTCTTTCTGCGTGCGTATCTTTTTATTTTCATAATCGCATTGGTTTTTTCTTGTCTTGTCTTTTACGTTTTGGGGATATTAGGTACTGATTATCGTTTCTCTGTGTGATTCATGATAACTTACTATCGCGACTCCGAGCGAAGAAGTTCCGTCGCTGGTGAGTTTGTGCCGGGAAGAGGGAGGACTTTGCAAGAGGTTACAGGTAGCTCGGGCCAATGGATGAGCTCCACATGGGCTCTGGTTTGTTGACCTGCCACGATAAGATCCAATCGAGAGGTGCCACGGCATGGCAGCGGGCCATGTCAGATCGCTTTGAACTTTCATTAATTGTGCGAGCAGTTCCGGGATCAAACAAAACCCGGACAAGCTTCTCAGCACGCTTGGATCATGATGATTAAAGACAGTGGAAAAGCCGGAGGTTATTGAGAATGATCGGTTCGGAAAGTTGAATCTTGAATGCCCAAACATCCCGATTCTCTATTTTGGCAAACATATGCCTCAGAACAACCTCGACGGATCCTTAAGAAGTTGGAAATTAATATTATTAATCTAGGATACATTAAGAGTCACTAGGAAAAATCCAAAATTACCAACGATGAAATTCTCTTGTTATCTTTATCGGTTTTAATTGTGCACTGGTAGAACAAACTAAAAATAGACCATAAACCTTGAAATGAGGAAGAAATGGAAGGTAGTCATTGAACCCGAAGGATATCAGGTGTTGGAACCAAAAAGCAAATCAGATTTGGATCCATGATTTGGTAAAGTTGCCAAAAGACATTACTAGCAGCTAACTAGTCTTTCAGCAGCTTTTTCCCTAGGCTAGCACACAATAAACTTGAGCACGATGGTTTCTACATAAGCAATAAAACCCAATTGCAAAATCCTAACCAATTCAATACTTTTGGCAAAAGTGAAAACGAGAAATGATATCATGCCACGGGCTTTTTCTTGGCCTGAAAAAGAGAATGACAAGTCGAAGTCCTCACGGACTGAAAAATTCAATCGCCCACATGTTCCACCACTGGGCATATGGGGAAGAAAAGTTCTTTTAAATTAGCAGCGTCATCGTGGACCACTTAGGATTGAGGGTAGTAATGTAGCGGTAGCATTGAATTCGACGTCCATGAGATTGAATCTCGCTACTCCACTACTAGAAGGCTAAGCAGAGAAGTCATAATCCAAGTCTTCTTGAACTTTCACGATACCCTCTAACGCCTTGATGACCATGGACATGGGAGGCCTCTTTATATAGTCTCGTTGCAAGCACCATGCGGCAATCCTCATCATATTCACTGCATTCGCTCCATTTAGTTGCATGTCATCACTAGACTTATCCACAATGTCCAGCAATCATTCCTCTTCCGCCTTTTCTCTTAAAAGGCTCAATAAATACATGTCTTCTTCATCGAGAGAGCGATCGAAGATTTTCTCCCACACAATATCTCCAAGATAACCACGCCAAAGCTGTACACGTTGACCTTTTCAGTGATTGCTGCACTTAGCCATTCGAGGGCCAGATAACCAGGAGTTCCTCTCATGGTTGTGACGATTTGGCTTTGGTCCTTGTCTATCAACTTGGATAACCCAAAATCAGCAACCTTAGCATTGAAATTTTCATCCAAAAGGATATTTTGGGGTTTAATGTCTAAGTGAACTATCTTCTGTCTGCAATCTTCATGAAGATAATTAAGTCCTTTTGCTATATTGAGAATGATCTTCTTCCTTTGTTGCCAGTCGAGAACACATTCATTGGATTTGTGAAAGATCCATCTATCTAAAGACCCATTCGACATATACTCATAGATAAGAGCCTGTGGGATTTCTCGGCGCAAAATCCCACGAGTCTTACCAAGTTCACGTGATGGATGCTGCCAATAGTCTCAACTTCAGCTAGAAAGGATTTCTTAACTTGCCCAAAACCATCAAGGCGTTTTTTTGCAACTTTTGTGCCGTCCCTTAGAGTACCTTCGAAAACAGAACCAAAACCGCCTTCGCCAAGCTTTTTTGAATTCTTTTGTGATGGTTTTAGATCGTCATACGCGAATCTAGTGGGCATTCCGGTACATGATCAAGGTAAGCCTCCTCTACTTGATTATCATCTCTCTTTTGAACAAACAAAACTATGGCTACAATCAAAATCATCATGGCAAAGAGAGCTATTAGGCTGTACCCGAGTCTTTTGACAAGGAGATTGATGCTCCTACGATTATCAACCGGAGAAAAAGGAGCTTCATTGGCCACATTTTGTACTTTAAGGTACGCAACAAAATTATAGGAAAACCTTTTCTGGGTAATGTTAATAAGTGAAAGCACCTCAGTTGCTAAGTAACAACTGCCGTTAGTGCGATCTGATTCATACTCGAATATAGCTGCTTTGCAGGAACAGTTTTGTGCGCAGGCGTCTGTACAATTTGAAGCATCTATGCCCTTGAGATCTTGAGTGAGACTGAAATACCAAACATTTTCGAGCTCCAAAAGACTTTGATATTTTGAAGCCCCACAAGACAATGGAACATTCTCAGAACACCCAAGATTAGGCTCCATATAATTTACTTGCTTAAAATAGCTCGTCCCCCTCAAAAATTTGGACAACTACATTGCCCATCGGAACAAATTCCGTATCGCCCACACATTGTCGAACGGTCACAGTTGCTGCCGCGATCCTCTTCAAAAAGATCGGCCACTTCTTTCCACCTAGATCCCAAAAACCCATACAATCTCAAATGCCCATCTGAGCACAGCTTTATGTATTGAATAGAAGATGCTTGAGGGACTGAAACAAAGCTCCCACGAAGTTAGACTTTGAGAACCAAGATAAGCTTCCATATAAAAACTCAACAAATAAAATCTCGTCGGAGTTCAAAAGCATATCTGGAATACCCATGAAATAGATTTGAGGAGGATTAGTCTCCACTTGAGCGGATAAAATATTGCGATTAAGGGAAGGTGTAATCATGCTATCAACGGTCCAATTTGCCTCGAAACACTCGCCATCAATCTTTGCCCCTTCTTCAGCTGTTGTCCGAGGACAAGCGAGTTGGTTGGCTCATCATGAGATTGCCAAACAATCACATTGTCCTTATCAAACAAGCACGAGATTCCCCAAATCTGTCAAGTTCAAGCCTACAACGTACTTTCCGGAAGTATTTGTGGACCAAACAACCATACCATCAACATCTTTCAACACTAAACCGCCTTCGGATGTGAGCTCCAATGTTGCTCCATTCTTTACGGGACTGTTTCAATCGGTGGACCACACTACTTGTGGACTAGCGAAATAGCGGTACGGCATTACTTTGAACTACGACAATGCAAACAGCAAAGAGGTAAGTGTTGCGGTTACCATAACAGTAGAAGCCGGCGATGTAGCCGAAGCTAGAACCTCCTTTGCCTCGGAGTCCAATTGTTCGCACGATCGATCCATCTTCAAATAGAATTAAGCTAGTAGCTGCTTCGTTATTCACCCACCGAGTCGAAATCGTGGCAGTTGGGTAATCATAATCTTGAGCTTGAGCGTCAATGAAATTTGAGAATGACGATAGAAAAATCAAGGAAAAGGAAAGGAAGAAGGAAGGGAGACCGCAAAGTGAAACCATGGCCTGCAGTGAAACTTTGAGCAGAGAGATGATTGAGAAATGGAAGAGAGGAGGGGAGAAGATGCAAATAAGAGAACGACTTTGTGTCAAAAGATGAAAGCAAAACAGGAAAATTGCATAGGAAGTCCTCTCGAAAATGTGAATGCAATGTAGCCAAGTGTGATCTTGCAACTCTTTCTTTAATTTTTAATTTTTTTCTTCTTTGGGTGGTTTGGGTTGGAAGAAGAGACTTGCATCCCGTTAAACAAGAAAAGAAGTACGCATCTTTGCCCATATGCCGCACGAGTAAGAAAGGAAAAAGACAGGCCAAAAGCAAGCGGTCCAACCGGTGGTGTTTGTCCTAATCTTCCCTTTGTGCACTTGCATATGCATGACGCATCCGCCTATCTTTCTTCTTCTTTCCTCTTGTACTCGGTACGATACGATGACGAAAAAGAAAAATACCTTGTCCAAAATATTAAACGAAAAATGCCATCAAACTTTAAACCTTCCGTTGGTTTAGTTGAATCTCAATTTTTTTTTTTATTAGAAAGAGTATCAGAAAATGCTTTCGATTATACTTGTTTTAATTCATCATACACGCACTAAAGTGAATTTTTAATAATAACAATGGCAAATTTTCGGTGGGAGGATCTCGTTGAACTTTTCTATTCATGAAAGATTTAGAAATTGATTGTACTAAACCAAAAGTTTACTAGTCAATTGCATTCTTTGCATAATACTTGGGTTTCCACTAGGTTTTTCCTTCCGAAGAACTTTCTAATCCGAGCTAAAGCAGTGAAGTACCTTTAAGAAGTATAAAGACCTGATTTTTAAAGGATTTACTTAAAATGTGCCTTGAAAACACTTACTAAGCAACTAAATAAGAAAATATTGCAACTCTTGATACATTGATTGTCATCGTAATATACCCGCTTACATGTCATACATCAAAGATCCCTTAATAAAAATATCTAACAAGTGCCCACGATACTCTTTTAAATGGCCATGAGTCAAAATAAGGTTTGCTAATATCAAATACGAGCTGAAGTTCGAAAATGTGTCCTCGTCTTTTTAATAAAAAAAAAAAAATAGAGGAGCCACCGGGGATGGCCTCTCCCCATCCATTTCTTTATAATAAAAAAATAAATAAATAAAGAATAGACTCATCATTTTTTCCTGCTCAGAAATTAACTTTGCCACTTTCTTCATTATCTTTCTTCGCATTTTATTTTATCGTGTTTTCCAAGATTGTCTAACCGAATTCTCTAATATAGTAATGTCAATTATTAAGGGGATCTTTGATCTTTCTCTCTCCCCGCAGAAGCTCTACTAACTCGCTTTGATCGATCGTAGCCTTAAGATTGTCGGTGTTCTCTTTTCGGTGTGCATATGCATACGGTTGCGTAGTCAGTCCGATCATGATCGTGTGCCACGAAATTCTCAATTATCCGGCTCCGATCACCTGTTGTGAGAATCAGTTCGGCGATACCTTCACGATCCTTTCAAAATCGAGGGTCTCCGGTCGTTTACGGTGGCTCGTTTCCAGCTGTCGCGTTTTACCTCATTTTTGTAATTTGTGCGTGAGCTGTGGCTTGAATCGCGAGGAAATCCGGTAGCGTGAACCGTGGGATGCGTTAACTTTGGGCTTTTGGACGTGAGAAGTTGGTTCATTTACCGTGTCCTGGCTTTATGTTTTCCCCTCCTCCCTTTAATTGATTGTTTCGCGCGTATAAGAAGTTTTCCCTCCCGTTGGGTTGGTGATGGCTGGGCGGAGGTCGGTTGATCCTGATTTTATCGCGAGGATGGCGATTATAATCAGTGCTGGTACTTTATTGGTCATAGAAGTTGCTATTTAGTACCCTTTACCTTGTTGTTTTCGTCTTTCTCCTAGGCTATGCTAGAGCTTCCCTGTTATGAATACTTAAGAAGTTACATAATCAGTTGCAAAAATCTCTCTCTTTGAGTTGTAGTCAGGGTAGTGGATTATTGATACCGGGAAGGTTTCTATGCAGGGAGGGTTTAGTATTACAATAGGATTACCTTCCGCGATGATCAATTCAGATGTCGTGTCTTAATAATTGAATGGAATGCAATGATGTCCTTACGATGAATAGTATCTGAATTGCCTTAAGTCACTCAAAGCGTGATTAGCATAATTGCAGGGTGTCTTTCCCCCTTGTTATCGCAATAAACAACTATCTAAATTCGACCAAAAAAAAAAAAACAACTATCTAATCCCTATTCTCCTCTTTCTACCATGCCAAACAGCAAGAAGTGAGTCGCAACTCATCCTTTAATTTTTGTTGATTTTTCTTTTTTTTTGGTGGTTCAGGTTGAAAGAAGAGACCAGTAACTCGTCAAACAAGAAAAGAAGAACGTCTTTGCCCATACGCAACAAAAGTAATAAAAAAAAAAAAAAACGAGAAAAGCCAAAAGCAACCGGTCCGTCCGGTGGTGTTTGTCCTAATCTTCCCTTTGCGCACCTCCATATGCGTGACGCATCCACTTATCTTTCCTCTTGTACTCGAAATTGATACGATACGAGGACTGTAAACGAGAAGGGAAAAAAGCAAAAATTCTTTCGGTTATTACTTATTTGATTCGTCATACACGACTTATGCGATTTTTTATAATAACAACGACAAATTTCTGGTGGGAAGATCTCGTTCAACTTTTCTCTTTATAAAATATTTAGAAATTGAACGCCGTGTAGAGCCATCCCCTCCACGCGATGCCTTCCATGGCCGAGGAGAAGATTGACAGATTCATCGCGAGATTTTCGTTTCCCTGCGCGATTCGTGATAGATAACTTATTATGGCGACTCCGATTCGGAAACTACGAGAAGAGGAGAGGGCACAAGGCAGAGGAATTTGGAGGAAGAAGAAGAAATAGTTCCGTCGCTACTGAGTTTGTGCCGGGAAGAGGGAGGAGAAGAGGACTTCGCGAGAGGTTACACGTAGCTCGGGCCTATGGGCGAGCTCCACGTGGGCTCTGGCTTGTTGACCTGCCGTGGTCAGGTCAATAAAGAGGCGCCACGGCATGGCCGGGAGAGCCAGGTCAGATCACTTTGAACTTTCGTTAATTATGCGAGCAGTTCCGTTACCAAATAAGACCCGAACAAGCTTCTTATAACCCGATTAGTGTTATCTAAAGATCGGAAAGTCGAATCTTGAATGCCCAAACATCTCGGTTCTCTATTTTTGGCAAACATATGCCTCGGAACGACCTCAATGGATCCTTGAGAAGCTGGAGGTTAAGATTATTATTAACATACGATACAATAGAAGTCGCTAGGAAAATCCAAACTTACCATTGATGAAATTCTCCCAGTTATCTTTATTGGTTTTAATCACGTGCTCGTAGAATGGACCGAAAAATAGCCCATTAATTTCGAAATGAGGAAGATATGGAGGTAGAGTCATTGAATTTGAAGAATATTAGGTGTTGGAACCACAAGCAAATTAAATTTGGATCCGTAACATGGTAAAGCTATCAAAGGACATTACTAGTAGTTTGCTAGTCTTTTAGCAATTTGTTTGCACAAGCGACTTGGACACAATAAATTTGAGCATGATAAATTTCTACATAAGCAATACAACTCAGTTGCAATATCCTAATCAACTCGATCTTTCATTTGTCACTCCTTAACAAAGTGAAAACGAGAAGTGATATCATGACATGGGCTTTTTTGGGGCCTAAAAAGAGAACGACAAGTCAAAGTCCTCACAAATAGAAAAATTCAATTACCTGCACTTTTTACGAGAAAAAGTTTTTATAAATTTCATATCATCGTGGACCGCTTAGATTCAAGGATAATAATTCGGTGGTAGCATTGAATTTGGCGTCCCCTTAATAAGAATATTTAACAAGTACCTAGGATATTCATTAAAACGATCATAAATCAAAATAAAGTTTGTTGATATCAAATACGAGTCCAAATTAGAGAACATACCCTTACCTTCGCCATCCATGAATATAACACCCATGCGTACACATCACAATCAACAGAGGAGCCACGGTAATCGCTAAGGATGAGCGCGGTTCCCGATAAAACCGGAAACTGGAAAACCGAATCCCAATTCTAAAGGGAGGGACCGGTTTCGCCCACTCGCCGCTCGCTAGTGCGTGCAGAGAAAAGTTACACTTCATCGTGTGCTGTGCGTCTCTCTTTCTCTCGCAAACCTAAGCTGAATTCCCTCCTCGATAAGTCAAGCATCGCCTTCTGAAAACCGGGAACCGGAGAACAGTCACCCCGACGCCGCTTGCCTTTTAGGTGTATCAGGTTTGTTCTATCATTTCAACTCATGCTCCTTACTGCTTTGCAGATCTGTCTGAATTAATAGTATACGTATGAGGTCTTGCACTTGTTAAAATTCCACCTCAAAAATGATGAATCGAGGAGTCACTTTTACTGTTTTGCTAGCGTTTCAGTTTGCATTCTGAATAAATACTGCATATATTTATTTTCTTTTTGAATGAAAAAGATTTCCACCCTTGCAGCACTTGTGGGGAAAATGTTCTCAGAAATAGCGTCACACATTTTCAACATTGCCAATGATAGGAAAGACATTTCTGATTTACTATTTCAGGTGGCAGAACTCATGGCAGTCATGGCCAAAAACTGTGGCCTTTCATACTGTAAAGTGGTGGAAGTAATTGCTGAAACAACTGCTCCACTGACTCCCATGGAAGAGCTTCTTGCTAAGATACCATCACAACGCCAAGAACCACAGGTATGCCTCTTCATTTCTATACTCATGTATCCAGATTCCAGAAGATTACACACCTCCTTACCTTACTTGAGTCTTTTGAAACTCTGTTATGTGGAGAGAAGTTGGACTCAGAGAAGATAGAGCTAACTCTTTCACGTGATGAAATTAGCCTGTCTTCATTTCAGACATCCATAGATCCACTAAATAACTTACATATGAAGAGACAGGAATGCCTTTCCATGTTGCTAACTGTTCGTGATTCTTTAAAAGGCCTAAAACTTCCAAACCATACGAGTGAGGTCATGATTGCTGACTTCTGTTATCAACGTGCTTCCTTGATTTTTGTACTGCTTCTAGTTCATATAAGCTGTACTCTGTGCCAATGGAGCCTCTCAATTTACTGGTAATCGATGAGGCAGCCCAGTTGAAAGAATGCGAGTCAGTAATTCCTCTGCAACTCCCTGGTGTTAAGCATCTGATTTTAGTTGGAGATGAGTGTCAGTTGTGCTAGGGTCGAAAGCAAGGTAATGTTAAAATGTCTGAAAAGTAAACTTCTATTTGGTCTAGAAAGATGTGTAGTATCCTTCTCTTCATTTGAGCTCAGATGGGCTAATTTTCTATACCTAACGGCCCTTAATTTTTTTTTTTAAATATATTATCATGCTTCATTTCTACAGATTTCTAGCAGGGCTGGTTTTGGAAGGAGTCTCGTTGAACGATTAACATCACTAAATTATTTAAGGCAACTTCTCAATATACAGTACTGGATGCATCCATCGATAAGTCTGTTTCCGACTTCAAAGTTTTATCAAAACCAAATTTTGGATGTATTTTGCATGTATTACGTGATCATATAGGTATAGATTATGATGGCCATTAATAGTACTCTTGCGAAGATATTTCTTTTGAAGTTTTCACCCCGCATAAAATAATATCATGGTAGTGATGGTTTTATTTCCTTTACTTTGCAGCTTGGAATGGGTCAGAAGAAAATCTGACGGTAGGTGTCATATCTCCTTATCAAGCTCAGGTTGCTGCAGTTCAAGCTACTTGGGAAAAAGTATGAAAATACCAAGGGTTTTATGGTCAAGGTGAAGTCCAGTGGATGGATTTCAAGGGGGTGAAGAAGACATTCTTATAATATCCACCGTCAGATCAAACTCGCGTGGAGATATTGGGTTCTTGTCAATACTAAGAGGACCAATGTTGCTCTTACCAGGGCGAGGTACTCGATCCTCTTAACCGTGTCAAATTACATTGTTAGAGTGATATAGCATGGATTTCAAAACCATACATTGCAGTTTGAATTATGATTCAGTGGAGATGCTGAAGAATATTCATATCTCTTCCTACGATGACGACAGGTAGGGGTTGATCCAGCACCAGAAGAAGTGGAGGATCTGATGAATGATGATGATGATGACTGATAAGGAGTAAGGACGATGATGAAGTGCAAAAACCGGTAACTCTAGGATTTGTAGAGAAGCCAAAAAATAAATGGTCCATGCTTTGTCAACTCTTCCCTAGCAAAGCTGGTGGGGCACCGGTGCGTTTTATTTTTGCGAAATTCGCCACCCTTCAGTTATCTTTTCTTTTTGCCTGAATACTTTTGCATTCTTGCACAAGCTTCCAATTTGCATTTTTATTCCAAGAGTAAGATATGAAATTAAAGACTATATTTTAATGGACAAGTTGTTGGATATTCACTGAAAGTAAATAGAACAGTCAAAATGTTGAATTTTACTTGACATCATTGTTGTTTATAGTATTTTTGCCTGAATGCAGGCTTGGTTGGATCAGATAATCTACCATCTGGTATGTCTCGTCTTTGTGATATATGTGAACAACCCTTGCAATTTTGCTCGGGTATATTATTCTTTTGCTTTAAATGAGTTTCTGTATGGCATGTGTCCAGCATTGAATTTCCTAAACTCCTAACTGGAGTGGGAATCTTTTTCTTTTTGTATATTGTTGATTGGAATTCTATTTCTGTTCGTTGTTAACAGATATGGGACTATATATGTTCTTGACTTGCATATTCTTTCCCAGACAATGTATTTACTTGTGTTTTAATCATTTAAATGCGTGTGGAGAATATGCATGTCTAGATGGAGGGTTTGGTATTCTCTTGTCAGTGTGGTGTCTTCTTAATAAATTGTCCTATTTTCAGTTTATCTATTTCCTTTGTGATCATTTAAGCAATGAAAGAAGTTTCGCTTCTATCGTTTGCCGCATCTATGAACTCTCTATTGTAGGATATTTATTTGGTTGGTAGTGTTGTCTCAGTACACGTGTCCCTTTTTAATTGTCTTTTTGGTCGAAAACCCTTTTTAGTGTTGTTTAGTAGATGTTTGTACTTTTTTACATTGTTCATGACGTCCTTAGGTATATGCACCGACCTCTGATAGAGAATCCATGTTTCATCGTACAATATATTTGTTCACGTGTCCATCGATGTCTTGTCTTCTTTGTGATCAACATGAACAATGGAAGCGACCTGCAGTAAATGCATCTCAAAGGTACTTTTAATTGTCTTAATTCAGCAAGTCCTATTACAATTTATTATTTGTGTACTTGTCTTTATCTAATTTGTCTCATTCTTTTTGTCCTCTGGTGGTGTTCAAGTGTGAAAGTTTTTCGTTGCCAATTGCCTCGTGACAATCCCTTCTACTTAAGTGAACCCCCACGACATGATGAGAGTGACAAACCTTTAGAGAGTGGAGGTAGCTTTTTATGTCTTTTCCCAGTCAGTTATGTTCTTGTTTTTGTCTTTGGAAGTGGATGGAATACTTTATGACAGTGCACATACATTTGAGCAGATGAATATGCTATCCTCTGTTTTTTTATCAGTTTATACTTTATGACAGTGCACATACAATGACTTGGTTCTGTTGTTGTCTCCAAGGGCCTATTTTCAAAGACTGAACTCATAGATGGGCTTTTGACTACTTGTTTTGTTGTGTTAGTCTCTCGGTAATTATGGTACATTTTGGCCAAAACGTATTGTTGTTAAGCAGCTCCACCTTGTAACTGGTGTGGAACATGGAAAAGAGATAAAATTTGTGGCAGCTGCAGAGAAGCACGATACTGCTCTGAAAAAATCAGGTTCTAGGTTATTCAGCTCCTTATACACATTCCCTGTCAATCTGGCCTTTTCCATGACACTTCTTGTTTTTTACCTACAGGCCATGCATTGGCGCTCAGGTCATAAAGTTATGTGCCAAAATAGTAGTAGAAATTCAGGAAACTCATCAGCAGAAGACCACAAATGTGAGCAACTATTTTAGACTTCTTAGGATAAATTATACCAGTATTGCAGGGGAGGTGCTAGTATATGTGCCTCTTAGGTCTCATGAATTTTCCTTTTTTCACATGTACAGCTCTGTTCTTTTTGTCATGTTGGCATAGTAGAGGTCCTATAAGAGTATTTTGAACATGCCTTAGTAAGTACACCGCCAGAGATATATGTAGTCATTTAGCTGTGATGATTTCGGTCTGTGGTCTTATGCTTGAAGTTGCAGCTCTGTCCTTTCTGTCATGTTGGTATAGTAGAGGTCCTTTCAGAGTAATTTAAACATGCCGTAGTGCGTGGACTGCCAGAGATATGTAGTCATTTAGCTCTGTAGTCTTATGCTGGAGTTGAAATTGAACTTGGCATCATGTTTAACTTCAGTATTTTTATGTACTTTTAAAATGTTAACTTCTCTATGTTGTAATTCTGCAAACAGCTGCAAGCAGAGTCTATAGCCTGAACACAAGATCGTCAATGAGGATGAGGCTGAATATGATGTCGATGTGTATGCTGATTTGGATAATACCAATTGTCTGGTATCAAAACCCAGAAGGATGACTCAATAAATTCACTTATTGAGAGTTTCCGGGCCTTGATTGCAATAGTTGCTAGCTTGAAAATGCGTCCGTCGTGGGATTTGGAATTTTTTTTTAGGTATGCTGTGTTCTTTTTCCCTACTCTAACCTTTGTACCATGAAACGGAAGAATCAATGACATACGATGGGTGCTATTTGATCTTTTACAGGCAAAAGGGTTCTGATGGATTCGTGCTCAATGTTGTGCGAAGGAGGACACAGCATCGCCAAATAGAAGTGGGAACTATAGCTGTGAAGTCCTCAAATGCTTGCAAGCTGGATTCGCTAGAGGAGGAGATGGATGTGAGTTCGACATCCGTTTTTTTAGGTATGCTGTTGGTACTTTTTTTTTTTTTTTAATCTGATATAGCAAAACTAAGTTTGCTTGTAAACTTAAAGTGGTTTAGAATATCACAATGCTGGCTTATAACATCAGACACGACTTTTTTCCTTAGGATCCTACCCAATGGGCGGGACTAAGCAATTGTTGCATAGTTTACCCTGAAAATGGAAACAAAACAAATGAGACCAAAAAAAAAAAAACTGTAGGAACTGGAACCCGACCCGGAACACTGTGTGAGTAGGTTCGAGTTCATAATTTGATGGATAGTAGGTTTTAAGTTCCAAAAAATGATGAACACGTATCCGAGGGGTAGGTTTCGAGGTTCAGGACGGAACTGTAAAGAGCAGGAGACCGAACTTGGCAAGAACCGAACCGCTCACCCCTAATCGCCCCTCCCTGCCCAATTTCTTTATTAAAAACAAAATTAACTCATCATTTTTTCCTACTTAAAAATTAACTTTGTTACTTCCTTCATCATGTTTCTTTGATTTAATTTTATAGAAGTTTTCTAAAATTGATTTAACTGATTCTCTAATATATATTAATATCAATTATTTTTGTCAATGATTGTGTAAAGTTATACTTACGAAAATAGTGAAAAGAAATCCATACAATTTTTTCTCGATAAACAGCGTGATCTATGTTACAAAATCTCTAATCTAATCTAATTCACCAATTATATTTGACAAAAAAAAAAAAGATACACTAATTATTAAAAAGGCATAAAGTTATTCAAATACGTATCCTGGAAGAGCGAATACACTCTGGGCAGAGCAAACAAATTCTCTCCCTTTTATTTTTAATTGTCATCTGCAACGCACCCAAATGCTTCTGTAGTCATCGTCTGGCCGGACAAATCCTCTCTCTCTCTCTCTCTCTCTCTCTCTCTCTCTCTCTCTCTGTCGCTTCCTCGCTCGCGGCGGCATGTGATGCGATGGAATCGTGGATCGTGGCCCCCCCCTTTAATTGGTTGTTTCATGCATCATAAAGTTTTTTCCTCCCACTGAGTTGGTGATCGCTGGGCTGAGGTCCGTTGATCCTATTTTTGTCGCGTGGATGGCAATTCTAAACAGTGTCTGTCGGTACTTTATTGGTCATAGAAGTTGCTATTTAGAACCCTTTACCTTGTTGTTTTCATCTTTCTTTTAGGCTATATGCTACAGCTTTGCTGTTATGAATAAAAAGTTACACCATCAGTTACAAGATCCTTGCTTGCTCTCTCTCTCTCTCTCTCTCTCTCTCTGTGACTCTGTCTTTGAGCTGTAGCCAGGGTGGTGGATTATTGATACTGGGAAGGTTTCTATGTGGGGGTTTAACATTACAATAGGATTACTTTACGCGATGATCATTTCAGATGTCGTGGAATGTTTAAACTAAAGATTGATGGCAAAAATGAAAATGCGTTGATTAAGACAACCGGTAGTATTGATTCTATTTTTCTTAATCTAACATTTTCTTTCTTTGTCTCTATGCAAAATCAGTGGCGACGATGATCAACCAATTACTCACATAGAAAGCCAGTTGCTCAGCCTTTAGACTATCATGTTACCTCCAAGAAGCCTTAAAATTAGCAGCACCTATTACACAAACAATGCCCATTTGTGCTTTTTCCCTGAACTTCTGCTGGTTTATTTGCCTAATATGGACATTTTACCAATTAGATACTCAAATAGAAGTCCTTCTCTTAGACTTGAGAGGATAACATCTTCACATAGGCCAACAAAGCATATATGTAATGATTATATATAATAAGTACCTGCCCAGTGCTTATGGTTTTGGTTATCTACCAAATTCATAACAATTAAAGTGGACATAGTTTTTACTTAATCATTTATTTATGATGCACACATAAAGTGTACATTTATTTAGTTTTTCATAATGCCTGATGAATGTAAGGATTGCAGAAACACTGAAGTCATCAAAAAAGAATCACAGAGGTGTGTAGTGCGTAGACTAGGCCTATAGTATCTCACCCAGCCTGGCTCTTGCAAGTATGATGGCTTGATACCATTGGGACCCCTAGAGTTAAAATTCAATTACCTCCGGCATCGACTAGGTTTGCCTGTTTCTATTGTGCGGGTTTGTTGGTACAGATGGTATGATTTTCCTACTTAGCTCTTGTTATATGGAGAATTTGGAAGGACATGTCTTCATATGCAGGTGAGGAATGTTGGATCTTGGCATCCACCTACATGAGTCTCTCTCCCCCTATCTCTCTCTATCTCCTCTAGAGAGGGAGTCTTGTCTGAGTGCCCTTTTCGGTCATGTTTGAGTTGATAAGAAGAGGTGGCAGAGGGTTATGCAGCCTTCTCTTCATTTTTCCAGAATCAAACAGGTTATGGAGTCTCATTTTACTTCATTTGGTAAGTTATTTTAGAGGGGCTTTGTTTTGGCTTAGATGTTGATGACTAATTTAGCTTAGTCATAGCCTTTGCTATACCACATTCTGAACTGCAA
>CM024583.1:31029769-31139757 GCA_014182395.1 Eucalyptus sp. ANBG9806169 | reverse complement strand
ACTAATTGACAATTTTTCGCTCTTGATCGATGATCTAACTTTTCATGGGCAAAAGTATGGGCGTCGTAGTCCAGGTGCAGATTTCTTCAAACTAATAACGGTATAAAACAACTGCTTCGTGCAAACTCTGAACTTTTTTTGGAGTTGAAGTTGTTTTATTTGTTCCTAAATTCTTGCACCGAAGGGCATTAAAGAATTGTGTTCTCCAACCAATAGAATAAAAGCCAATTTGGGGCAAGTGGGGGCATGTGTCGCATCCCCTGATTTAGTCTTTCTTGACCACTAATACGTCCTTAATTTTAAATAATAAAAATCAAGTGGAGCTTGATCGTGACAAGGCCTACCGTGTATCTGACTCGGGAGATTCCCACATTCCAAATTGATCAACCACTTCGTGACCCTAATCTTCTACCTTCTACTCAATCTTAAGTTTAGGTACGAATTCTTTTCTCAACCCAAAAAAGAAAAGAAAAATTAGGTCACTAGTCAATCGAGAACTTCTTATACCTTCATCATGATTAATTTAGGACTTTTGAGGTGTTTTGAAATGCTACCAATCAGGCCTGATTCTAGCCGTCCCTAGAATTCAGGTATTGGAAATGACTCATGGCAAATGATCAAATAGATTTGAGAGCTATGCAAAGATTTTCAATATCTAAATCCTTCTTTTGACGGTAAGGCTCGAGACTGATTGGAGCATTTTTTATAGAATCACGATTTTTCTATAAATTAAAAAATAAAAAACCTTACCTATTTAATTATGGACGGCCAAAATGTTAGATTTTGTTTATGTACTTCCACCGCTCTTTTACCTTCGTTACCTTAATATACCTCTATTATAATCATTGGTTGGATTTGATCTGAAGATGGGACTATTTCTTCCCCAAATGAAATCTGAGTCTTCCCAAAATAATATGTGCGGGTACAGAACAAATTTAAAATGGAGAAAGTACAATCGTCTTGTATATAAGAAGCATGAACATTTGCTCTTTTGCTTTTTCCTATTTGGTACTAATGGTTGACTTGTGGAAATAATACTCCACTTTCAGGGGAATAAAACCCTTCATAAAGGTAACCATATACTTCCATATTATATATAATGTATGTATTATATTAAAAGAGCCTTTTATTCAAAAGAATGGAAAGCAATTATACACCACCTATTGCTGATAGAGCCCGACACATCAGCTCCTCGACTGGACCTTGGTATTTTGGCATTATGAAAGAGGACATGGTAAAAGGTCTACCATTAATTTATATTTGCGCTACAAGAAAACATTACTTGCATTTTTCCACCGATAAATTTCTTCACTCCTAAGCCACGTACCCTCGCAAACCGATATTTATACCCTGATATATTTATTAAAAATATACTTTTAACAATCAAAGATGACCTCGTACTATTAAGGGATCTTAATCTTTTCTTTTCCTTCCCTAACTATCCTAAATTATTCAGTTTACAACATTGTATAATTGAAAATGAGTGATTCTACTTATTTGACGTATCAATATTAAAATCTACAGCTTTCTATCCTACAACGAACATTTTCAAAAGAATTCATTTCTTGAAATATCTTCATCTTTCCACATATGCAGTTTCTTTTAAATGCAATCTTCACTATAATTTTATTGTTTTAGTTGATGATTCAAATGTTCAATAATTGATAAAATGATCTTACTTATTTGATCAAATATCAATCTCTTGCATACGTGTAATGTGTCACACTGTCTTTTGGGTGCATTTGGTTCTGTTTTTTTTTCAAAATTGGTTTTGGGGTCTAAAATCCTTGGTTGAAATATTTGGCAGCTATTTTTGGGAATCCATTTAGAAAATGCTAGCATTTCCAAAATCCTCTGAAGTCTCTTAGCTCCATGTAGGTAAAAGTCGCTCAGCGCATTAAAGCCATCTCTAGGTGTAATTTTTTTTTTTTATCTTGCCCAAATTAATAATTAAAATTGAATTTTACCCTCACGTCACACACCAATCTTTCTTTCCCCTCTCCATTGCCCCGCTACTGATCTCGCCATCTCTAATGACCCTCGCCAAGGTTAGCTTGAGTCGTGTGACCTCGAGTGATGAAATCGAGGCCATATCTAGCTCATCGGCATCCGTTAAAAATATACACCTAAAGTCCTTTACAAGTTTTTTTTTTTTTTTTTTTTGGCCAAATAGCATTTAAAACTCAAAATTGATTTTCAAGACACTTTTCAGTTACACTTTACAAAGCATTATTTGCATTTCAAAAAAGAAAACTTTTAACCTAAAGTCTTTTGCATTTCATTAACTTCCCTAAATGCCCAACTAAACACACTCTATCCTAGAATCTAGTACGAGCTAACTTGAATGGTTTAACCCTTATCATGAGTTAATTTTTGCGGATTTTATGTAGATGAAATATTGGTTGAGTTCAGTTATCATGAGGGCGAAGACGCCTCAAACTTAGGCTAATCCCCTCGATTATAAAACTGCAAATCAATTCTTTTTGGTTCTCGTAAAGCTTTGGAGACAAGCATAGGCACAGTTCAAAGAGAGAAAGGCATCAATATCACCCTTCCCTATACATTCCAATACACGCATTTTTTTCTAGGCCACATAGCATGTTGGGTGATGACATCTTTTGTTTGTCAATCGATGCCGGACAAGAACAGGAGTAATGGGGTAGGGCCGATTGGGCCTCAAAATTTAAAAGGAACACGTCCAAATCCTCACACGCACGCAAAGCAAAAACCCAAACTTTATAGTTCCTGTCGTCGATCTCGGCCGTCCGATCCATGTAGGGCGGGGCCCCCTCCTCCGACGCTTCGCGACATGGCCGACCCTACTGGGGACAACGACAAGACGACCTTTCCACTTTAAAGAGGCTAAACGAGGCTACTCCATTATTCACGTCACACCATTGCATGCTTGTCTCTTAGTGGAATTGAGGGTCGTCCACTCAAAAACTTTGGGGGTGTAGACGCTAAAGATGGTATTGAAGTGACCAAGCGATGATGATCTCCTGAAAACTTGAATCTGGAATCCTCGAGTCACTCGAAGAATAACGTGGGGACGGTGGGCGATTTCCAGATTCGAATGATGGCCATGAATACGGGGCATACCCTCGTTTCGCACAAGAAGTAAAATCCGTTCATGTTCTCCTCTCTCTCGAGATCATCATCCTTCAAAAAAGAAGTCGCATATTCCGCTCTAACAAAGATATCACTGAAGGGTGTGTCCAAGCAAAATGTTGGTAGATGGCCAAAGACCGTGTTAACCACGACTCCCATGGACATTACTAACCCCGATGTGCTTGGACCCGGGCAGGAGTTTCTCCTTTCCAACTTTCTTCTATCGTTTGTCTTTTCGAGGGAGATGGCGACGGGCTGAAGGAGGTGTAGGGCATGGATGCTCTGCGTGATGTGAATCAGAAGCGTCCAGATCAGTTGTAGGGAACGCCTGTCCTCAATAAGTGCCTGCCTTATTGGGCATGGCGGAGCCGAAGAGCCAGTCTTGGAAGGGACCATCTCTCCTTGAGGCGAGTGGTTAGGTGGGAGGAGCCTGACAGTAAAGAAGGCTTTGGTCCCGGGGGTGACGACAAAGAGCGGGCCATCCCTCTGGAAATAATTGATTGGGCCTGGGGCCCACTTTGATTTCTGGCATCAGGGCCTGGAGTGAAAAAATGATTCCAGTTCAGTGTCCTCATGTCAGGTTAAAATATTTTCTCGGGAGGGAGGGGTGGGGAGATTCCCTAGGAAGTGAAAAAAGTGGAGCAGGGAGCACTGATAACATCGAGGACTTTTATCCTCTCGTAAAATGAAAAATGCGTGAACATCGTTGAAGTGATGGGGATAGGAGTAGCTGTGTATTGTTCTGACACGTCTCAGAGGAGAGGGAATTGAAATTTCGTAGCAGGTGAAGTAGGCTCTGGGAGCACCGAATATCGAAAACGTTTGGAAGTCTATGCTATTATTGGTAACGTTTTTATTAAATTTTATGCTTTTATTGTTTATAATTTAAAAAAATAAAAATTTATTTGATAATGTCAATTAATTTTTTTTATTTTTCGAAATAAAAATAATGCGAAAATAGATTTGAAATAAAATAAAAAGTAAAAAAAAAAAATTATTGTTTTTCAGAAAATAATTTTAAAGAAATAAATTATTTTTTTTCTTTTCTACTATTTTCTCTTCCCGTTGCCCCTCCACCAATGTCCTACTGTCCACCCACCCTCGCCCGCCCACCCTCGGCCAATCATCGATCGTCGGCTGCCCAACGGGCCGCCACCGCCTACTGCCCGTTGCCTATCAATCGTCGTCCATTGGCCGACTGCCTCCCACCACCCACTCGGTTGATCTTCAACCACGACCATCGCCCACCGTTGACCATCGAGCCGTCGCCCCTGGCTAGCGATCGGCGCTCGCATCCAACCGCCTCGCCACCATCGCCAATGACAACTAATGCTTGCCCATCGACATGGCCCGTCGCCCGTCAGCATCGCGCTTAACCCCGGCCGGCCCGATGATTGCCACCGCGACGACAAAGAAAAATAAGAAAAAAATTAAAAAATTAAAAAATTAAAAATTAAAAAATTAAAAAATTCTACATTACAAAAAAATTTATGAATCCTATCGACGTATTCCTATTCTTTTTTCATCCCGAAAATAAAATTTTATATAGTTAAACGTGTTTTTTTATTGAAAAATTATTTCGGGAAATAGAAATAGGAAATCGTAATAAAAAGGGTTCCTTAAAAGCCTAATTGAAAGTGACCCCTTGAGTTTTAGGGGTAGTTGGTTGGTGCATCGGGAATATCTAGTTCAAAATATTGCAAATTACATGTTGAAATCTCATCAATTGTATATAATTATTTTGGGTCAAGATCACTACATAATCTATTAGGTATCGATTATTAAGCTTGTAATGTGTTTTATAGGTCTCTGGATGCTACAGCTTTTTGGTGCTCATGTTGTTGGATTAAGAAAAAAAAAAAGAATATTAACTTTCCGGAGCTAGGGCAGAATCAGCGGGCTATGAATGATTTGAGCTTTTACAAGTGATTTGACAACTCTTAACTTCCTAGCCCAATCCAGACCCTACGATCCATCGGTCACTGTGATTGTATGGTAACCCAACAACCAATGACTTGGTTCTGAATGGCCTGGGCTTTACAACTAGACACGATAGAATCATGGAAGCAGCGAGGACCAACGACTGACAATGTTTTGTTTCTTTTTTATTTTTCCAAAATTTTTTGGCTCAACACGTGTAACCGTGTTAAATAAAATTTTCAGGAATCCATTTTCTTGGGGACTAGGAGTTATTCAAGAGCTAGGAACTAACTTTCGATGACGGTCAATAGTCATTCTCTCTCTCGCATTTGCATGCGCACATTGTCGTCGAGGTTATTAAGGGCGTGCATGATAATATTTTGGAATAGAAATTAATTTTTTTAGCTAAAAATTAATTTCTCAATTTCTATTCCATCGACGAATTTAAAAAGCAAAAAACGCGTTTGATAACAATTCAACATTTCCATTTAAATAAAAATTTGTTTGAAAACAAAATAAAAATTTTATTTCTAAAGAAGCGACAACGACTAGCGTCAGATGGCCCTCAGCGTGTAGATGTCTCGCAACCGAGCATTTAGCGTCACGGTAACCGACAATGGGTGGCCGAAGTCAAAGTCAACCTCGACGTCCGGCGCCGAGAATCTAGTGATCGACAGCCGTGCCGAAGTTCGAGTCCGGCAACCAACAACTAGCGTCAAACGTTCGGAGTTTGACGTCCAACGTTCGACATCGGGAGTTTGGCGATCGAAGGTCGACAGGGGTGGCTAGTGGCCTGGAGTCCGGCGGTGGGCGGCGGACATCCAATGGCCGATGGTGAGCGGCAAACGGTCGGCGGCGAACATCCGATGGTTGGTGGTGAGCCTCGGGATCAACGGTGGTGATGAGCGGCCAGCGACTCATGGGCGTTCGGCATCGACGACCGAGTTGGTGATGGGCAACCTGAGTTCGGTGGCCGGCCACCTATTCGATGGCCCAGGCGATCAATGGCGGTGGTCGGGGCGATGGCGGCGGGCGGCAACCAATGGCGAATGTTCGGCATCTCACAAGCGACAAGTGGGCGACAGTAGTGATGAGAGTGAACGATGAGAAAAATTTTGATTTCTCATTTCTATTCTAGAAATAGAAAAGTTAAAATTTTAATTTCGATTTAAGCCCAAATCTATTTAAATAAAATCTTTCCCGAAAAATAAAAAAAAATGAAATCACCAAACGGATTTCTATTCCAAACTTATTTTGGGAAGCAAAAAAATGAAAAAGAGAAACATAAAATGTTGTCATGCGCGCCTAAGTAGAAGCCTCAATTTTCATTCTAGGCTATCTAGTTGTACACAGTACTTCAATTAGATTATGAATAGGGACCATGCTATTTGATGAAATTAATTTACATGAATCAAGCTGGGGCACTAGCTAAGTTTAGGTAGTTGGAGTTCGAAGAATAGAGATGGAGAAAGTGAATTTTCTATCTGCTTGGCATTCAAAAGTTCCCAACATCTCAATTTGGGAAAATTTCAAATACCTCTCCATTTTCATTCCTCACCTTTTTATGGATACTTGTCCAAGGATAATGTCACAACCAGAGTTAAGGAAGATGATCGAGTCAGTTTGTGTTTGGACCATGGTACGACATTGGACACAGCGAAGAAAGATAGAGAAGGGACCCAAAAGAGTCTAAGGCAAGGCATTCGGTGACATGACTAACAAATCTTTGGGTTTATATCAGGCCTCTTGGCCTACTACTTGGAGGATCTTGGGCTGGGCTGGGCCCGGGCCAAGCTACACCATAATTCAATCGGACCAGCCTAGCCCCTAATATATTTTCCTGTTTTTTTCTTTTCGTTACGCAAGCTTCTAACGTCACATCACAATCTAGTCAAACACACAATTTTATTTATTTTATAAAATTAGTTGAGTTGTTTATTTTTATAGTTGTCTGAGATATTGCATGTGTAAGAACTCAAGATCAAGGTTGACTTTCATCATTCGTCGGTATATACAAGCAGCAATCAATTTTAGATCTCTTAGGAAAAATAAGGATCTTATCAATGCTTGTAGACGCAGGTGAGCCGATGAATGGGTTTCGTGCAATCAAAGAAAGTCTAGGACAGCTAGAGTAGTCAAAATATAAATCCAAAGAATGGATGCTAAGGGCGTGTTTGTTTCGCTAAGGTTTTATTTTTTGCTATTTAACAGATTTTTTCTTTTCGTTCTAAACAAAAAGTTAACAGAAACGCGTTGTTTTCATGGCTTCATCTAAATCGCTTTTTTGTTAACAAAATAAGTAGTAAAAACAAAGTTAAACAAAAAAAAATTATTTCTTATTTCCGAACAAAAACAAAGAATAACTTTTCTCTCTCATCTCTTTCTTTTCTTTTTTTTTTCTTCTTCTTCTTTCTTCTTTTTATTCTTTCTTCTTGCTTTGCCGCCGGCGCCCGCCTGATGGCCTACAATCGTCGGGAGGGCCGCATGGCGGCGAGGCCTCGGCTCCGCTGGCTAGGGCGAGCCTGGCTCGCCTGAACCGGCGGAGGTCGAGCTCGCCTCGTCGGTGGATGGGCAGCTACCACCTGGGATTGGTGAGCCCAAGCTCGCCCAACCAAGGCGAGGCTCTACCCGCCGGGGGCTTCGCCGTGCTGGGTGGGGCCGCGTCCTCGTCGGCCGGGACGCCGCCATGGCCGAGGTCAAGACTCGCCAAAGCAAAAAAATAAAAGAAAAAGAAAGAAAGAAATGAAAAATAAATAAAAAACATTGAAAAATTAAAAGAAATAAAAAAAAAAAAGAACATAAATTTACCAAACATATTTCTCAAGGTTTTATTTGGTGAACAAAAGCTTTACCAAACGCGTTGCTCAAAACTGCTCCCCAAACATTAAATATTGTTTTTCTATTTCTGTTCTAACAAAAAAGAATAAACACAAACAAACGCACCCTATGCTCTTCATTGACTTATCTGGTTTCATTGAATTTTACGATTGTACTTAGATTTCTTTTCCATGCATTATGCATCTTCAGCCGAAGATGCAATATTTTCCTCTGCAAATTTTGTTAAAAAGTCTAATCTAAAAATTTAAATCAATAGGTGAAGATAGATCTTATGTAGATAAATAACACTTAAACCTTGTAGACAAGTAATGTGAGATATTTAACAACCCCTATCACATGCAAGCTGAGTTAAGAATGATACGTGAAATTCGATGATTGAGGAGCCGCGCACAAAAATAGAAAAAAAGAAAAATATAGTATAAAAAATCATAAAATTAAAAAAATTAATTGCAAAAATTTTCCATGCTCAATGCCGATCGTGCCTTGTAGGACAGCGAACATCCACATCATAATTAAAATTGATTGAAATGATTGTATTAGCAAATCATCAAAAAGTTTAAAACTAAATTAATACAATTGAAAAGTTAAAGACTTAATTAAGCCCTATACAATAAATTCAAAGCTTTTTGAACAATTATCTCGTTTAGGGCTAGTTTAGAAAACAATATTGGGGTGACCATTTTACATCACTTATACGTTTGGTGTATTTATCTTGTAGTAGTGCATCTAGAATGGATGGTATATGCACCCTCCAGCCTCCTGTTCTTTTTGGCTTATATAGTGACATTATACGGCTTATCTCTATACTTTTCCCTTTATAAGGTCGGTGGGGATCAGAACTCGAAAAAAAGAGAGAGAAAGAAATAACCATGTTAGGAATA
This sequence comes from Eucalyptus sp. ANBG9806169, assembly GCA_014182395.1. Taxonomy (NCBI): domain Eukaryota; kingdom Viridiplantae; phylum Streptophyta; class Magnoliopsida; order Myrtales; family Myrtaceae; genus Eucalyptus; species Eucalyptus sp. ANBG9806169. The sequence continues at coordinate 31,131,010 of CM024583.1, read as the reverse complement.
TTGAGCTTACGATAAAGACATAATTTTCAAAGTCCAACCCCCAAAAGTGAGTGCAGTTCATGATGCCAACTTGGGTGGTTTTTGCTACATAATTGCTAGCCGAACGCTTTCAGTCTGCCCAAATAATTTTTGAACATAAATAGTTTTTTTTGTTTGTTTCCGGAACAATTTCGAGTATAAGAACACGCTTAATCAAAAAAATTTCTATTCCAGAAATAGAAATGTATTTGGTAAACTTGTATAATTTTGTTGTTTCTTTTAATTTTTCAATATTTTTACTATATTTTCTTATGTTTTTCTTCTTTCTTTCTTTTTCCTTATTTCTCTTTTTGGTCGATTGCTAGCTACGGCGTGCCGGCAATCGACTAGCGAGCTCACCATCATGAGGCTCCTGCCAAACTGGGAGGCTAAGCCTCGGTGGGCCACCGGCGGGCTCAACCCGCCCAGCGGCGCGAGGTTGGTCTCGGCGGCCCCTTTGCCGGTGTGGCCATCGGTGAGGCTCAACCTCGCCTAGGTGACACGAGGTTGGCATCGGCACCCTTGGTTGGGCGAGCTCAGCTCACCCAGATCCGGTGAGGCTAAGCTCGCCCAACCACCGGTGAGGCTCGACCACCGGCCACCATTAGGGAGGTCGAGCCTCACCTGTGTGGCCACCAGCAAGGCTCAACCTCGTCCCGAGCTACAAGAAGGTGGCCTCGGCCTCACCTTGGCTCAAGCCTCCTCACGGACGGCGAGCTCGAGCTCGGCTTCCGCCCATGGCGATGCTCCGACAAGGTTGCCGAGCCTCATCGCCCGATCGTCGGGAAAGGATGACAAAGTGGAGAAGCTGAGAGACGCCCTGAGGAAGGAGGGACTTGAGACAAAGAGGGCATAGGTGGATTGGCTGAGACAAAGGGCACGGTTGAAGTGGAAATAAACAAAAGAAAGTTTTGAGTTTTTATTCTTTTGTTTATTAAAATTATTCCGAACTAAACAACTTTTTCTACTTTTGCTTCCAAATTTATTTTCTAACAAAAGTTTTACCAAACACATTTATGTTCTTTTTTTCCCGAAACAAAAGAACAGAATTTTTTGTTCAGTGAACAAAACACTTTTAACAAACAAGCCCTAAATAAGGACATATTGTGATCATCAGATTGTGAGTAAGGTTAAAGGTAAAAGTTTCTGGTCAAAGAATATTTCTTTAGGGCTGAAACATAATTTGAGCGAGATTTATGGTTTTGGCGCATGTGCGGAGTTAGGCAAATATCTCGAGAGTACCTTTGATTCATGGAAGAACTTCTTCAAGGAATTTTTAATCTATATTAAAAAGGACAAGTAAAATGCTTAGGGCGCGTTTTGGTAACGATTCTGCTCCCTAACAAATTACGATCGGAAATGATTATTTTTTATTATTTCAGTTCCTGAACCATTTTGAGTAAAAGAATGTGTTTAGTAACCGTATAAAATTTTTAATTCTGGAATAGAATTGCGTTTGGTACCGTATTCATTGATTATGTTCCAAATCAATTTATTTTAATTTTTAAATAATTTTTTATAATTTTTTTCCTTTTTTCCTTTTTTTTTTTTTTTTCTCCTATTCTAATTCTTTCTTTAGGCCGGTCGCCGGTCCTCGGCGAGGCTCGGCCCTGGGTGGCTTCCGGCCTTGCCGACCTCGCCCTAGCTCCGGCGAGCCTCCGCAAGCTCGCCGGGACCGATTGTTGGCGACCGGTGGCGGCGTCGAGCTGCCGCGGTCGGTGATGGGGCGGACAACGGCGGCGGCGGCGGGCGGCGGATGGCGGCAAGCGGCGGCGGCGGCGGCGCGGATGGCGGTCGATCGAAGAAAAGAAAGAGAAGAAGAAGAGTTTTGATTCTCAATTTCATTTCCAATGTGCTAATCAACTTTTTTTTATTCGATTTTCGTCCAAAAACCGATTCTTGGGAACAAATTTGTTCCTAAGAACAAAAATTTTACCAAACGCGATTCTCGTCCCAAACCGATTCCTAAACAAAAATCGAATCCCAAGATTGCTGGGATGGTATACCAAACAGGCCGTTAGTGAATGGAAATCTGAAAGCTTGTCAATGGCCGGTTGAATTACTTTATCCCATTCTGCAGTCATGTCTATCATTATCTATCACATGCAGTACACTAAAGGTCAACTTAAGTGGGTCAAGAGATTGAAAAGAATTGTCGTACTTTCATAAGGGGAGACACAAGCAATAAAGTCTAATTCACCTCTTGAATTGGGAGTCCGTCTGCAAATCTAAGAAATGTGATGGTCTTGGTTTTGGATCTCTTGAAATGATCGATAAAGAATTTATGATGAAGCTGGCGTGGGCCTCGAGACTCAACCTAATAATCTTTGGGCACAAGTTTGACTACTACATATGTGTCGTAGGAAACGGAATTTCATGCTAAACTCGGTGACTCAATCTTATGGAAGGTGATTGTGAACGTATGGCTGGCCTTACAGGAAGGAGCTTTATGGAGTTTGAGAAATGGCAAACATGGAGGTTTTGGACAGATAAATGGATACCAAGTATGGAGTGGCTTTATGATTTTGTTAGTACCCAAACATTCCTTCTGAGATAGATCGAAAATTTTGTGATTATGTGCTAAATAGAAATTATAATTTTTGTATAATTTGAGAATTATACCAAAAGATATAATCTTTCGAATTAGAGTTGTCATACCTCCTTTAGCCTAAGATGGAGACGATACTCTTTTGTGAGAGTTTATTAGAAGCAACTCTTTCTCTGTTAAGTCAACATGCGAGGTAATCAATGGATACATATTCAAGAATCTGATAGTATTTGGTCTACAATATGGAAGTGGAAGGGATCTCAACCAATTACTACTTTCCTCTGGCTAGCCGCTCACGAATGACAATTGACTATTGAAATGAAGACGTTTCACAACTTGGGAGGACATCCATATTGCTTGAGATGTGAGTTCCATGTAAAATGTTTCCTAAGGGATTGTCCAATTGTCCATAGGTTATGACCTGAGTTTGTTGCACATAGGAGAATTCTTGTCAATGAATTGTCACAACGGTTGAATTCAAATCTCGTTGGTAAGGGGCAATCAAATTTTCCTCTTGATTGGAGCATAATTTTGGAGTAGGCATGTGGGTTTTTGGCCATAGAAAAACAAGACGCTTTTTCATGACAACTTTGTTTTCCTTCAAATATGGTACAAGTAATTTAATCATACACAAAGGAAATCATTAAAGTTTCACCTATGAATAACTCAATGTTAAGTGGATCTTGCACTTCTCTAATTTTGGTTAGATCGGATCCTTCACCTTATGGGTAGATTGAACTAAATACTAACAAGACATCTAGAGCAATCCGAAACTTGCTGGTGCAAGGGGTATATTTAGAAACAAAGGGCATAATTGAATTGGTGATTTTGTCACATCCATACGAATAGGTTCAGTCACATCCGTAGGAATAGGTTCATCGACACAATCAAAACTTTGGTTTTTGTGGTTGGGACTTAGCTTTGCAAAACAACTCGGATTTCATAAATAAGACCATAATTGATCATTTTAGTCCTAGGTTTATGATTGATAATACCGGCCCCGCTTAGAGATATTAGAAGACTACTACACTCTCACTTTGAGTTTAAAGTGCAACATAACTGTGGAATGATATCGCTATGCTTACTAGTTTGCTAATCTTGGAATTGGTAAGCCCTTGAATAAAAATTCCTTTTATTACATTCTAAATAGTTACTTCATATTCTATTAAGTGATAACATAAGGATAGTAGATTTTACGGCATTAATTTTTTTGTATATGGTTTTAACCTTTTAAAATTTTTTTTAAATAAATAAATATATATTTACAACCATGCGATTAAAAGGGTTCCTCGGAAAATGAAGTATTTGTCCGCCTGTATTCTTTTTGCGTGTATGAATTATATATTCGCACGAAAGTGTCGTTTCTCCCAAGTTTATAATTGCCCGTTTATTAGATACTTGATGAGAATTTCAGTGATGGAAATCACGTGAAGAAGGTCAATGTGGAAGTTAGGTGTTATTATAATGAACACTTAAAGCATATGAGTTTGTTAAATAATGCATTTGGAATGCTAGCCGAGTTGAATAAGGAGAGATATGTTTTGAATCATGTAAAACATGAGACATGGTATAGCAATTTTTTTCGAAAATGTTAGAATGAAAATAAAAATGACTTCTTATGCTTAAATTTCTTTTGACAAGTGTCTCCGTGCCACTTGTTATCTAGCGTCATGCAACTGTACGTCGTTGTTTTTTTTTTTTTTTTTTTTTCCATTTTCAAACATATTAGAAACTATCCAAGCTTACAAATTTGCAATTACATGAAGCGTAAGAAGAAACTTTTAGTACTCTATGTATATTAGCGAAACCATTCAATTGGTTATAAACTTATTTTTTACAGATGCCACTTCGCTTAAACATTTAAATTTTTCCTATTTAGTGACACATCGCTATATCGCAATTTTTTTTATGAAAATTGCTTTAGAAGGATTACATTAAAATTTTTCAGAAAGGGGTTAAGAATAAATTAGCAAAAACTTAAAAGTTTAGAACTAATGTAGCATCCATATAATAGGTTTAAAATCGATTGGACAATTTTCCATGTTAAAACATATTGAGAATTCAAACTTATTGTTTATTATTATAATCAATTATCTTTAAAGTGTGCCTTCAATATATACTTTCTACGTTTCGATTTCCTTGATTAAGGGCTCCAAAGACACAATGAACAATCTTTTTTCTTTTTGGGTACACTTTTAAAGCCAATAAGTTTGAGTTAAAAGCCAACAAGACCTTGAGTATTTGACACGAGGCACTAAGAAAATGCTCGAATGGGGCAAGTACCACACGGTTCCAGCAACAATAAAAGCTGCAAAAAGACAGCAACAATACTACTGGAAAGGACGATTTTTATTCCGTTTGGTTTGCACAACCCAAAAAATCACTGGTTTTTTGGTACATCTCATTCATATCTCGCCATAAAAATGCCTCTTGAAGCACTTGGCAGGGTCCGATGCACTATCGATCTCGCCCCACCTCGTTGATCCATCCCATTTGTAAATTTTGATAAAATGCACATTAATGTATATCGATTATAATTACTATATTGAAAATATAGATTAGCATATCATCCAATTCGTATGATTTATTACCCATTTAATTTGAAACTAAAGTAGAATAAAAGTATATATTATTAAGTGAATAATACATATATGTAAGAGTTAGTTCATTCATGATTAACCAAAAGCAAGAAATATTTTTTCTATATTCCATCAAATTTATAATATTATCGAAGTATTGAAAAGTTATTGTGAATCTATGCGTCAACTTTTATATATTAAAAGTTACAAGCCTTTCGAATTAAAAATAAAGTTAAATTGCAAAAGTTGGGAAGTTTTCGATGAAGTAAAAATAAATGTAGAACAAAAACAGATATACCAAAATACATAGGATCAAATAGCATGATATTGGTAAATGTGGGGATTGTGACAACGTGAGCTCGGGGATGGCGACAATTCCATTGAGGATGAGGACAATGGCTAGAGGAGGCTTAGAGCTAATTGGAGGTAGCGAGTGGTGGTGGATGGTGGGGAGACCGGCGGATATTAGGTTAGCAAGATTCGATACGAGTATCTTTCAAATGGGGCTAGTTTAGCCTATTCGGACGATGAAATTTGTTCCAAGATAGAAAGATATGTTTTATAAATAGAAGATGCAAAGTGGTAATAGTAAGTCGAATTTTATTCTATCTAAATTTATGTTTCCTAATATTTCGACTTCTACTCATATATTTATCTCACGTGTAGCACTAAAAAAAAAATTGAAAAAGTGGGAGTGGCCTATTCAGAAGCAAGAACGACATGATAAGACAAAGTCGATTTTATTCTTACACAAGTATGTTCAGTCCTAGGGCAACTGCGAGGGCGCTGCATCACTACATAGGGTGGAGATTAAGGAAAAATGAAATTGTCAGGCACAGCGGGATGGGGAATCACCTATCCTATTCCCATCGCCGAAGCCGCCTGATTCCCCAGATAAGTCTAATATGGAGGTGATCCACAACATGCTAGAACTTATCACGAGCGACTGCTCATCACTCAAGGACGATGATTAAAGAAGTTAATCAGATGATGGCAAAGGCATCGCCACCTACAAAATTAGAGAGAGAACGCATGCGATGGTGGCCGAGCCGAACTTCAAATTACAGACCAAGGGACAAAAAGAGAGAGAAGAAAACATTGAACGAACGGGGTGGGGCAGAGGCGAGGACCGTGAGGCAGGGGAGGGCGAGGATGGCGTGGATAGACCTACCTCCCAACCATCTCCCCCAAACCCCATATCGCATTCATTTTTCCTAATCAAGCCCCGTCCACCTACACGCCTTTATCTCCTTCCCTCCCCCATAATTTAATGATCCCCCGCATCCCGTTGACCCACCGCCCCCGTCCATCTTTCCCTCTGCCCATCGGAGAAAACGAAAACTGGGAAGTGATTAAAAATCGAATCTTGATTTAAAAGGGAAGAGCTTTTCTTGCGGAACGAAAGGGGATTGGGATTTAGAATAATGGGTTTGACAGCATCGTTGCGCAGCTCGATCACGTAAGGACGTGCGGGCGGAGGGGTGTTTGGTCGACTACCTGCTAACTACCAACTTACGGTCCAAAGGCTCAACGCACGCCACCGCGGCGCAACACCCTCCCAAGAAAACAGAGCACGTAGGTCCCCTGTTGTTTCTTTCTTTATTGTCTTTTTCTGCGGGGCCCCGCATCGAGGGAGACGGGGCGTTGTTTGCGGTTGTGTGATTTAAGAGGGAGAAAGCGAGGGGAAATTTGATGCCTTGAGGGGGTCAGTCACGCACTGACCCGTCAGCTTCGGTGCCTATCAATGGCGGGGATTTGGGACGCTAGAGAGAGAAAATGGGTAGAGGCGGGAGGGGAGGGAGAGGTGAGGTGAGGTTTCGTGGGTAGCTGCTAACTACTCCCGTCGTGGGGACAAAAATAAAAATAAAAAAGAAGAGAGAGATGGTTTTACCAGTAGGAGGAAGAGGATGAAGTGGCAGGTACCACGTGCTCGGTGGTGTCATTTAAATCCTTCCCATGAACTGCAGTGCCTCCCAAATCGCTCTAATTCAGACCTACCACCTTTCTCCCTCCGTTTCTTCTTCTTCTTCTCCCTCTCTTCCCGGGTTCTCTTTTATTGAGGAGGGAGCTGCTGAACGAACGAGTACAGGCCGACCCATTGGGTTCTTGATCCTGAATTGATCCTGGGTTTGGGCGATCCTTGAATTCTCTCGGCTCGGTGATCCGGTCAAAGTAATGCTTGTTGTGAGCACGGCCTGTTGAAGCGGCGTGATCTCGGCTTCTGTTCCTCCATTCAAGGTCCGTTTCTGCCTTCGTTTTCTTGTTTTTTTTTTTTTTTATATCTTGGGGTCGTTTGTCGTGTAATTACTTTTTCTTTCTCTGATTGTCTAAGTGGGAGTTTGTTTTACTCCCCTTCCCTAGCTGACTTAACTGGGTTGTTTACTGGAGTAGATTGGAAGTAGCTCTGAATTGTGGGGAATGTTACTGCTTTGCAATGGAATCTCTTTGTTTGGTTTTGGAGCAAACTATGGATATTGTTGGGGCTTGGGAATTTATTAATCATTCTGCTGTTTGGCCCACCATTATGCTGCTTATGGGCATCTCTCCCTTTGTGGGGGCCTTTTATTAGTAATTGAGGTTGGTGCAGTCCCCTGTATGAGGAATGTGCTGTTTACTTTAGGTTGGTTAACTTGAGTTGAAATTTGATTTCTTTGAGTGGCTGAGGACCTATGAACTCCTGGATTTAGCTCTGTGTTTTTTGATTGTTATGTGAATGTTAAAACTTAGTAATAAGAGTTCTTAATGCTTTTGAGGAATCTTTTATTACTTATTGCTAGATATGCAGCCAAATTGACTTCCTCTGGTGATTTAGTGAATCTGGTAATAAACAGAGAACTTTGTTTTGGTTCAATGGGATGGCATACTTTTGCACTGAGCGTAAGTTAAATTTTTGTCAATCGAGTATGAATCTTGCATGGCAATACAGTTCAATTTTGAAAGTTGATTCTTTTTTGTAAAGTTCCGTCAATTCTTTTGTTGCTTTGGGTTATCCTATCTTAATATGATCAAGGTGGATGAACCAACTTCATTTACTCGAATCACCATGCTCTCTTTTTGGTTTTCTGGCCATGCAGATGTTAGAAGCACAAAGGAAACCATCGCTGACTGGTCTTGGACGTGTAAATGGGTTCACAAATGATGTACTTCCTGTTAGGAGCCCCGCTACAATCTCTGCAGTGGATGAGTTCTGCAAAGCCCTGGGAGGGAAGAGACCAATTCATAGTATTTTAATTTCCAACAATGGAATGGCAGCCGTCAAGTTCATGCGTAGTGTCCGAACATGGGCTTATGAAACATTTGGAACTGAGAAGGCCATCCTGTTGGTTGCTATGGCGACCCCAGAGGACATGAGAATTAATGCGGAACATATCAGAATTGCTGACCAGTTTGTGGAAGTTCCCGGTGGGACTAACAACAATAACTATGCCAATGTTCAGCTCATTGTGGAGGTGTGTACACAGACGCCCTAGTAATGTTTGATCGATCCCCTTCCCTTAATAGATTTGGAATTGTATAGTAAGATATACTAGGTCAATTGCATGGGCACACTTTGCCTAAAACTGCATTTTGTTTGAGTGCAATTGCTCTCTATATCTGTTGTGGTCTAGCCATGGGAAGAACGCGTTTCCTAAAATCATTGGGAAAGATTAAGACCATCGAGAGCTATAAAACTATATGTTCACGGGCTTGGTGTGTTATAACACATTGCTCCGCTTACTAGGAAGTATTACATTCTCCAATTCATCTGGAAACTTTTATCTATGACATTTATTTTCTTACGTCTCCTCCCAGCTCAGTTATCATATACGTCTTAAAATTATAGTGCCTTGACACTGGAAGGAAAGCACCTCTACCTAACAAGATTAAGTGATAAGCCAAAATTGTTCGATTTCTAAAACAAAATTTCTTTAAGTGACTCCAGATATTCCTGTGGACGTCTGATCAAATGCATTTGCATGAATGATGCAGATGGCAGAGATAACCCATGTGGATGCTGTTTGGCCTGGTTGGGGCCATGCATCAGAGAAATCCTGAGCTGCCAGATGCATTAAATGCCAAGGGAATTGTTTTCCTTGGACCTCCAGCCATATCTATGGGAGCATTAGGAGATAAAATCAGTTCTTCTCTGATTGCTCAAGCAGCTGACGTGCCTACTCTTCCATGGAGTGGTTCTCACGTGAGTAGATTCTTTCAAATTTCTTTGGAATATGTTCATTCTCCCACTGTCTTTGATTCCTAAATTCTGATTTTACATCTTTCAGGTGAAAATGTCTCCCGATAGCTGCCTGGTATCAATCCCAGATGAAATATATAGGGAAGCTTGTGTACACGACAGATGAGGCAATTGCTAGTTGTCAAGTTGTGGGTTACCCTGCAATGATTAAGGCATCGTGGGGAGGTGGTGGTAAAGGAATTAGAAAGGTATGCTCCTGCAATTTTGACATGCCATTTTCCCATGTACCCTTGGAGCTGATTATAGTATGTTTTTGATTGACCACGAGAAATTAAGGAGTGAGCATATTGAAATTAATTTTCTGTAATCCGCCTCTAGGTTCATAATGATGATGAAGTGAGGGCATTGTTCAAACAAGTCCAGGGTGAAGTTCCCGGCTCGCCTATATTCATAATGAAAGTTGCTTCACAGGTCAGAAGCCTAGAGTATCTGAATCTAGCTGAATTTCCTCTTCATAATAAAGTTCCACTGTACCTTCAATATCCTCAGGTCCTAACTTAAACATTATTTTTTTGAGCAGAGCCGACATTTAGAGGTCCAGTTGCTCTGCGATCAGTATGGGAATGTTGCAGCTCTTCATAGCCGTGATTGCAGTATTCAAAGACGGCATCAAAAGGTAAGTTACTTGGTAGATGATATATCAATATGTCAACTGTGTACCTGTATGTATCATGCATACAAAGAGAGACTCTTAAACATGCATGCCAACACACCAGTACTATATTCCCACCTCACTTCATGTAATTCTGGAGACTAAATTTTTTTCAAAGTTTCCTTTCTCATCCTTGACACGGTGCTTTCTTTGGAATAGATTATTGAGGAGGGCCCAATCACTGTCGCTCCTATAGAAACGGTAAAAAAGCTGGAGCAGGCTGCTAGAAGGTTAGCTAAAAGTGTTAATTATGTTGGTGCAGCAACGGTGGAGTACCTGTTTAGTATGGATACCGGCGAATACTACTTTTTGGAGCTCAACCCTAGGTTGCAGGTACTCAATAAGTGCTCTAATATCTATATTGGCCTACTTCATTCTAACTGTGTAGTCAATCTCTGTAGAATTATATATAGCTCTCCAGAGCTGGAATTTCTTTTTAGAATGTATATTTATATTCTGGAGCTATTCTGGTGCATTAAGTTGCTTTTCAGTTTTGGAATTTATCTTGATATATATGAGGAAGTGTTCTTTAGTTGGTTTTCTGAACGAGTAAAGGACATGCTTATGTAAATCTAAGTCTTGTACTATAGGGGTTGGCTAAAACATAATAAAGAGACACACTTTTGATCTTGAGCAGGGCGAAGTGTATCCACCTGGTCTGATCTTCTCTAATCAATTTTCTCTGGGGTGGTCATATGTGATAAGGGTGATGTGCATTTTCTCTTTCGCTGAACTGGTGGATGGATTACCTCTTGTATAGGTTGAGCATCCTGTGACTGAATGGATTGCTGAAGTAAATCTGCCAGCGGCCCAAGTTGCTGTTGGGATGGGGATTCCTCTGTGGCAGATTCCTGGTATATGATGTTACCTGATGCAATATATATCTGAGTTCGTTTCTTGTATTAATTGTCAATCTTATCTGCCACCTTCCTTTTGCTTTGTTTGGTTAGAAATAAGGCGGTTTTATGGAATGGAGCATGGAGGAAATTATGATGCTTGGAGAAGAACTTCAGTTGTTGCCTCTCCCTTTGATTTTGACAAGGCAGAGTCCACAAGACCAAAAGGTCATTGTGTAGCAGTCCGTGTCACCAGTGAAGATCCTGATGATGGGTTCAAGCCTACCAGCGGAAAGTACAGGTTAGTAACCAGTTCCAAGTAATTCAAATGCTTAAGATGATTTCTGTCGACATGAAATTACTCACTAGTTGGCTATGTACAGGAACTGAGTTTTAAAAGCAAGCCAAATGTGTGGGCTTACTTCTCTGTCAAGGTATATTTGTGCAAGTTTATCAAGTAAAGATTGCTTGAAATGCTCATCTGATTAATTGTAAACTTATTGTTGCAGTCTGGAGGAGGAATTCATGAATTTTCAGATTCCCAATTTGGTAAGTCCGGATGACGATACAATCCCATATGATTTAGCTAAAAAATTTATATTTGTTGTTTTAAGTACTTTGTTTGGTAGGAGGATATGATGCCCGTGCTTTGATTTTATTGTCCTGCTAAGCTACTATACTTCTTTGTAATTGCTGAGTTGCTAACTGCTACTGATTTGTTTCACAACTGGACTGAAGCTGTTTTAATGGGGTAAATGTAACTGTAGAGAGTGCATATTAAGTGGTACATAAAAGTTCATTGGGAGTATGGGTTTTCATCTCACAGCATCACTTTGTTTTGGCTGCTGCTATTCTATGTTTTGATAGTGAATCATGCCTCACAACTCAAAAGTTGATGTGCTGTTTGTTAGCCTGTGAAGTCACTGTGCTTTCTGACCTTCAAAAAAAGACACTGTGCTTGATGACTGCCAAACCATGAGAAGTGTGCAGGAAAGACAAAGGAAAAGGCTACCATGTCAAGCTGACGTGCCTTGGCTTGTGATTCCTATGGATCTGAGAGGCTAAGTTGGACCTATATTAGCGAGATAAATATGTATAACGTCTGACATATGTTGTCTGAATCCCTATTGCATTTTCTCACCAGAACTTCTTGGCTGTAGTAGTCCTGGCTAATGACTTATGGACTACTTTGCTAAACAACTTATTCATCCCATGAAGTCTTATACCTTGGTGGTATAAGTTCTCATATACTACGTCCCTTGATACATTATGTGCTATAATTGGAACAATACAAACTGGAGAGTATGTAATTTCATTCCAGTCTTCACTGATAAAGGGATTTCATCAAGGGATCAGCCTATTTTTCCTCATTAAGCATATGCTCCAGTGTTAATTTCAGTTGTTTGAAAGATGTGTATGCACACTCTTTGACATTTTATATAAAAAGTGTCAACCTCTGAACGTTTTACTCTTGCTTCAGGACATGTCTTTGCATTTGGGGAATCCAGAGCTCTAGCAATTGCTAATATGGTTCTTGGGCTGAAAGAAATTCAAATTAGGGGTGAAATTCGTACCAACGTTGACTATACAATTGATCTTCTTCATGTATGTCTTGTCTAGGCTTTCTTTTTTCGTACTCTAATTTATGCGCGCAGTTTTAGTTTAAAGGCTATGATGTTTTTGCAGGCTTTAGATTACAGAGACAATAAAATCCACACAGGTTGGTTGGATAGTAGAATTGCTATGCGGGTTAGGGCAGAAAGGCCTCCATGGTATCTCTCTGTGGTTGGAGGAGCGCTGTATGTAAGTGAAAATATTAAACATCTCCTCAGTTTCTGAGAATCTTTTGAATGCATCATTTACATCTTTTTTATTTCAGAAAGCATCTGCAAGCAGTGCAGCTGCCGTGTCAGATTATATTGGTTATCTTGAGAAAGGGCAAATTCCTCCCAAGGTAGGTAAAGATGACCACAATAATGATTAAAGTTCCATCTGAGTTGCCAGTAATGATTAAGTCAATCGATTTTTTTCCAGCATATATCACTGGTCAACTCTCAAGTGTCACTGAATATTGAAGGAAGCAAATATACGGTATGGGACTGATAATCATCAAGATAGGTCACTTTCTGCTTCTGGCGTCTTCACGCTGAGTATAATCAATTATCTGAACTCTCACAGATTGACATGGTCAGAGGCGGACCTGGAAGCTATAGATTGAAGATGAATGAGTCTGAGGTCGAGGCAGAAATACATACTTTACGTGATGGAGGTCTATTAATGCAGGCAAGCATAAATTTACATGATATGTCCATGTTGTTTTGTGGTATAGCCAGCTTACAGTGGTATCTGTTGGTGTTTTGGATTGTTGGAGTAGAGATTTTTCAGCTGATGCAAATGAAGGATCTATGTGCCACTCTAAAATATTCTTATTGATTTTCACATTAGAGACGCTTTAAGAAATCCTAGATCAGATGAGGAAGCCTTGTGGTTTGTGGTAGACTCTATCACATCTGTGTCTGTGTAGGGAACTGATGCGGCTACTATTGCTCTTTCTTTGTGTAACTTGTGGTCAGGGTTCTTAATGATTCCTTGGCAGAAGAAAGACTTTTGGCTATGTTTGGTAGTCAAGATAAAATTTTGGATATGATAAATTTTATCTTATCCCGCGTTTGATTCATGCCCAAGAAAGGAAAAAGTCGGATTTTTGTTAAAATTATTCCATGAGGAAAGTGAGATAAATATGGATATGATTTCTAATATTCATAATATAAAAGTTATTATTCACAAATAATGAACCTATTTAATTAATAACAATTAAAGTAATATTTGAATTTTGGTATAAAAATTCAAAGTAACAAAAATAACAACATTTTTTTTTTTTTTATTCCTATTTTTATATATATTCGAATTTCTTTCTATTTTATAATATAAATTCAATATATATATATATATATCTATTTAGTATTTATATTTATTACATATTTTAGGTATATTAGTATAGTTTACTATTTAATAAAATTATATTAGAGAAAAATTGAAGGAGAAAAATGAAATAAAAAATGAGGGAAAAATAAGCAAATGAAAATGAAGTAGGAAAGAGTGTCATGCAAGATTCTTACCATTTCCATTTGTGCAATTTTTAAGTTCATTTACATTGATATACCATTTATACCAAATAATGGGTATGATAGGATGTGAAAATATGCAGTTTTACAAAATTCCTGAATTTCATATCCTATTATATCCAATCATATCTTGGCGAGAAATCCAGACTATCAAACGTAGCCTCTATTCTTAATGTTAGTATCTTGAAATCAAGATTAATTTCTAAACTATTGTTAGATCAACGTTTGTACTTCAGAGGTCCGTTTACCCCCAGATTTTGTAATTATGCCTGCTCCTGCTATTATTGTTCATAACGAGCCTGGGAAATTTTAATCTAAGCTGATGGAAAAGAGACAGCTACAAGCAAAAGAGTACATCTTGGGAAAGGGAGTGTTTGGCTCTCCTTCTAATTCCAAGCGAACGATAAAGTCTTATTATGCTTCTAGTAACAGTTCTTGTTACTTGTTGGACCAAGCCAGTACATGCCATTTCCTAGGTTGCAAATTTTAATGTGTTGGAACTCAGAGGAAAAGCTACTGCATAATTAGCATATCTGGTCACCCTAGACAAATTCATTCATTTGCCTCCCACCCACCCTTTTACCGTTATTTGGTTTTCCTCTTCCCCTTTCTGCTATAAACAAACTACGGATGAGGCCACCATTTGTAAATGCAGAAGTTATCTTGTTTCTGTGTATGGCCCAGTTTCTATTTAGACAATCTTAATGCATTGCACCTGAGTAATCGTCTATTTCAGAATATTCCCTTTTCTCTTCATTGTTCTAAGAAGAAGTTGGGTTCAATTATGTACAGTTGGATGGGAACAGTCATGTCATATATGCTGAAGAAGAGGCAGCTGGAACTCGTCTCCTGATTGATGGAAGAACTTGCTTGCTTCAAGTTAAGGAGATTCTTGCTGTTGTCATTTTTGCACTCTTCTTTTTGCCAACTAGATATTCTTTTGAGCACATCAACTGATTTTTGCATCTGATATTTTAGAACGAGCATGATCCATCGAAGTTAGTGGCAGAGACTCCATGCAAGCTGCTCAGGTTTTTGATTTCTGATGGAAGTCATGTAGATGCAGACACACCATATGCTGAAGTTGAGGTTATGAAGATGTGCATGCCCCTACTTTCACCTGCTTCTGAATCATACGATTCGAAATGTCTGAAGGTCAAGCAATGCAGGTACATCATGGTGCTGGAAACAAGAGGGTAGTGTCCTGTTTACTATTGAACTTAATATGTTATTTTACTGTAGGCTGGCGAGCTTATAGCAAGGTTGGATTTAGATGATCCTTCGGCCGTAAGGAAGGCAGAACTGTTTCATGGCAGTTTCCCCATCCTGGGCCCTCCTACTGCAGTTTCTGGGAAGGTTCATCAGAGATGTGCTGCAAACTTAAATGCTGCCCACATGATTCTTGCAGGTTATGAGCACAACATTGATGAAGTAAGCAGCCACACCTCTCACTGAAATTGTGGATTAGTTTCTCGATTGATGATCCACTTTTCCCTATCCTAGCTGCAGAGAGTTTGGCTCTGTTCACTAAGAACGTGAGAATCATTTTCATGATGAATGAAGTGTCTTTCTCCTACTAAAAGCCTGTTATCTATCTCAGGTAGTGCAAAAATTTGCTTGCATGTCTTGATAGCCCGCAGCTCCCTTTCCTTCAATGGCAAGAGTGCTTCTCCGTTCTGGCAACTCGCCTCCCAAAAGATCTCCGTAATGAGGTATAATGATGTAGTATGACTGCACTCTTACTAATTGAATCTTGGACTCAATTTATTTACTTTCTTTGCCTTGTTAGTTGGAATCCAAATTTAAGGAGTTTGAAAGAATTTCAAGCTCTCAGATTGTGGACTTCCCTGCAAAGTTGCTTAAAGGCATTCTTGAGGTAAGTTCCTCACAATACCAACTTTGTTTCGATCTTGTAGTGCATTTCCAATGCCATTTAAGTTCCTTCTTTTTTTTACTTTTTAAATCAGGCCCATATAACCTCCTGTCCCGAAAAGAGAAGGCATCCCAGGAAAGACTGATTGAACCATTAATGAGCCTTGTGAAGTCTTATGAGGGAGGGAGGGAAAGTCATGCCCGAGTAATTGTTCAATCCCTTTTTGCAGAGTATCTCTCAGTTGAAGAACTATTCAGTGACAATATTCGGGTCAGTTCTCTGAATTAATAACCAAGTTTTTGGGTTTCGTGTCCTAGCTTGACATTGCTTTTTGAGATCATAGGATCAGGAGTATATTGCTCGAACATACTTTCTGGATTTGTATGTTGAGATATGCCATGGTGTGACCATTTTGATCTCTAAAGAGTTTTTGTATTAGATCTGATCATCTGATAACTGATCACTAGCATTTCAACTTGCTTCCTACCTACTTTAGTTTTTTAGTTTTTATTTTTATTTATCATAACCAACTACCGTTAACACTTTAGACAAATTTTTTTGCAGGCTGATGTGATTGAACGGCTTCGGCTTCAATATAAGAAGGATCTATTGAAAGTTGTGGACATAGTCCTTTCTCATCAGGTCGTTATTGTCTATCTTTGGTTGCATTCTATGTATTGTATTCCTTTTTTATCATCTTTGCCTTGGTCAGGTGCTGATATCTGCTTGCTGAAATGCAGGGTATAAAAGGTAAAAATAAGCTGATAATGCGTCTCATGGAACAGCTGGTTTACCCTAATCCTGCTGCATACAGAGATAAACTTATTCGCTTTTCGGTTTTAAACCATACTAACTACTCTGAGGTTAGCCATGGCACTTGAGTTGTTCTAGCTTAATTGTGTTAGTATGATAATTTGTCGATTCTTGGCATACTTCCAGGTTGTTTTTCCTTTTGAGATTCTGTCAATTTATCATGCAAAATTCATTGTTTCAGTTAGCACTTAAGGCAAGTCAACTGCTGGAACAAACTAAACTGAGCGAACTGCGGTCCAACATTGCTAGAAGTCTCTCCGAACTAGAGATGTTTACAGAAGACGGTGAAAGCATGGACACCCCAAAGAGGAAAAGTGCTATCAATGAACGCATGGAGGATTTGGTGAGTGCTCCTATGGCAGTTGAAGATGCCCTCGTTGGCCTGTTTGACCATAGTGATCACACTCTTCAAAGGCGTGTTGTGGAGACTTATGTTCGTAGGCTATACCAGGTAGATGGTTTAGACCTACCTTTTTCTGTTAATTTAGTTATTTTGATGTGCTTTGCTCATCCAATCTATCTCTGCCAGCCCTATCTTGTAAAGGGGAGTGTAAGAATGCAGTGGCACAGATCTGGTCTCATTGCTTCATGGGAATTCTTAGAAGAGCACATAGAAAGAAAGAACAGTGCTGAAGATGAAACGTTTGACAAGCCATTGGTTGAGAAACATAGCGAAAGGAGATGGGGAGCCATGGTCATCATTAAGTCCCTACAGTTTTTGCCTGCAACCATCCATGCAGCCCTGAGGGAAACTACTCATAATGAAGCAGTTCCAAATGGATCGTCCGAATCAAAGTGTTTTGGCAATATGATGCACATAGCTTTAGCTGGAATTAACAATCAGATGAGTCTACTTCAGGACAGGTACTGTGCATTTCCTCTCTGATTTGCACTGACTTTGTTACTGGAATGCATTAGACATTAAAAAAATTTTACTGCAAGATTTTATCTATTAGTAGCCACTCATGTTGCTTGATACTTGAAGATCAGCTGCAAGTGCAGATTAGTGAGAAATGTGTCTCATAAAAGTAGAATAAAGGAGATCTGTTTGTGGCTTACTCAACTTGATATTTCTTATTGTTGGAAATTGCATAGTATGACGTAATCAATAACCCCTGTGTTGGGATTGCTTGCTTGATTCTGTGGCAAATAGAACTTGAAGTTCAGTTACTACCATGCAAATCTCAATTGTTATGTGTTACGTATTACTCCAGTGGCGATGAAGATCAGGCTCAAGAAAGGATCAACAAACTAGCCAAGATACTTAAAGAGCAAGAATTAAGTTCCAGTCTACGAACTTCTGGTGTAGGAGTTATCAGCTGTATCATACAGAGGGACGAAGGGAGGGCTCCTATGAGGCACTCCTTCCATTGGTCAGCCGAGAAGTGCTACTATGAGGAAGAACCTCTATTACGCCATCTAGAGCCTCCTCTCTCCATATACCTTGAATTGGTATATCCTCTCATCCCCTAACCTATTCTGTTTCTTTGAAACTGTAAATCGATACAACTGATCTTATGGTCCATAATAAAATGCAGGATAAGCTTAAAGGCTATGAGAATATCAGGTACAAGCCCTCCAGGGACCGTCAGTGGCATCTATACACTGTTAAAGACAAGCACCTTCAATCCAGAGAATGTTCCTCAGAACTCTCGTCAGGCAGCCCACAACAACTGGTAGTTTCACGTCACACCAGGGCCTTGATATGGGATCATCAGGTTCCCTACTAGCGTCTTACACTTCAAGGAGCATCTTGAGATCCTTGGTGATTGCCATGGAAGAGCTGGAACTCAATGCCCATAATGCTACTGGGAAATATGATCATGCGCATATGTACCTTTATGTTGTACAAGAGCAACAAGTGAATGACCTCATGCCTTACACCAAGTAATTGTCTCTCATTTACTCTGCTCTTTTATGTTCCTTTGAATGCCTGTGTAAGTCTTAGACTGAGATACTGGCAGGAGAGTGGAAGTAGATGCCAAGCAAGAAGAAGCTGCTGTTGCACAGATTCTGGAAGAGCTGGCGCGGGAAATTCATGCATCTGTTGGGGTAAGAATGCATCGGCTAGGTGTTAGTGAGTGGGAAGTGAAATTGTGGATCGCGTCTTCTGGGCTGGCAAATGGTGCTTGGAGATTCGTGGTAACCAATGTAACAGGACACACATGCACTACTCATGTAAGTTTAACTTCTTTATTTAGAGAATGTGAGTTGAACTTCTTATTTTGTTGTACAAAAGGTAAAGGAGGAATTGGTGTGCAGAATTTATATCGACTGCGTAAGTGTTTCCTGAATTTGAGTAGTACTCCACAATTATGTGGTAGCATTTCCATCTCTTTCCATATTAAAAATCAAAGTAAAATCAAGGTAATGGTGATCATATGGTCAAAGAAATTTAGCAAAGTCCCCTGCTTTGGAGTTTGTGTGCTTTCATATTTTCAGCTTGTCTGTTCATTTGGCTATTTTCCTGAGGATAGACTTCAGAATTGTCATCATATTTACCTTGACCTTGTTACCTGGGCTCTAATCTGAGAGATGGGATCTTTGACACTACTTGTTTTTTCTGCATCATCAGATTTACCGTGAACTTGAGGATTCCAGCACCCACAAAGTGGTCTATCATTCAATCTCTGTGCGCGCCCCTCTTCATGGAGTTCCAGTAAGTGCAACCTACAAGCCCTTGGGAGCTCTTGAGCGAAACGTCTCTCCGCCAGGAATAGCAACACTACTTATTGCTATGATTTTCCACTTGTGAGTATTCTTGTGCTTTTCTATGATTCCAGTTGCTGACAGAGCTTCGCTTTACTTGAAGCAGCTTGGGTTAACTTGGTTGACAAAAATTACTCTGCAGGCGTTCAGACAGCTCTAGAGATGGCTTGGGCATCCCATTCTCCGAATGACAACAACATCAAGAATAAGATGCTTCTCAAAGTAACTGAGCTCAAATTTTCTGATAGAAGTGGCAGCTGGGGAACCCCTCTAGTCCCTGTAGACCCCGAGCCTGGGAGTAATGATGTTGGGATGGTAGCTTGGTGCATGGAAATGGCTACTCCTGAGTTCCCTTCTGGGAGAACAGTTCTAGTTGTCTCAAACGATGTAACCTTTAAAGCAGGATCTTTCGGCCAAAAAGAAGATGCATTTTTCTGTGCAGTCACTGATCTTGCATGTGCAAAGAAATTGCCTCTGATTTATTTGGCAGCCAACTCCGGTGCACGTCTGGGAGTAGCAGAGGAAGTGAAAGCTCGCTTCAGAGTTGGTTGGTCAGATGAATCAAATCCTGAGCGTGTTTCCAGTACTTATATTTGACACCCGATGACTATGCCGAGATGGGATCATCTGTGATAGCACATGAGCTGAAGCTGGCTAATGGAGAAACTAGATGGGTCATAGATACCATTGTTGGGAAGGAGGATGGATTAGGAGTAGAAAACTTGACAGGAAGTGGGGCCATTGCTGGTGCTTATTCTCGGCATACAGGAGACCTTTACCCTTACTTATGTGACTGGCAGAACTGTTGGTATAGGTGCTTATCTTGCTAGGCTAGGGATGCGTTGCATACAGAGGCTTGATCAACCCATAATCTTAACAGGTTTCTCTGCCCTTAACAAACTTCTTGGCCGTGAGGTTTACAGTTCCCACATGCAACTTGGAGGTCCGAAAATTATGGCAACTAATGGAGTGGTTCATCTGACCGTTTCAGATGACCTTGAAGGGGTTTCATCCATCTTGAAGTGGCTAAGTTTTGTTCCTCCTTATGTTGGTGGTCCACTTCCAATCTGTAAACCCTTGGATCCCCCCGAAAGGCCTGTTGAGTACTTTGTGGAGAACTCGTGTGATCCTCGTGCTGCCATTCGTGGTGTCTTGGATAGTAATGGAAATTGGGTTGGCGGTATTTTCGACAAGGATAGCTTCATCGAGACACTTGAAGGCTGGGCAAGGACTGTGGTAACAGGACGAGCTAAGCTGGGAGGCATCCCGTGGGAATTGTAGCAGTCGAGACTCAAACAGTAATGCAAGTCATTCCTGCGGACCCAGGTCAGCTGGATTCCCATGAGAGAGTGGTCCCACAGGCTGGACAAGTATGGTTCCCGGATTCCGCCAGCAAGACAGCTCAAGCAATTTTAGATTTCAACAGAGAAGAACTTCCTCTTTTTATCCTGGCTAACTGGAGAGGTTTCTCAGGCGGGCAGAGAGACCTTTTTGAAGGGATCCTGCAAGCCGGGTCAACAATAGTCGAGAACCTTAGAACATACAAGCAGCCTGTATTTGTCTACATCCCCATGATGGGTGAACTCCGTGGTGGGGCATGGGTGGTTGTGGACAGCCAGATTAATCCAGACCATATTGAAATGTATGCCGAGCGGACGGCCAAAGGGTATCCTTGAACCAGAGGGGATGATAGAGATCAAGTTTAAGACCAAGGACCTAATAGAGTGCATGGGTAGATTGGATGAAGAGCTGGTTGGACTGAAGTCAAAGCTGGAGGAATCTAGAAGGGCTGGTGCTCTTGATGTGGTCGATTCACTGCAGCAGAAGATTAAAGCCCGAGAGAAGAGCCTCTTGCCTGTGTACACACAGATGGCCACTAAATTCGCTGAACTGCACGACACTTCATTGAGGATGGCTGTGAAGGGGGTCATCAGAGAAGTCGTTGACTGGAAAACCTCTCGCTCCTTCTTCTACAGAAGATTGCATCGAAGAATTGCGAAGCCTCACTCATCAGAAGTGTGGAAGATGCAGGGGGCAATCAGCTCTCAAGGTCATCCGCATATGCCTTTATGAAGGGCTGGTTTTTGAATTCTGAGGTGGCGAAAGGTAGAGAGGATGCATGGAATGATGATGAATTATTCTTCACATGGAAAGATGATACGAGAAATTATGAGGACAAGTTAAAAGAACTGCGGATCCAGAAAGTATTGCAGCAATTGACAGATGTTGGTAGTTCAGAGTTAGATTTACGAGCTCTTCCTCAAGGTCTCCTTGCCCTTCTAGACAAGGTACAGCCCAAATCATGCTTAATCTTTGGTTTCTGCAGATGTATGTGTATCTTTGTTAAATGTGCGTGAATGTGCATGTCAAAGAGCTCAATCGAATTCTTGTTTTCAATTAAATGCAGATGGAGCCATCGAGCCGAGCGAGTTTGGTTCAAAAACTTCTCCAGGTGCTCAGTTGAACATGATGACTGCACATCACCAAATTTTCACCTCATTTTGGCGCGCAAACTTGGTGAAATCTTTGATTTAATCAGCTACATGAATAACTCCTTCACATTGTGGATGAGATGTAGATCCCAGGATTAGTGCCCACCAGTATGCTTAGTGTAAATCTAGGATGTAGGGTTGAAATGGGTTTTTCAATGTTAAGGGAGAGGAGGTGGCTCGTTTTGCAGGTTGTCTTTCGTTCATGGCTTGAACCATGTCATTATTTCCAATTTCTGTAATTATATTGTCAATAAATAATGTAATAATTTTATTTTCCCATATGATCTCTATCTCAGAGACTTGGTCATTTGTTGCCACGAAACTGGCATCATTAATATGGTCTTTCACGTATGACAAACATTACAAACACTGCAGAATGAATGGGTGAGGTTCCAATTAGGAGAAAGGCAACAGTGGATACGATGGGCAAAAGCCACACACAAAAAAAAAAAAAATTTAAACTAAAATTTTATACAAACGCACTCCATCAAAGTGCTGTCAATGACAACTTTTATACTAATGCATTTATCCTCCGTCAAAGTAAGAACTGTCAATGAGAACCTTTAAAAATCTGTCTAAATAAACTCTAGTATGGTGCTTGTATGACTTGAGTGAAATTCAAAAAAATCATTTGACAGAACCTTAATGGAGAGTAATGTATCGCATAAGTACGAGTCTAGAGTTTTTTATGCTACAAGTAAAAGTTTTGGGTAAATGTATTGAGCATAATTAGGATTTTTGATATTATAAAAAATTTAAAATAAATATATCAAAATGGACATAATTTGATTTTTGTTTTTTTTTTTTTGTTTTTATAGCTCTTTCCCCTTGTCTTTTTTTAACTTTTCCTTTCTCTTCTCTTTTGCTTTCTGGGTTGATAGCACAGAGAGGTGATGGTGCATTTCTCTCTTAAAGATAACATCATATGACAATATCATAACACCAAAAAGTGGGAACATTATCTCTTATCAGCGCCCTTTTCATGCACCTATCTTTGGGAGACGATGTCTACTAGACATCCACTCACGACCACTAACATGATAAGGACCCAAATATCCACTACTCAACTAAAGGCTGGGCAATGAACTCTTCTCTCATCCTCTTCATTGTCCATTCTTGACCAAACTAATTCCTCAAGCTTCTTCCACCAGTTTTGGAGAACAAGAAGAAACAGCCTCCGCAACGTTGAGGAATATCCTCTCCTCCGCTGATTAAGTTTGCGAAACCCGACGAGTGGAGCTTGTCATGACCACTGGTCCAGGGTTCGCCAGGACAAGCTGCGCAAATACAGAAACAGAAAGAAGTTCCAGGTAAGGATTCATGCGTACTGCTCTCCCAGAACACTTCGTTCTAAGGAAATCTTTATATAGAAATGAGTACAGGAAGCCCGAAATGTTCACCTGAATATCTCTCTTTTGAAGACTCTTATACAGCTCTTCAAGGCATGGATGCCACTGGTGTCGATGTCGGTTACAGCTGGGGTTTAGGGAAGAAAAACATATTAAAATTGAGAAATTGACATGGCAAGATGCGATGTCAACCGTGTCAATTTAACTAGAGAGCACTTACGTGACATTTCAACCAGCAAGAACTTTTTATTTGTGGTAGATAAGCTGCTTTTAGTTGTTCCTCCTCATCTCTCAACCACCTCAATATCCTGCAAAACTATTTAAGCTTAACAAGAATGTATGAACGTTGTGCTAGTATAAACATTCTGTTTCCTTCATATGATATTTGTGAAGTAGCTACTAATCGATTCCAGTCAAGAGCTCCATCTTGGCAAAATCTAAAAATTTAGGATCTTCTACTCCCGGCATGTCGAGCTGTATATTATATCCATCGACTTCTCCATCTTTTATATTTCGTTCTTAGGATGCCAAAGATAGCAATTTTTAACTTCTATTACTTCCGGTACATATGGACAAGTTTCTTCCCTTACATTCAAATTCTTGTGGGTCATGTCCAAGTAATGTAATGATAAGGTTATTTTCACAGAACGAAGAGTGAAATAGGTTAGAAGAAAAAAATTCGCAATGACATCTGTCTCGTGTTCTTAAGCCCACCTTTTGCCTTTTCGCATGTAGAAACTAAAGAAAGGAAAGAAAAAAAAAGAGATGGGTTAACAGGAAGATAAAGAAAAGCAAGATGGCGCAGTTACCTCTCTTTGATGTAATTAGAGTTGGAGAAGTATATAGCAGAATCAACCCTGACAATCAAAATGCCAGGAACCTTCATTGCATCTGGGTACTGTTGAATGTTTCTGTATACTGCCGGTTCGAGGTATCTTTCCTAGGATTGCTGTTCTTGGTCTCGTCACTTGTAAAAGGATTTTAGCAAAGGAAATCGCAACCTGTGGCCAAATAATGAAGGGATAATACATAGAGTTCAAAGAACACATTGGCCACAATTTAGCATCTAAAAGGAAACTGAACTCCTGCTTCTTACCGCAATTAGGAGACCTATCTCAACAGAAACGAAAATTACTCCTAGGAATGCCCCAAGGCAAGCCACAAAGTCGAGCTTGTCAATCTTCCAAATGAGAATTGCTGCGTCGTAGTCAATTAGGCCAATGACAGCTGAAATAATGATGGACGAGAGAATTGCATTCGGCGTGTACTTAAGAGCGGGGTGATGAATAATAATGTTAGGACCACAACGAAGGACATGATGATGTTGGAGACCGCAGTTCGGCACCCTGCCATGTAGTTCACTGCTGAGCGGAGAATGAACCTGCAACAAATTTTTGTATTCACTTT
Source organism: Eucalyptus sp. ANBG9806169 (assembly GCA_014182395.1). Lineage (NCBI taxonomy): Eukaryota > Viridiplantae > Streptophyta > Magnoliopsida > Myrtales > Myrtaceae > Eucalyptus > Eucalyptus sp. ANBG9806169. Next base: position 31,106,375 of record CM024583.1, on the reverse strand, counting down.
TAGTATTAAGGAGAATGATAATCTTTCCAACTTACTGAAAAATGTGATGGGTGATGGTATTAAATCTATGTTGGACATATAATTTCTTACCAGTTGCAACATAGCAAGAAGTCATTGACCCGACGACGTTCATTGTTCCTAGTGCAACCATCTCTTTGTTCCCATCCAGTTGATAGTCCTTCATGGCTGCAAAAGTCCTTCCAATTGCAATTGCTTCCTGTTTTGTAGAGCCATGGAGAAGATCAAATAATTAGCTATAAACTTAGAATCACAATGACTGTTTACAAATTACATAAACATGAAAAGGAGGAGGAGGAGGGAGGATTCCCTTACCGTTAATGCAACCATACCAGCCACGATACCAATCCTGAAGCCTTTCAGAAGATAATCCCCACTGAAATATATTTCTTTCACAGATGGGGATTGATTCCCTTCTCTATGTTCTTCACCTGCATATTTCACTCTGTTACTACAATCTGACTTCTTAATCATCAGCATCAGTATGATATTATCATCAATTAGATCATCAGTTAGTTAAGCTCTAAGAGTCAAGGAGTGGGGAGGTCTTACAATTTGAACACCATGCTTTTCTGCGTGCGTTATGTACACAAAGAAAGTAGAGCCAAAATGACTGATATCAAAGGAGCAATTGCAGGAACCCAGAAAAATTTCCTGTTCTTCTTTCCCTGTTTATCGCACCCATTGCCCGAGTAAGAAAAGAGTCGAACAACACATATATGTATTACATGAATGAAACTGAATGTATATATATACTTACAATGTACTTGGCAAACAGAAGAAAAGCCAAAAATGATGCTCCAATCACTATGGTCTGCCAATTCCACTGAAATAGAACAGCTTACCTTTTAGTGATCTACCTAGGAATGAATTATTAGTTTTTTTTTAGAGAGAGAGAGAGAGAGATTACTCCATGATGGACTGATCCCCAAACCGAGTGCATAACCGATATAATATCAGTCTTTTTGTGAAATTTTTATGCCAAGAAAGCCTTTTAAGCTGCTGGAGTGCAATAGTAATGGCAGCTCCACCCATGAAACCAACGATGGCAGCATGTGATAGGAAATCAATCAAGAAACCCAACCTAAAGAAAGAAACCTTTAGCCCTTGGACATGACACTTCCAAAATCATGACATAGGTGCCTTTCCTGAGGAGAAAATAGAAGACGTAGAAAGACAGAGCTCTGTCTGAGAACCGAGAAGCTAGCTATAATCGTACCTGAAGAAACCGAGGGTGAATTGAGTTATCCCTGCGAAAAAGTTGCTGTGAAGGCAAGTCGGCGATACTCAACTGGATTTTTCGTTGGATCAATCTCATTCTGCAGCAGTGTTCCCAACAAAAGAGATACCACGGCAACTGGTCCAATGGCTATATCTCTTGAACTACCCATTAAGGCATATATTAATGGTGGAACGAAACTGCTATCTGAAAACATGCAAGACATCTAGATATCACTTTCGGCAGCTCAAGAATGTTGGAGGAAAGGACCAGCTTGAGAGCATCAAGCAGTTTAGAGTCTATAGTCTATAGGTAAGTGTTCACTTACAAAGTCCATACTGCGGATCCAAATTCGCAAGCTTTGCATACCCAATGTCCTGTTTTTCCATTGAGTGAAACGTTAATGATGTTCTATTTAACTTTTCCAATATATAAAAGCCTTAAAATTTTATCTACCTGCGGAATGCAGAGACTCGCAATGGTGAGTCCGGCGATAACATCTCCTTTGAACTTTTTAAGATTGTAACTTCTTCCCCACTCAAGAATAGGAAAGATGGCCTGAATTCCTAGAACCAACTTCCGAGACTGGGGCTGGTCCCTTAAAAGGCCGTAGAGGGTCATCAGCAAAGAACGTTTCTTTGAGAGTGGATGCGAATTCTTTAAAGAGTTTCTGCCGGGAGGGATTCCCACTTTGTGAAAGTGATGCTCATTTTGCGAGCGTTGGTTCACTGATGATTGTCTTTTAGTATTGATTTCTTTCACTTCATTCTTCCCGTCGCCCAAAGGACCGACGGAAGCCATGGGAGATGAATACGACTGCATTCAGGACATTAAAAAACAGATAGAGATTCTCATAAGAAGTTGAATGCTGAATTACTCTTTCAAATAGCAAAGCTAATGAACAAAAACTGCAAAACTATATCAAAACTATCCTGACTTTGTTGTCTCAGCACTTTTCCTTGATCAAGCAACGCTAGCAGTTCATGTCTATGTTACTGTTATAAGTGAGAAGAGTAAAATTCAGACTTACAAAAGAGGATAAGCTGTTAGATTGAAGGAGGTGGAAGCTCTAAAGTTCAAAAGCTCAACCAAGTGAACCACCTGGAAGCTAATATAAAGAACTACGGCCAAAGTGTAAGAAGATGTGTGAGAAGCCTGGGAAGCAAATTCCCGCTTAAATAAGTTATAAGGAACCAGGTCAAACTTTCCTACGAGAGAGAGAGAGCGAGAGAGAGAGAGAGGAACTATCCACCACGCGTCCGATATTATGAACCTAAATCTCTTTGCTGTCACATTCATAGAATACAAAGAGTGGAAGTTAAAGTTTTCTGCTATGTTGATTTTTCAGGCATGGATTATTCTACGCCCCCTGAAATTGATGGTAGGCAATTGATGATCTTCCCATTATGGTTCCCGTGGCTTCTCGAGATAGCATAAAGTGTCCTTTCAGAAGGTGTTGACTGAAAAGGCATAAGAGGCGGCCACTGTAGAAGTTCGAAAAATCGAACTCAACTTTTGTTCCTCTTCAACCCCACCAGCCATTGGAAAGAGCGTGCTGAATTAAAAACATAGGTTCAAAAACTCGTACTCTTTAACAAGAACCAAGGACAAGTTTGTTTCCGAGAGTTGAACCTATGAATTGAACCTGAATGTCATCCTTTTGGCCCAAACAAACAAACCTTTTTCTCAGGCCCCTGTGGTGAGAAACCTTTTTCACTGACCACCGTTACGCCGTAGCGAGAACATCATACGTGTTAGGATCATCCCAATTAAAAATCTATATACAGTAAAGTAAGACTACCATAGTACGATCCGCCGGAAAATGACGTGTACCCGTTCGTCCCATTAGTCAAGAAGAAATGAATCTAGTGATCTTTCTATCTCCAAAAACGCCCTCCTTTTTCACAAGAACGGGCAAAACCTAAAACCCTACCGGATCTAAAACAGCGACGTGCTCTCGTGTCCTCTTGCTTCTCCAGAGGCTTAAAATAAAACATAAAAACAAAGTGATCTACTGAACGAGCGCATGTGCTTGTGCGAGGGGAATAAAAGTAATCCTTACCTCCTTCATAAGCTTCTCCTACCACCGCCGATAGTGGGTGGCAAAAGAAAGAAAAAGAGACTTCCCGCTCAGACCCTACGCACGCACCGAGAGCCCTCCCCTTCTCCAAACCCTATTCTCGACGATCAGATCAGAATCTCCGGCACTGTAGGACTCCGATGGAAGACTTCTCGAAAAGAAACAATGACAAACACAGAGACTTGTCAAAAAGCTCTGTGCACTGAAAAGACACAAGCTGAGGAAGAAAAAAAAAAAGAAGAAAAGCACGAACCCACCACCATTTATCACCGTTCTTTCGTCAGGGTCTCCCCAACCGCACTTCACCCCCTCCCAAGTATCGACGAGGATTCATCGCGCCGCGATGAACTTGTCCGCGAATACGAGGAAGGTTCACGGAAGAGCCTCGACGTCCCGTTCGCCGAACCCCCTCACGGGTCCTGAATTAGCCTCAGCCAACCTCGCTGGACAGATTGACCAGAACGAGAAAGTGGGCTGGCCAGGAAAAAACATACGATGACGCAACCTGGCCGTGCCAGATACAACCCCCAAAATGGGAAGACAAATCTTCCGATTTCTTTCCTCTTCCGTTTCGGTGGTTGCCGAGAAACTAGGCGCCGGACGAAGCTCTCGGCAACCGGATTGAGCAGACGGGGAAAGGGAGAAAAAGAAGCAAGAATAGAAGGGGCTTGTCTTATATATCGAGGTCGTAATGCACGCTCGACGACCCGCGATCGAGACCGCCGCGGGGTCGTTTTCATCCGAGAGATGCGCGTCGTTCTTTCGCTGCTGCCGGTCGCCGAGTTTCCCTCGCGCGGGGGCGGTGTTTTTCCGGAATTGCCACGGCCCACGTGGGCGGCGGGAGAATCAGATGCGTGGACTTTGACTTTCGCTCGATCCTCGACTCGATGGCTTAGTCCAGTTTGCAGCCGAGCGCGGGGCCCGCACGTGCGGCGGGGGTTGGACTTTGATCCGGACGTGTTGACGGCCCCATTCAGTTGCCCAAAAAAAATCGGGTCGCGGGGCGGATCGGTCCTGGGAGGTTTCGCGGTCGCCCGCCACCAGTCGCGACACGTGGCACTTGGCTCTGATTACTTTTATTTTTTTTTAATTTTTTCACTCAATTTAAAATCAGGCGATCTGGTTTTTAACCATGCTCAATCAGTAAAAATATTTCTATCTTCAATGCATTATTACAGGAGCGACCCAATCGGATCGTAAAAAAGTTGCCATATTTCCTTATATTCGTGTTTATCGATGATGCTATTGGGGCGAGTGTGAACCGTCAATGCGCTTTATTGATGCTATAGGTGAATATTCTCCCATCAAGTGGACATAATTTAAATCGGACATTCATTGTGGATGAGAACTCTTATGGTCACTTTTAGAGATAAGAACAAAAACATGCATCTTTTCGTCGCGGCGCTAATTTTCCAGCCAAAATTTGAACCTCTCGAATGATGTACGGAATTTCTTTTAGTACTGACAATTCATGCGAATTGCGAAGATGCCACATTTTCTCAGAAATTAAAATTCCGAAGATGCCACATTTTCATGCTTTTTATTCATGCTCGAAATAAATAAAAGCACGGGCGAAAGTGGATGCTCCGGTCGCCGCACTTAAGGACCGTGTACACTGAGCCTTGCAAGATTGGCTACCATGTACTTTGAAATATCAAATGTATGTTATTCTCCATCCTAAGAATTCAAAGATATGAGAATATTAACATTTAAAGAGCCACACAGCAAATATAAGGTTGAGAGAGATGGAAATTTAGTTGGCTAAACTAAAATTTGATTCATTTGTGGCTTTTTGGGACCATTCAAATGCATACTTACTGGTGCAATAATTGTCTTAGAATTGGAATGATTGGTTTCAAGGTGGCCCTATTTTCACCCTTGAAATCGAGAACTGACCAGAAGGATCAGTCCCCAATTTGTAGGAACCCAACTAGACCAAATCTAGTCTAGTTCAGTTCTTGAGTGAATCGAGCAACTAATGTGATTTTTCCTTTTGGTTTCCCCCTTTCTTGACTGGAATGGAATACAAGAACCAGACAAGAGATTGAAAAGAACGTTGTTTTTTTAACTTTGCAGGATGGACCACTCTTGTCGTGTGTCCATGACCACCTATTTTGTTCTCTTCTCTTTTGGCAATAATAAAAAAGGTATTAGTTTGGTCAAAGTGATTCAAGTGATTCGATTCACACCTGGATGCAGAACCAAACTGATCATCACTAGTTCTAAATTTTAGTAATTGGGACCACCCAAAACCGGTCAATTTGATTCAGTTCTCACGCTCACTCCTAATCAGAACGTAATTGGTTCTCTTATTGATGTAATTTTTCAAAAGATACAGATCGTTGAAGTTGAAATCGTAGACCACTCGAGATGACTGCATCGCTCCAATTTTCAAACTGATGTTGTAAATTTCTTCAGCGTGGAAAAATGAGCAACGTCGGCCCAAATTACAAGCTACTTCAACGCAATCATAATCGTTGTTTATTCTTTTATTTGGACATGCTTCTCATTCATAGAGCAGATTCTCCTCTTACGTGCGATCTAATTCAGATTATTTCACATGGTTAGGTTCATGGAAACTTAAATTAGATGAACCAATTATTTTTAGAAGTCCACAATTAACATTTTCTTTAATAGAAAATTTTGACCCGCTATTGAACTTTGACCCGCTATTGCAATTGCAGCACACGAAATACAAATCAATGGATTGGCACAATCTCACGTCATAACATACGTGCTGATATTATTCTAAATTAATATATGCATCTATTATTGGTTTCAACCGCCCAGATAATGAGAGTATGCGTGGCAAAAGGATATCACCCTTTCCTAAGAAAAATTAGGCAGCGTTGTCGAGGCGAATGGTACTTATCGGGTCGGTGACAATTGGTACCATATCGTTTTCTCTCTTCCAAAGCTCATGGAAACTCCAAATGGGTCGATGACTAATTTGCATGGGATATTTAGCGATTGGCTTAAGGTCAATTTTGATTTCAAATCATGTTTAAATTTCCGCTTGCTTTCACGGAAAATGAAAAATTGACAAACAACTTCATAAAGATGATCGCCTGTATCTCTCACAATAATTAACCAACGAAAAATGTTTCCTTTCGTTATCGTAAATATTAAAAACATTGTTCATCACTCATTTTCATAAAGGACATAAGCGATAATTTTGATAAAAACGTTTTTCAAATTATTCGTGGAATGTCCATGACATGTCAGGGTAATCCAGCCCAAGTCCAAACGTCGGCCCAGTGGGCCTTGAATCTTATCTTTAGTTCGTTTCAAAGTCTGCCTAGTTTCCAAGGTCAGCCCTGCAGTCGAGTTTTGTCATACACAGAGAGAGAGAGAGACAGAGGAAGAGAGATGGGGGCAGAAGAAGGCGAAGAAGAGAAGAGGGAGACGAAGCCGAACCCGATTTCCGAGGCCCAATTCCTGTCCTGGAAGCGTCGAAAGGTTCGTTCCTCCGCGCGTGTTGTGTCTTCCTCTCGGTTCATCTTTGTCGATGAATCCTGCCGGAGCTGATCAAGAACGTTCTCGCTGCATTCGCCACCCCTAAAAATTATACATTGAAATTTAACGAAGGAGGTGGAGTCGTTATCTTTAGTGGTCTGATGGGTTCCCCGAGTTGTGTAGTTTTGACATGGGATTTGGCAGTTTTTCGTCCAAGTTCGAATTTTACATTGCAGAAAGGAGAGGACGTTTTGCTGGCGAGTTCTTATGACGGAGCTGCAATTAGGTTTAGGATGCTCCCTAGGTGTTGGAAATCATGTTTGACTCGTCGTGTTTGAAAGCTTGCTATTCTGTACCCGTGTATTTTAGGGAAGTAATTGATCGTGTCATTTATGATTGTTGCTGTTTTATGATGGAATTTTCTGTCGGAGATTTGGTTTTTTGGTTCAAGGTTCTCATCCTAGAGAAAGAGAATGCATTTAAGATTTTTGACGGTTGATTATGTGAGCGTGAGAATTAGTATTAGCATTTCCAAGCTACTACTATTCTTGTTTTTTTCGGTTGTTAGGATCTGAGAATTTTACAGATATATTTACAATATATTTTACTATTGCCGGTTGGCGTTTTTTGGGTCCATTTGTAGCTGCAAGATATATGTTTATTAATGTGCTTGAAGGAAGCTGATTTATCATAAGAAAAACGAGTAATACTTAGGTATTTTCTCAGTTTTTCCTGGGCCAAACTTTACTAGTATTCCTTGAAGTTTGTGTGGTATTTCATAGACTTGTCGATCGGCTTCCTTCAAGCACATTAAGAAACAATAATTCTTGCAGCTACAAATGGACCCAGAAAAACCGAAAAGCCATCAATGCAATAGTAAAATATTTTGATAAAATATATATGGAATATTTTCATGCTGCAATTAGAGTCCTAACATCCGATAAAACCAACAACACTACTGGCTTGGAAATGCTAGTACTAAAAATCAACTGTCAAAAATCTTAGATGCATTCTCCTCCTCTAGAATGAGAATATTGATGATATAGACTCCTTGCAATCCTGATATCCATATGAACGAGAAAACCCATCTCTGGCAGATAAATTCCATCATAAAAGCAGCAACAATTGTCAATGACAGAGTCAATAAATTACCTAATGATGTGACTACAAAGCAATAAGCTTTCACATATAGTGAATCAAGGGCCAGGACCAACGTGTTTTCAAATACCTTGCTAATTTTGCTTGGAGCATCTTAAACCTAATTGCAGTCCTGTAATAAGAACTCATCAACAAAATGGTCCTTTTTGGCAATTGCATATAGTTTTGATATTAGCTAATGTAAATTTGAACTTTGATTAAAAATGCTATAACCTTAACAACTTCACATGATATCGCCATACAAACAACGTCAAGGGAAAGGATCCTTCTCATGAAGGTAATAACTGGTTTGTAGAGACTATCATGCTGAAATTTATCATTAGGGTATTAGGAAAATCGGCTTATAAGTTAGAAATTCATTCAGGGTCTATATTTTAGCTTTTTGGTTGAGAATTGGCTGAATCATGTGGAGAGTCTATCAGTACTTAATCCTGTAATCAGTGCACTTACAAGCATAAGTCTAAATGGGAAATATAACTTTTCGCTGGTCCTAGATTATAAGTTGGTTGGTGAGTGCTTAAGGTTGCTGGACGGACTTGAATTGGGAGACAGTGGTCTTTATTCTTTGAGGGTGACAGATCTCTTGCTTGTGTGCGCATTATTTTGCCGTGAGAACTACATCTATTTGTTTTCTTATTATGTATAGTGAATCCATCAGCCGTTCTATTTCCTAGCATCTGAAAATGTAAGTGTTCAACAAAATTGATGTTGGAACCAAAGGCGGACAATGTATTGGTTTGTTGGAGCTATTGTCTTCATTCACCTTTCTTATACGTTCAATTAATCGTTTTTGCATTTTTATTTATTTATGCTCCATTATCTTGGCCAAGAAGAAAAGCTATGCGTCTCAAATATCTCAAAAATATGTAGCTAAGTCCATGCCAAAGGTTTTCTTTGGAATTTGCCCCACAAGTTAATAAAGCATAATGAACTTTTATATTGTGGAACTGTTATTTCTAAAATATTCAAAAACCTGCATAATGCCATTTATATCTGACTTTATAAACATGCAAGTATTATATTAGCTACAAAACTAATGTTCTTGATTGCTTTGTAATTAGGTTTTTCCCGTGCAAGGAAAAAAAGTTTAGATGTCCCTGGTTGGAACACACTGATTTGCTTACGCATACATGTGACTATCTCCAGTCCTCTGTATGCATGTGTTTTGGGCTTTGTTGTCTACTTTTGTCATTAGCTTTAGAAACTACTATATAGCATGTAGTGCATCGTATATCTCGAGTGAGAGAAGTCTCTGTTGATTTTGTTCTCTTATCCTTTAATCATCAAGGTTGTAGTTAATATGGGGACTGATTTTGTTGAGAGAAGACTCTGTTGGTTTTGTTCTCTTATCCTTTAATCATCGAGGATGTAGTTAATATGGGGACTGATTTTGTTGAGGATCAGGTTACTGTCTGAGAATTGTTTTATCCAATAAGAAATTCCTTTGCACTGTCACTTGGTACTTTTGTACTGCCATTATCTGATCCAATATGTCGTGCTATGTTGTGAAGTAACAGCAAACAAATGCTGTTTTAATAATGAAATTGACGTAGTAGCCCAGCAGTTCAATTAACAAAGTTAGTGGCCGCTGGAGCTGGGTTGTTGAATTTCTTGTTTTAAACATTGGCAATGCTGTTATGTTCTAGCCTCTTCCATCTTCACCATTTCTTGTTTTGCTAACTTTTTAGTTGTTATTTCGCATTGTATATTCCTTTTTAAGTGTTAACAATTTGCCAATATCTATTTTGATGAAATTGATGCTATCTGTCGTTGTAATCCAGTCGGAGGTAGAAAATCTCCTTTTCTTTGTTTCTCTTATTCTCCTTCAGTAGGACTTGTTGGTGGATTGCAGTATGCTGGGCAATCAATCCTTCCTTGAATGTAACTGATTGGGTTATTCCTACATATATGAAAACCAAAGTTTGCCCCCTAATTTGGACGTGTTACACAGACAAATAATGTAACCAACATTAATCAAACTGTTCCGTTGCACCACGAAATTCAAAGGCTCAAAGTCATTCCTCTCAATGTAGGATGCTGAAGCGTCGGCAAGGAAAGCTGAATCTGCGAGAAAGCGTTCTGAGGATATAGCTGCAGGAACTGTGCAAATGAACGGGCGGGAGCTTTTCTGCATGAACCTTCGGTATTCGATAACACTCAGTACTGAAGATTCGGTTGACTCCTGTGTACGATATGCATACTTTTTATTGAAAGAATGGATTGCTGCAAGATATATAAGTTCTTCATGGATGCACCTTGTTTCCTTAAGAGTTGACATTCCTTTTTTTTTTCTTTTCGTATAACAAAGGTTGACATTCTTACTCCTTGCAGATAGTGACTCTTGTCTTGTATACGATCTGCAATTCTTTTTAGGCTCTGACTGCATGTGATGGTAGTGTGTAAATTTCATTGTTAGTAGCCAATTAGGTTGTTAATTTTCCTAAATTTAGATCTTGCGATGGTCAAATTTTAACTTTTTCCCTAGCCCAACCCTTAAAGTTTTCACAAATATACATGTGAATTTTTTTCTTCACAAAGTTCGAACTATAGCAAATAAGTTACCTTTTTGTGTACTTTAAAAGCACAGACAGATTTTTCAAATGCTACTAAGGTGTCTACATACACATTGGTAGTAGCCAATTATATAGGGAAAAAATGAAAGAGGCAAAAGCAAGGTCGAGAGATCATAATTCTAAGACTAATTTACAAACACATGGTAGCTTGTGGAGCACAGCAAATATGAGACTCCATCGAGGAAAATTATAAGGTGCGGCATGAAATTTGCATGCTCGTTCAATCGATCATTTCGCATGTGAATTTTCATTATGTCTAGCAACTTAAAATTTTGAGTCGTACTTTCCAATGAGCGAGCAGTCTAACTTCGATATTGTTCTTTCGAAAGAGAATTACCGAAAGATCCTAAATCAATTGCACTTGAGTCAATTTCGATTATAAATATTTTAGTTGTGTTAATTGAATAATCAATATTTTTATATTTTATCAATTTAATCCATCATGCTAATTTTGACTTGAATTATCGACTACGAACGCCAAGTCGCTCTATGCATGTAGCCGGACATTATTGACATTTTTAAATAATATATTCTTTATTTCTTTTTATTTCTTTTCTTTTCTTTACTTTTCTTTTTATTGAATTAAAGATTAGTAACCCTTCCTTGTTGGCAAGGGTCGGATGCCCTCACCGACATTGGGTGCAGGCGACCTTGGCCTAGGTTATCACTTGCCGCAATTAGGGTGTCCTCGGCCCTCGCTTAGTGTCGACGGGAAGTTAAAAAGAAATTTATAATAATAATAAAAGAAAAAGAATATTGAAATCTTATTAAAAATATCCATGTTAGTTGATCGTGTCACGTAAAACGACTAGTGTTCACGTTATGATTCCTAACTAAAATTGGCGAATTGACTCACTGCAAAATGTGAAAATGTTTATGACTCAATCACACAATTAAAAGTTTGGAACAATTAATACAAGTATAATAAGTCTAGCAATTTTTATTTATTTTTGATAATTTTCTTGTTCTTTGGTTGTTTGTAAGATGAGCATTAACTATCATCTTTTGGTCCTAGACTCGTTACACTCCACGGTGGATCATAGAATAACAATTGACAGTGAAATTCAAGATGTAATTACTTATTAAGTTAAAAAACCCCCAAAAAATAAGTTTTCAATTGCTGTCAAGTGCAATATATGAGAGAGAGAGAGCAAGGAAGACTCTTAAAAGAGAAGACCACCACACATTAAAGATCCTAGGGAAGACCTCATGCTAGGAAACAACCATAGTTAAAGCTAGCTGCCACTTGCATGCACATATATTGTGCTATGACAATACATAAACATCACCAAACACAAACTGACACGAGACTCGACCATACTTTTACCATCTCACGAATACAAATCACAAACACAAACAACTTTGAGTTGATAATTGACTCGATTTAGCCTCCTTCTTCTCCAATGATCCATCTCAAGCACCCCTTGAGGCTTCCAACTGTTCCAAAAGCGAAACACATTATAATCTTGTTTACAGGTACCATATGTGCGCTTTAAGAAGGCGAAGCTAAATATTATTAAAATGCAGGATAAATATTCAAATAGCTATTTTTATTTAAGCAGTAAAAAAAAAAAAAAAAAAAAAGACCTCGGATCGGTTTGCATAGCCTGCAGTTTGCGCCTTATTCTCTCAATCTCCTTTGAAATTTCTGTAATCGAAAAACAACAATCAAAATTTCAAACGAGAATTTGCATGACATCAATTTTTCCTCTTGCATTGGGAAAACCTAATATAGCCAGTCTTACCTCAAAAACCTGATGTTCAATGCGGTGCCATTTTTATACGAATAGAGTCACATGCAAAAAGGAAAAAAGATAGCCAAGATCAGATCCTCTCGAGATGCATTTACACCATAAATAAATTATATATGTTCAGTAAATATGGAAAAGTGATAGGATGTTGAAATAAATTGTCTAGACGATTACCATTCAAGCGTTGCAATTAATGCCTTCAGAGTACACAACCTCGTGAGCTTGTCTTGCTCATCCTGCGCGACAAATATAGATCATTAAACGTACTTTCTTTAAAAATCAGACGACTTATATCTTCTAATTTTCCACACCTCCTCTTCCATGTCATTGAACTCAGCATCATCTCTGCATGTCAAGCAAGAAAGAGTCAAAAGCATTGCTAATGGTTATTAATTAATGAAGCTAAGGTAGCCAGAACCTTCCTAAAGCCACCTCTCTTCTCAAGGAAATTACCACTTCAAGTTTTCTTTTCTTTTTTTTTTTTCCATGATGTTCTTTAGGCTTTTAGCTCTCTGGGTTTTGATCCGCACTCAGACCTAAACACCAACACTGAGGAATAAAAGGGCTTCAACTATTATCCTAGAGAAATTTTTTCACTGGAATGACCAAAAACCCAAATTCAAAAGGCCAAAATCGACATGAAATAGGGTTAATTCGAAGAAAATAGTGTCAGATCTCAAGGAATAGTTCGAGGTGCGCGAAGAATAAGAACCTGTCGCTCAAGATAGGTTGGGCAATTAGATGAGCTAGCATCAGAAGGAGGGTTGACAAGAGATACATCGGTGTCCTTGAGGATCGGGGTCGGAAATCCCTACATCTCCTCGCACGTTGTTTTCTTAGGGCCTTGCAGCAGCTAGTGCCATCTTCTCCTTCACCGAGACCTTATCCCTAGCCATGGATGATTCCGACACTATCGACTCGAAGAGAGAGGAAAATGAGTAGGAGGGGTTTTACCACGTGGAAGTGAGATGGAGGGGCAAATGGCTGGGTACTTATAGTAGAGGTGAGCTTTGGTTATGTTTTACATGTGGTGAACGCAACTTCTCTAAATTGCATTTTGCCTCTATGTAAATTCGTATGATCAAAAGCATGGATTAGATTGTCTCATGGAGTAAGGGCATGATGGGAATAACGCAAAAGAAAGATAAAGCAAGAAAATTTTCAGCAATTCTTATGTCTGTACTCTCCCTAATTTTTTCTCTACCCATTCAAAATAAAATATTAATAAGTATCATTATATAAAGCTAGCTCAAAGAAGAGAAACAGCTTAGCACTAAACTAAAAGAAACCTAATGGACTTATTATCAAACCTAAATTGAAGTTTGAGTAGAACTGACTGACTGGTTATTTCATTTTACTTTTAGATATGTGGAAAAATTCTCTTTAGGAAATAGTCTTGTTTAAAGTTTTCTATTATTTTAGACAAGTTCCAATTTGCAAACCATATGCTCCAAGTAGTGCAAAGCTGCACGATCTTATAGTTTACTCATAATTGAACTGAACAAATACAATCTGCATTCTAACACAATAAGTATAAAGAATGAAATTAATGCACCGCGAGAAGTTCCGTAAGATAAGCGCATGAGTGAACGCCAACTACCAAAAATCCCGCCTGGGCCACCCTTCCATCCTCATGTGAATGTAGTGGCTCAAATTCCACCTTCCTCAAAGACGTGACGGGAAGATTATCAGAGCTAGCCGACTCCACCAAGATAGTGACAAAAAGTCCGAGAGTGAGTGTTAGAGTAGGATTAGCTGAGACGACAAAAAAAAAGAAGAAGAAGAAAGTAACGTCTGGTATTATTCCAAATCATATAGGGTTATTTCTTGATCGATGACAAATGCAAGATGACATACATACGTGTTACACAATTTTTCAACTCATCTCTACTTTTGATTCTTAATGCTAAGTATAGAGTCACGAAAATTTGAGCATGCATCCAATAAGAGAAATTCTTTGTTAGAAGCTTCTCTCTCAATTTTCTTAAATAACAAGGTCGATGTCACGCCAAAGGCACAATATTATTTAAGTTTTAAATATTTATGTATTTATTTTCTAGGCAGAACACACGGAAAATGAATATATATACACACGACTCGAATTTTTTGCAATTTGGAGTATATAATAGTACAAATGCGAAGTATAAATAACAATTGCCCAACGATAGAACTTGGATGTGGTCTTCAGCCTTAAATTTGTTAGGACTAAATTACCCTTGACAAGAACTTCAATCTAGTTAAATTTCAGAAAAGGCCCTGGAAAAAGACAAACTTCAAAATATATACTCCTGAGTCCCGCATCCTTTATTTACAAAAAGCACGCCCGTTACGTTTTTCAAATGCAAATAAGGACAAATATCAGGTTTGAGAAGTGGAAAACGCCTCCCTCTTTTCCGGGCCTTCTTAAAAATTCCGTGCTTTTTCCCAAATGTTTTACCAGTGCGATGTTCCTGCCTGAATCGTGTCCAACTAGCGGACGAAAATAAATGAAAGGGTACCACAAACATAGAGCAAATTATAAAATGAACTTCTTTTCTCGACTTACTTAAAAGATAAACGATAACAAGGCAACCGGTGGATTGAATTTGTAAATAAATGGGGACAATGATGAAATTTAGGCTCAGACAAGCCAACAAATAGCCAGTTTTTCTTTTTGTCAATATTCATGTGGAATAGTTATTCATTCATTACTTGTATATTGGAGTCTTAAAGGAAAGCCAATCCAAGTAGGTTTTTTTAATTTGTGAGTAGATTTCTAATTTGAATAAGCTTCAAAAAGAGTTTCCTATTTTGGATATGATGAAATTCTACTCAAGTATTACATAATAAAACGAAAAGAGTGTCAATTTTTTTTTGAAGCAGGATTTTATGTGAGGGATTCTATATAATACTTACGAACTTTGTTTAGAGATGGGAAACACTCAAACAATTAGAACTCACTGCCCCCATTCATTGATTTATTGGCGGCTGGCTCTCTTTTTTGGAATAGGTAGTGACACTTGCAATGCACTGCAAACCTTTTAGTGTTTTTATTGTTTCTTTCGATTTCCTAGTGAATTATTCTCTCTTAATTTGATATGCAAAGATCTTTTCACTATAATTAGAAGTCCCAAATGAGAGAGGTAACATTTTGAAACACTAGTTCATTGGTTTAAAAAAATCCCTTAAAACTTCCTGCCCTCATTTTTAGACGTAATTTCATTTTGCCCTTTCATGGACTGTTGAAGTCTAAGATGCTACTCTCTCTCTTCACTGAAGCACCGTGCCTCACGACTCCCCCTCTTTTTGTGCCTCAAGCCGCATTCCCTCATGCTCGCCGCCTTTGAGCTCTCTTCCTCACACCATGTTCCGTCACACCCGCCACCCTCGAGCTCTCTTCTTCATGTGTCATTTTCTCACACCCGCCCTCACTCTCGCCTCTCTTCCCAAGTAAGAATTCTCTGTTCGTGATGAGCATGAATTTTATTTATTTTTTTTGTAGAAATTTGTGTTAGTAACTGAGATCTTGCTTTTTTTTTTCAACTACGGTGGCAATCTTCGTCTGTGATTCGCAATGTCTCCTTGGTTTTGTGGTTATGTTAGATTTTATAGTGCGTTAGTTGAGTGTTCGTAGAGTGGTTAAATTGGACTCATAATCCATCGCTCTGCACGATATGAGCCAAACTGATGCATGTTATCTTATGCAATGGGGAAGCCCGGCCCAAAATAAGTTTTAAGGCTCATGAATATTTCGTTTGTTTCTCAATAAAAGAATAATTTGAGAATATCTTCCTAAATATTGATCGTTTGTACTCTTGAAATAAGTAGTCAATTAAAAATATTTTTATCATCGACGACAATTTATATCTAAATATTTCCGTGGAAAATAAAAATATTTTTCATTCATTCATTTATTCTTGTAAGTAATATAAGCAATCATTATTAGAAAAAACATTTTCCAAATTATTTAATTTTCATTAAATAAACGCATCCCAACTATAAACTCAAATCGGGATTAGCGTAATTGTAGTGTGTTTTCCCCCCTGTTAGGCTGTTATCCCGATAGACTGCCTATAATGAACATCGCCTCTTTCTACCATGTCAAACAATAGCAAAAAGAGGCTCGCAACTCTCATTTTTATTTTCAACTTTTTTGGCGATTTGGATTGGAAGAGACTTTGTACTCGTCAAGCAAGGAACGAAGTATCTCTCTTTACATACGAAACCACTCAGAAAAAGAAAAAGAAGAAAGGCCAAAAACAACGCGTACAACCGGCGGTGTTTATCCTAATGTGCCCCTTCGCGCAGCTACATTATATGCGTGACTTATCCACCTTCCTTATTCTCTCCTCTTGCGACATTTATTAAAAAAAAAAAAAGAAAACCCCAAAGACTGCGCTTGATGAATACTCGAATTTGATACGCCATGAGGTACGGAATGCATTTGGAAAAAAAAAATGCCGTGTCCAAAATGTCATACGAAAAAAATGCAATCGGGCTCTAAATCTTTTGATAATTTAACCGAGTCTTGAATTTTCTACTGAAAAAGGCATCGGAGATTCTTTTGATTATTAATAATTTGATACGTCTTGAGTGCACTTAAGCAATTTTTATAATAACAAATGCAAATTTCCAATGGAAGGATCTTGTCGAACTTTTCCCTTTATAAAAAATTTAGAAATCGATTGGATCAAATCGAAAAGTTCATTGGTCGATTGCATTCTTTGCATAATATTTGGAAATTTCCACTAGATTTTTCCTTCCAAAGAACTTGTAATCTGAGCCAAAGCAGTGAAGGGTCTTTAAAAAGTATAAAGACCCAGTATCAAAAAGATTTACTTAAAAAGTGTATAAAAACGCTTATATAAGCGACTAAATAAGAAAATATTGCGACTCCAATACATTAATTGTTATCATAATATACCTGATAATACATCAAAGATCAAAGATTCCTTTAATAAAAATATTTAACAAGTGCTTAAGATACTCATTAAACTGTCCATAATCAAAATAAAGTTCGGTAATATCAAATACGAGTTAAAGTTAGAAAATATATTCTTACCTTCGCCATATATGAATCTGGCACGCATACAATGCGCATCACAATCGAGGGGGGAAGGGGGAGGGGGGAGCAGGAGGGCTACCCGGCAATTGCCCCTCCCTGCCCGTTTCTTTAAAAAGAGAAAAAATCGACTTATCATTTTTATCCTACTCAAAAATTAACTTTATCTCTTTCTTCATTATGTTCCTTAGCATTTATTGCGTTCTCTAAGGTTAGCTAATCGATTTCTCTAATAGAATAATGTCAAGTATTATTTAATTGATGGTTGTGTAAACCATCTATAACTCTCTTTTTTTGGGTCGGAAATAAGTTATTTACCATGAAAAAAGTGAAAATTTGATACAATTGTTTTTTTCTCGATAAGAGCGTGAGTTATGGTACATAATCTAATTTAATCTAGCCTAAATTATTATTATTTTCACAGTTTATTCTAACTAAATTCACAATCATCAAAAAGCAAAAATGGAAACACGTGGATTAACACGATCAGTACTATTCATTCTGATTTTCTTAATATAGCATTCTCTTTCCAGCGTCTCTATGCAAAAGTTGGGCCACAATGATCGATAAATTACTCAAATAGAAAGCCAGTAGCTCAGGCTTCAGAGCCCACTACAGCCTCTCAAAGTCTCCATCAGGCAATGAGTTCCCAGATTAGTCCAGAATGACGTACCTAGGGTAGAGACGAGAGGCTGAAGGTGATGGAACTGGCAAGCGAACACGAAGTGCAGAATGAACAACGTGTAGAGCCATCCTCTCCAGGTAATGCCTTCCATGGCCGCGGAGAAGATAGACAGATTCATCGCGAGATTATCCTTTCTCTACGTGATTTGCGATAAGTTACTGTGGCGACTTCGATTCGGAGACTTCAAGAAGAGGAGAAGGCGAAGGGCACAAAGCAGAGGAATTGGAAAAATAAGAAGAAATACTTCCATCGCTAGTGAGTTGTGCCGGGAAGAGTTAGGACTTTGTGAGAAGTTACCGTAGGTTGGGCCTTTGGGTGAGCTCCACGGGGGCTCTGGTTTGTTGACCGGCCTTGATCAGATCCAATCAAGAGGTGCCACGGCATGGTGGGGGGTCCTCGTCAGATCGCTTTGAACTTTCGTTAATTGTGTGAACAGTTCCAGGACCAAATAAGACATGAACAAGCTTCTTATCCCCGATTAAATTTGATGAATCTGTATGCTTTCAATGTTGATTACTGACTGTGGAAAATCCAAGGTTATTACGAATGATCAGTGTTATCTAAAGATCGTAAAGTTGAAGCTTGAATGCCCAAACATCTCAGTTTTTTTTATTTTTGGTGAATATATGTCCTGGGACGACTTAGACGGATCCTTAAGAAGCTGTAAGTTAAGATTATTAACCTAGGATACATCAGGAGTCACTAGGAAAAATCCGAACTTATTAGTGATGAAATTCTGTCGTTATCTTTATAAGTTTTAATCGTGTGCTCGCAAAACGGACTAAAAATACCACCAACCTTGAAATAAGGAAGACATGGAAGGTAGAGTCATTGAATTTGAAAGATATCAAGTGTTGGAACCAAAAGGCAAATCTGATTTGATCCACAATGTGGCAAGCTACCAAAAGACATTACCAGCAGTTGACTAATCTTTTAACAGCTTTTTGCACAAACGATTCGGCAAATTCCCCCTTTCCCTAGATTAGCACACAACAAACTTGAGTACGACCAATTTCTACATAAGCAATAAAACCAAATCGCAATATCCTAACCAACTCAATCCTTTGCCAAATTATGGCGAAGTCCACTCATTGGCAAAGTGAAAACAAAAAATGAAATCACGCCACGGCCTTTTTTGGGCCTGAAAAGAGAATGACAAGATGGAGTCCTCATAGTCTGAAAAGTTCAATCACCTGGACGTTTTACCACTTGACATATTGGGAAGAAAAGTTCTTACAAAGTTGTAGCGTCATCGTGGACCACTTAAATCTGAGGGTAGTAATGTAGTGGTAGCATTGAATTCGAAGTCCATTCGACTGAATCTCGCTTCTCCATTACTGGAAGCCTGGGTAGTGAAGTCATAATCCAAGTCTTGTGGAACTTCCATGACACCCTCTAATACCTTGATGGCCATAGACATGGAGGGCCTATTTGTATAGTCTTCTTGCAAGCACCATGCAGCAGTCCTCATCATATTCACCGCATGCGGTCCATTTAGTTGCATGTCATAGCTAGACTTATTCATAATGTCCAACAATTGTTCCTCTGTTGCCTTTCTCTTAAAAAGACTCAGTGAATGCCTATCTTCTTTGTCTAGAGAGTGATCCAAGATTTTTCTCTCACACACTTCTCCAAGATTACCACACCAAAACTATACACGTCAACCTTTTCAGTGATTGCTTTACTCCACCACTCAAGGGCCAAATAACCGAGAGTTCCTCTCATGATTGCGATGACATGGATCCAAAATCAGCAACCTTTTGCATTGAAATTTCCATGCAAGAGGATATTTAGGGATTTAATTTCTAAGTGAAATATCTTCTGTCTACAATCTTAATGAAGATAATTAAGTCCTTTTGCTATATCAAGAATGAACTTCTTCCTTTGTTGCCAATGAAGAACGCATTCATTGGATTTGTGAAAGATCCATTTATCTAGAGACACATTTTACATGTACTCATATATAAGGAGCATGTGGGATTTCTCAGCGCAAAATCCCATGAGTCTTACCAATGGTGCATTTGGTTGGACTTTTAGGGAAAGTGTTTGAGAAAATGCAAAGGACTTTAAGTAAAAGGATTTTTCCAAAATGCAAATTATGTTTGTTAAATAGTGATTTAAAAGTCCATTGTGAGGTACTTTTGAGTGAAATTGTGTTTGGAAAAGCTATACTCATGCAAAGCACTTTAGTTATTAAAAAAAAAAAAAAAAAAAAAGGTTGCCCCTAATAGATCGATGGCCGCGACGATCCGGATCATCGTCACCGATGGTCGTCGTCTACCCCCGGGGACCATTGGCGAAGGTCAACTGGGGTCGGTGGACCCTTGGTGAGGGTCGCGCAACCCCTCACGGAGGTCGCTTGACCCCGGCAAAGGCCACTTGGGTTGAACAAACCAAGGCAGCCCTTGCCGACGCGACCCTTGCAGGTCGCTCAATTCGACAAAGGGCAGCTAGGTCGCACAACCCCTTGCTAGGGTTGCCACAACCCCTCGCCGAGGTTGCTCGACCCCAGCGAGAGCTAGCTAGGTGGCCCTTGCTTGACCCCGACAAGGGCCAAGTAGTCGTGCAAACCTAGGCCCTCATCGACGTGACCCTTGCGAAGGTCGCTCGACCCCAACGAGGGTCAGCTGGGTCGCCCAACACCAAGTAGCCCCTTGCCAGTGTCGTGCAACTGCCGAGGGCCTTATGCTGTTTGGATCGGGCAACCACATTTAGCCTCATGAGGGTCACGCAACCCCCTGGCGACGGTCGCGTAGGTCACCAGCAACATCACCGACCTCTCTTTAGCCCATGGCCGGACCCTTGCAGTCACAACAAATATGCCGGCCAACCCTAGGGAGAAGAAGATGAACAGTTGCAAACAAGGGCAAAGTCGAAAAATAAAAAAATCATTGAGGATAAAACTGGAAGAAAATTTTTTACTTCCCCTTTCGAGAAGGCTGAAAGCCCAAGGCAGCGTAAGACTTGCCTTGGGCTTTCAACCTTTTAAAGGCAAACTTTGTCTCAAGGTGGGTTTAAAATTTTTTACCAAACACACAAACATTAGCCCAAAGATCTTTAGACGCGGAAAGTCCATTCCCAAAGCTAGTACCAAACACAATACAAGTTCACATGATGGATGCTGCCAATAGTCTCAACTTCGACTAAAAGGATTTCTTAACCTACCTAAAACCATCAAGACGTTTTATTACAACTTTTGTATTGTCGCTTAGAGTACCTTTGAAAATAAAACCAAAACTGTCTTTGCCAAGCTTTTACTGAATCCGTCTCGTGATGGTTTTCAAATCATCATAGGTGAATCTAGTGGCACTCTAGGTACTTGATCAAGATAATCCTCCTTTGCTCTCTTTTGAACAAACAAAACTAAGGCTACAATGAGAATCATCATGGCAAAGAGAGCTTTGAGGCTAGACCCAAGTATTATAGGGAGACGATTGCTCTTACGATTGTCAATTGGAGTATAAGGACCTTCATTGGTCGCAAAGAGGGCCTTGTGAGATACAATTGAGTTTCCAATGAGCGATTGGCTTTTGTATCGGTGTGATCGTTAATTCAAAATCAAGGGGCCTGATGTTGTGAGATGAGATAGTTACCACCCTTTATGGAGGTGCATACGGTCTTGATTGTAGGATATATACAATTGTCTAGCTATGACTTCTCAAAACAATGTTCGTCAGATTTTGGCTGAACTAATTTTGCAGCGGCGTTTTCTCTTAGCTTGACGATGGTTGTATCTAGGAAGTCCAGTTGACTATGTTCACAAGGCTCGCCTTTCTAGGAGTTTCTCCGTCTGTTTGTATTAGTAAGCACACATACTTGAAGAAAAGATAGTGATCACCCTGGCTCTGCTGGTGGGCTTTTTGGTGGTTGTTTTGTCAATATTCGAGAGACACGTACTTAATACTACGTGCTTCTCATGGAGAATAGATGTACCAATCTTACAGGGGATGAAAATGTGAGCAGTAATTGGAAATTTGTTATACCTTATGCAACTTGTGATGAGTTTGTCAATTCCATTATCAGGTTACTCAACAGCTTACTTCTCCAGAGAAATGAAAAATAGTCACTAAGTCGAAATCTTACACAGTAAACCTTGATTCACTCATAACTAAAACAGCAAGGGTTTTTTAGTGTGGCTTGGCATTCTCTAATATTTGTACTTTTTCTGTCTCGGAATTCTGTTCCTTAATGTTAATGAATTAATGAGCCCTCTCCGTGTGGCTGTATGCACTTCTAGCTCTCCATTTGTCCAATATCTGTTGCATTAACTATCAGGAAGAAAATTTTACAGCATTACGTAATTGTCTCTTACTTTGAGCTTCATCGTTATATGGAGACTACCTTGACATCTTTTAGGGGAAACAAGCGAAGAAAAGAATGCTGCCGTGTCTCTTTACACTCTGGTTTTTTTGCATGGCGAGCTGACACTGTGAAACAAGAGTTATATCCTCTTTTATGAGCTGGATCCAGTTTCGGCTACTGTAAAGAAAGAAATGGACCACTGTTTATTGATATTGAACATGCTGTATTTCTGATGCTTTTGCATTGCAAACGGTCTTATGTTATGCTCGAGATGTCTCGGGAAGTCATGTGCCATATGTCGTCTTCTTTCTTCCTCTCAGCCTTCTTTCTGCGTGCGTATCTTTTTTATTTTCATAATCGCATTGGTTTTCTTGTCTTGTCTTTTACGTTTTGGGGATATTAGGTACTGATTATCGTTTCTCTGTGTGATTCATGATAACTTACTATCGCGACTCCGAGCGAAGAAGTTCCGTCGCTGGTGAGTTTGTGCCGGGAAGAGGGAGGACTTTGCAAGAGGTTACAGGTAGCTCGGGCCAATGGATGAGCTCCACATGGGCTCTGGTTTGTTGACCTGCCACGATAAGATCCAATCGAGAGGTGCCACGGCATGGCAGCGGGCCATGTCAGATCGCTTTGAACTTTCATTAATTGTGCGAGCAGTTCCGGGATCAAACAAAACCCGGACAAGCTTCTCAGCACGCTTGGATCATGATGATTAAAGACAGTGGAAAAGCCGGAGGTTATTGAGAATGATCGGTTCGGAAAGTTGAATCTTGAATGCCCAAACATCCCGATTCTCTATTTTTGGCAAACATATGCCTCAGAACAACCTCGACGGATCCTTAAGAAGTTGGAAATTAATATTATTAATCTAGGATACATTAAGAGTCACTAGGAAAAATCCAAAATTACCAACGATGAAATTCTCTTGTTATCTTTATCGGTTTTAATTGTGCACTGGTAGAACAAACTAAAAATAGACCATAAACCTTGAAATGAGGAAGAAATGGAAGGTAGTCATTGAACCCGAAGGATATCAGGTGTTGGAACCAAAAAGCAAATCAGATTTGGATCCATGATTTGGTAAAGTTGCCAAAAGACATTACTAGCAGCTAACTAGTCTTTCAGCAGCTTTTTCCCTAGGCTAGCACACAATAAACTTGAGCACGATGGTTTCTACATAAGCAATAAAACCCAATTGCAAAATCCTAACCAATTCAATACTTTTGGCAAAAGTGAAAACGAGAAATGATATCATGCCACGGGCTTTTTTCTTGGCCTGAAAAAGAGAATGACAAGTCGAAGTCCTCACAGACTGAAAAATTCAATCGCCCACATGTTCCACCACTGGGCATATGGGGAAGAAAAGTTCTTTTAAATTAGCAGCGTCATCGTGGACCACTTAGGATTGAGGGTAGTAATGTAGCGGTAGCATTGAATTCGACGTCCATGAGATTGAATCTCGCTACTCCACTACTAGAAGGCTAAGCGAGAGAAGTCATAATCCAAGTCTTCTTGAACTTTCACGATACCCTCTAACGCCTTGATGACCATGGACATGGGAGGCCTCTTTATATAGTCTCGTTGCAAGCACCATGCGGCAATCCTCATCATATTCACTGCATTCGCTCCATTTAGTTGCATGTCATCACTAGACTTATCCACAATGTCCAGCAATCATTCCTCTTCCGCCTTTCTCTTAAAAAGGCTCAATAAATACATGTCTTCTTCATCGAGAGAGCGATCGAAGATTTTTCTCCCACACAATATCTCCAAGATAACCACGCCAAAGCTGTACACGTTGACCTTTTCAGTGATTGCTGCACTTAGCCATTCGGGGGCCAGATAACCAAGAGTTCCTCTCATGGTTGTGACGATTTGGCTTTGGTCCTTGTCTATCAACTTGGATAACCCAAAATCAGCAACCTTAGCATTGAAATTTTCATCCAAAAGGATATTTTGGGGTTTAATGTCTAAGTGAACTATCTTAAATGTCTGCAATCTTCATGAAGATAATTAAGTCCTTTTGCAATATTGAGAATGATCTTCTTCCTTTGTTGCCAATCGAGAACACATTCATTGGATTTGTGAAAGATCCATCTATCTAAAGACCCATTCGACATATACTCATAGATAAGGAGCCTGTGGGATTTCTCGGCGCAAAATCCCACGAGTCTTACCAAGTTCACGTGATGGATGCTGCCAATAGTCTCAACTTCAGCTAGAAAGGATTTCTTAACTTGCCCAAAACCATCAAGG
Organism: Eucalyptus sp. ANBG9806169; assembly: GCA_014182395.1. Taxonomy (NCBI): domain Eukaryota; kingdom Viridiplantae; phylum Streptophyta; class Magnoliopsida; order Myrtales; family Myrtaceae; genus Eucalyptus; species Eucalyptus sp. ANBG9806169. The sequence continues at coordinate 31,081,833 of CM024583.1, read as the reverse complement.
CGTTTTACTGCAACTTTTGTGCCGTCCCTTAGAGTACCTTCGAAAACAGAACCAAAACCGCCTTCGCCAAGCTTTTTACTGAATTCTTTTGTGATGGTTTTTAGATCGTCATACGCGAATCTAGTGGGCATTCCAGGTACATGATCAAGGTAAGCCTCCTCTACTTGATTATCATCTCTCTTTTGAACAAACAAAACTATGGCTACAATCAAAATCATCATGGCAAAGAGAGCTATTAGGCTGTACCCGAGTCTTTTGACAAGGAGATTGATGCTCCTACGATTATCAACCGGAGAAAAGGAGCTTCATTGGCCACATTTTGTACTTTAAGGTACGCAACAAAATTATAGGAAAACCTTTTCTGGGTAATGTTAATAAGTGAAAGCACCTCGGTTGCTAAGTAACAACCGCCGTTAGTGCGATCCGATTCATCGACTCGAATATAGCTGCTTTGCGAGAACAGTTTTGTGCGCGGGCGTCGTACAATTTGAAGCATCTATGCCCTTGAGATCTTGAGTGAGACTGAAATACCAAACATTTTCGAGCTCCAAAAGACTTTGATATTTTGAAGCCCCACAAGACAATGGAACATTCTCAGAACACCCAAGATTAGGCTCCATATAATTTACTTGCTTAAAATAGCTCGTCCCCCCACTGAAAGCTGGACAACTACATTGCCCATCGGAACAAATTCCGTATCGCCCACACATTGTCGAACGGTCACAGTTGCTGCCGCGATCCTCTTCAAAAAGATCGGCCACTTCTTTCCACCTAGATCCCAAAAACCCATACAATCTCAAATGCCCATCTCGAGCACGGCTTTATGTATTGAATAGAAGATGCTTGAGGGATCAAACAAAGCTCCCACGAAGTTAGACTTTGAGAACCAAGATAAGCTTCCATATAAAAACTCAACAAATAAAATCTCGTCGGGTTCAAAAGCATATCGGAATACCCATGAAATAGATTTGAGGAGGATTAGTCTCCACTTGAGCAGATAAAATATTGCGATTAAGGGAAGGTGTAATCATGCTATCAACGGTCCAATTTGCCTCAGAAACACTCGCCATCAATCTTTGCCCCTTCTTCAACTGTTGTCCGAGGACAAGCGAGTTGGTTGGCTCATCATGAGATTGCCAAACAATCACATTGTCCTTATCAAACAGCACGAGATTCCCCAAATCTGTCAAGTTCAAGCCTACAACGTACTTTCCAGAAGTATTTGTGGACCAAACAACCATACCATCAACATCTTTCAACACTAAACCGCCTTCGGATGTGAGCTCCAATGTTGCTCCATTCTTTACGGGACTGTTTCAATCGGTGGACCACACTACTTGTGGACTAGCGAAATAAGCAGGTACGGCATTACTTTGAACTACGACAATGCAAACATCAAAGAGGTAAGTGTTGCAGTTACCATTACAATAGAAGCCGGCGATGTAGCCGAAGCTAGAACCTCCTTTGCCTCGGAGTAGAATTGTTCGCATGACCGATCCATCTACATATAGAGTTAAGTTAGTAGCTGCTGCGTTATTCACCCACCGAGTCAAAATCGTGGCAGTTGGGTAACCATAATATTGAGCTTGAGCGTCAATGAAATTTGAGAATGACGATAGAAAAACCAAGGAAAAGGAAAGGAAGAAGGAAGGGAGACCGCAAAGTGAAACCATGGCCTGCAGTGAAACTTTGAGCAGAGAGATGATTGAGAAATGGAAGAGAGGAGGGGAGAAGATGCAAATAAGAGACAACGACTTTGTGTCAAAAGATGAAAGCAAAACAGGAAAATTGCATAGGAAGTCCTCTCGAAAATGTGAATGCAATGTAGCCAAGTGTGATCTTGCAACTCTTTCTTTAATTTTTAATTTTTTCTTCTTTGGGTGGTTTGGGTTGGAAGAAGAGACTTGCATCCCGTTAAACAAGAAAAGAAGTACGCATCTTTGCCCATATGCCGCACGAGTAAGAAAGGAAAAAAAGACAGGCCAAAAGCAAGCGGTCCAACCGGTGGTGTTTGTCCTAATCTTCCCTTTGTGCACTTGCATATGCATGACGCATCCGCCTATCTTTCTTCTTCTTTCCTCTTGTACTCGGTACGATACGATGATGAAAAAGAAAAATACCTTGTCCAAAATCTTAAACGAAAAATGCCATCAAACTTTAAACCTTCCGTTGGTTTAGTTGAATCTCAATTTTTTTTTATTAGAAAGAGTATCAGAAAATGCTTTCGATTATACTTGTTTTAATTCATCATACACGCACTAAAGTGAATTTTTAATAATAACAATGGCAAATTTCCGGTGGGAGGATCTCGTTGAACTTTTCTATTCATGAAAGATTTAGAAATTGATTGTACTAAACCAAAAAGTTTACTAGTCAATTGCATTCTTTGCATAATACTTGGGTTTCCACTAGGTTTTTTCCTTCCGAAGAACTTTCTAATCCGAGCTAAAGCAGTGAAGTACCTTTAAGAAGTATAAAGACCTGATTTTTAAAGGATTTACTTAAAATGTGCCTTGAAAACACTTACTAAGCAACTAAATAAGAAAATATTACGACTCTCGATACATCGATTCTCAACATAATATACCCGATTACATGTCAAAGATCAAAGATCCCCTTAATAAAAATATTTAACAAGTGTCCAAGATACTCATCAAAATGGCCATAAATCAAAACAAAGTTTGCTGATATCAAATACGAGCTGAAGTTCGAAAATGTGTCCTCGTCTTTTTAATAAAAAAAAATCAATAGAGGAGCCACCGGGGATGGCCTCTCCCATCCATTTCTTTATAATAAAAAAATAAATAAATAAAGAATAGACTCATCATTTTTTTCCTGCTCAGAAATTAACTTTGCCACTTTCTTCATTATCTTTCTTCGCATTTTATTTTATCGTGTTTTCCAAGATTGTCTAACCGAATTCTCTAATATAGTAATGTCAATTATTAAGGGGATCTTTGATCTTTCTCTCTCCCCCGCAGAAGCTCTACTAACTCGCTTTGATCGATCGTAGCCTTAAGATTGTCGGTGTTCTCTTTTCGGTGTGCATATGCATACGGTTGCGTAGTCAGTCCGATCATGATCGTGTGCCACGAAATTCTCAATTATCCGGCTCCGATCACCTGTTGTGAGAATCAGTTCGGCGATACCTTCACGATCCTTTCAAAATCGAGGGTCTCCGGTCGTTTACGGTGGCTCGTTTCCAGCTGTCGCGTTTTACCTCATTTTTGTAATTTTGTGCGTGAGCTGTGGCTTGAATCGCGAGGAAATCCGGTAGCGTGAACCGTGGGATGCGTTAACTTTGGGCTTTTGGACGTGAGAAGTTGGTTCATTTACCGTGTCCTGGCTTTATGTTTTCCCCTCCTCCCTTTAATTGATTGTTTCGCGCGTATAAGAAGTTTTCCCTCCCGTTGGGTTGGTGATGGCTGGGCGGAGGTCGGTTGATCCTGATTTTATCGCGAGGATGGCGATTATAATCAGTGCTGGTACTTTATTGGTCATAGAAGTTGCTATTTAGTACCCTTTACCTTGTTGTTTTCGTCTTTCTCCTAGGCTATGCTAGAGCTTCCCTGTTATGAATACTTAAGAAGTTACATAATCAGTTGCAAAAATCTCTCTTTTGAGTTGTAGTCGGGGTAGTGGATTATTGATACCGGGAAGGTTTCTATGCAGGGAGGGTTTAGTATTACAATAGGATTACCTTCCGCGATGATCAATTCAGATGTCGTGTCTTAATAATTGAATGGAATGCAATGATGTCCTTTCGATGAATAGTATCTGAATTGCCTTAAGTCACTCAAAGCGTGATTAGCATAATTGCAGGGTGTCTTTCCCCCTTGTTATCGCAATAAACAACTATCTAAATTCGACCAAAAAAAAAAAAACAACTATCTAATCCCTATTCTCCTCTTTCTACCATGCCAAACAGCAAGAAGTGAGTCGCAACTCATCCTTTAATTTTTGTTGATTTTTCTTTTTTTTTTTTGTGGTTCAGGTTGAAAGAAGAGACCAGTAACTCGTCAAACAAGAAAAGAAGAACGTCTTTGCCCATACGCAACAAAAGTAATAAAAAAAAAAAAAAAACGAGAAAAGCCAAAAGCAACCGGTCCGTCCGGTGGTGTTTGTCCTAATCTTCCCTTTGCGCACCTCCATATGCGTGACGCATCCACTTATCTTTCCTCTTGTACTCGAAATTGATACGATACGAGGACTGTAAACGAGAAGGAAAAAAGCAAAAATTCTTTCGGTTATTACTTATTTGATTCGTCATACACGACTTATGCGATTTTTATAATAACAACGACAAATTTCTGGTGGGAAGATCTCGTTCAACTTTTCTCTTTATAAAATATTTAGAAATTGAACGCCGTGTAGAGCCATCCCCTCCACGCGATGCCTTCCATGGCCGAGGAGAAGATTGACAGATTCATCGCGAGATTTTCGTTTCCCTGCGCGATTCGTGATAGATAACTTATTATGGCGACTCCGATTCGGAAACTACGAGAAGAGGAGAGGGCACAAGGCAGAGGAATTTGGAGGAAGAAGAAGAAATAGTTCCGTCGCTACTGAGTTTGTGCCGGGAAGAGGGAGGAGAAGAGGACTTCGCGAGAGGTTACACGTAGCTCGGGCCTATGGGCGAGCTCCACGTGGGCTCTGGCTTGTTGACCTGCCGTGGTCAGGTCCAATAAAGAGGCGCCACGGCATGGCCGGGAGAGCCAGGTCAGATCACTTTGAACTTTCGTTAATTATGCGAGCAGTTCCGTTACCAAATAAGACCCGAACAAGCTTCTTATAACCCGATTAGTGTTATCTAAAGATCGGAAAGTCGAATCTTGAATGCCCAGACATGTCGATTCTCTATTTTTTAGCAAACAAATGCCTCGGAACGACCTCAATGGATCCTCGAGAAGCTAGAAGTTAAGATTATTATTAACTTACGATACAATAGAAGTCGCTAGGAAAAATCCAAACTTACCATTGATGAAATTCTCCCAGTTATCTTTATTGGTTTTAATCACGTGCTCGTAGAATGGACCGAAAAATAGCCCATTAATTTCGAAATGAGGAAGATATGGAGGTAGAGTCATTGAATTTGAAGAATATTAGGTGTTGGAACCACAAGCAAATTAAATTTGGATCCGTAACATGGTAAAGCTATCAAAGGACATTACTAGTAGTTTGCTAGTCTTTTAGCAGCTGTTTGCACAAACGACTTGGACACAATAAATTTGAGCATGATAAATTTCTACATAAGCAATACAACTCAGTTGCAATATCCTAATCAACTCGATCTTTCATTTGTCACTCCTTAACAAAGTGAAAACGAGAAGTGATATCATGACATGGGCTTTTTTTGGGGCCTAAAAAAGAGAACGACAAGTCAAAGTCCTCACAAATAGAAAAATTCAATTACCTGCACTTTTTACGAGAAAAAGTTTTTATAAATTTGCCATATCATCGTGGACCGCTTAGATTCAAGGATAATAATTCAGTGGTAGCATTGAATTTGACGTCCCCTTAATAAGAATATTTAACAAGTACCTAGGATATTCATTAAAACGATCATAAATCAAAATAAAGTTTGTTGATATCAAATACGAGTCCAAATTAGAGAACATACCCTTACCTTCGCCATCCATGAATATAACACCCATGCGTACACATCACAATCAACAGAGGAGCCACGGTAATCGCTAAGGATGAGCGCGGTTCCCGATAAAACCGGAAACTGGAAAACCGAATCCCAATTCTAAAGGGAGGGACCGGTTTCGCCCACTCGCCGCTCGCTAGTGCGTGCAGAGAAAAGTTACACTTCATCGTGTGCTGTGCGTCTCTCTTTCTCTCGCAAACCTAAGCTGAATTCCCTCCTCGATAAGTCAAGCATCGCCTTCTGAAAACCGGGAACCGGAGAACAGTCACCCCCGACGCCGCTTGCCTTTTAGGTGTATCAGGTTTGTTCTATCATTTCAACTCATGCTCCTTACTGCTTTGCAGATCTGTCTGAATTAATAGTATACGTATGAGGTCTTGCACTTGTTAAAATTCCACCTCAAAAATGATGAATCGAGGAGTCACTTTTACTGTTTTTGCTAGCGTTTCAGTTTGCATTCTGAATAAATACTGCATATATTTATTTTCTTTTTTGAATGAAAAAGATTTCCACCCTTGCAGCACTTGTGGGGGAAAATGTTCTCAGAAATAGCGTCACACATTTTCAACATTGCCAATGATAGGAAAGACATTTCTGATTTACTATTTCAGGTGGCAGAACTCATGGCAGTCATGGCCAAAAACTGTGGCCTTTCATACTGTAAAGTGGTGGAAGTAATTGCTGAAACAACTGCTCCACTGACTCCCATGGAAGAGCTTCTTGCTAAGATACCATCACAACGCCAAGAACCACAGGTATGCCTCTTCATTTTCTATACTCATGTATCCAGATTCCAGAAGATTACACACCTCCTTACCTTACTTGAGTCTTTTGAAACTCTGTTATGTGGAGAGAAGTTGGACTCAGAGAAGATAGAGCTAACTCTTTCACGTGATGAAATTAGCCTGTCTTCATTTCAGACATCCATAGATCCACTAAATAACTTACATATGAAGAGACAGGAATGCCTTTCCATGTTGCTAACTGTTCGTGATTCTTTAAAAGGCCTAAAACTTCCAAACCATACGAGTGAGGTCATGATTGCTGACTTCTGTTATCAACGTGCTTCCTTGATTTTTTGTACTGCTTCTAGTTCATATAAGCTGTACTCTGTGCCAATGGAGCCTCTCAATTTACTGGTAATCGATGAGGCAGCCCAGTTGAAAGAATGCGAGTCAGTAATTCCTCTGCAACTCCCTGGTGTTAAGCATCTGATTTTAGTTGGAGATGAGTGTCAGTTGTGCTAGGGTCGAAAGCAAGGTAATGTTAAAATGTCTGAAAAGTAAACTTCTATTTGGTCTAGAAAGATGTGTAGTATCCTTCTCTTCATTTGAGCTCAGATGGGCTAATTTTCTATACCTAACGGCCCTTAATTTTATTTTATTTTTTAAAATATATTATCATGCTTCATTTCTACAGATTTCTAGCAGGGCTGGTTTTGGAAGGAGTCTCGTTGAACGATTAACTTCACTAAATTATTTAAGGCAACTTCTCAATATACAGTACTGGATGCATCCATCGATAAGTCTGTTTCCGACTTCAAAGTTTTATCAAAACCAAATTTTGGATGTATTTTGCATGTATTACGTGATCATATAGGTATAGATTATGATGGCCATTAATAGTACTCTTGCGAAGATATTTCTTTTGAAGTTTTTCACCCCGCATAAAATAATATCATGGTAGTGATGGTTTTATTTCCTTTACTTTGCAGCTTGGAATGGGTCAGAAGAAAATCTGACGGTAGGTGTCATATCTCCTTATCAAGCTCAGGTTGCTGCAGTTCAAGCTACTTGGGAAAAAGTATGAAAATACCAAGGGTTTTATGGTCAAGGTGAAGTCAGTGGATGGATTTCAAGGGGGTGAAGAAGACATTCTTATAATATCCACCGTCAGATCAAACTCGCGTGGAGATATTGGGTTCTTGTCCAATACTAAGAGGACCAATGTTGCTCTTACCAGGGCGAGGTACTCGATCCTCTTAACCGTGTCAAATTACATTGTTAGAGTGATATAGCATGGATTTCAAAACCATACATTGCAGTTTGAATTATGATTCAGTGGAGATGCTGAAGAATATTCATATCTCTTCCTACGATGACGACAGGTAGGGGTTGATCCAGCACCAGAAGAAGTGGAGGATCTGATGAATGATGATGATGATGACTGATAAGGAGTAAGGACGATGATGAAGTGCAAAAACCGGTAACTCTAGGATTTGTAGAGAAGCCAAAAAATAAATGGTCCATGCTTTGTCAACTCTTCCCTAGCAAAGCTGGTGGGGCACCGGTGCGTTTTATTTTTGCGAAATTCGCCACCCTTCAGTTATCTTTTCTTTTTGCCTGAATACTTTTGCATTCTTGCACAAGCTTCCAATTTGCATTTTTATTCCAAGAGTAAGATATGAAATTAAAGACTATATTTTAATGGACAAGTTGTTGGATATTCACTGAAAGTAAATAGAACAGTCAAAATGTTGAATTTTACTTGACATCATTGTTGTTTATAGTATTTTTGCCTGAATGCAGGCTTGGTTGGATCAGATAATCTACCATATGGTATGTCTCGTCTTTGTGATATATGTGAACAACCCTTGCAATTTTTGCTCCGGGTATATTATTCTTTTGCTTTAAATGAGTTTCTGTATGGCATGTGTCCAGCATTGAATTTCCTAAACTCCTAACTGGAGTGGGAATCTTTTTCTTTTTGTATATTGTTGATTGGAATTCTATTTCTGTTCGTTGTTAACAGATATGGGACTATATATGTTCTTGACTTGCATATTCTTTCCCAGACAATGTATTTACTTGTGTTTTAATCATTTAAATGCGTGTGGAGAATATGCATGTCTAGATGGAGGGTTTTGGTATTCTCTTGTCAGTGTGGTGTCTTCTTAATAAATTGTCCTATTTTCAGTTTATCTATTTCCTTTGTGATCATTTAAGCAATGAAAGAAGTTTCGCTTCTATCGTTTGCCGCATCTATGAACTCTCTATTGTAGGATATTTATTTGGTTGGTAGTGTTGTCTCAGTACACGTGTCCCTTTTTTAATTGTCTTTTTGGTCGAAAACCCTTTTTAGTGTTGTTTAGTAGATGTTTGTACTTTTTTACATTGTTCATGACGTCCTTAGGTATATGCACCGACCTCTGATAGAGAATCCATGTTTCATCGTACAATATATTTGTTCACGTGTCCATCGATGTCTTGTCTTCTTTGTGATCAACATGAACAATGGAAGCGACCTGCAGTAAATGCATCTCAAAGGTACTTTTAATTGTCTTAATTCAGCAAGTCCTATTTCAATTTATTATTTGTGTACTTGTCTTTATCTAATTTGTCTCATTCTTTTGGTCCTCTGGTGGTGTTCAAGTGTGAAAGTTTTTCGTTGCCAATTGCCTCGTGACAATCCCTTCTACTTAAGTGAACCCCCACGACATGATGGGAGTGACAAACCTTTAGAGAGTGGAGGTAGCTTTTTATGTCTTTTCCCGGTCAATTATGTTCTGATTTTTGTCTTTGGAAGTGGATGGAATACTTTATGACCGTGCACATACATTTGAGCAGATGAATATGCTATCCTCTGTTTTTTTATCAGTTTATACTTTATGACAGTGCACATACAATGACTTGGTTCTGTTGTTGTCTCCAAGGGCCTATTTTCAAAGACTGAACTCATAGATGGGCTTTTGACTACTTGTTTTGTTGTGTTAGTCTCTCGGTAATTATGGTACATTTTGGCCAAAACGTATTGTTGTTAAGCAGCTCCACCTTGTAACTGGTGTGGAACATGGAAAAGAGATCAAATTTGTGGCAGCTGCAGAGAAGCACGATACTGCTCTGAAAAAATCAGGTTCTAGGTTATTCAGCTCCTTATACACATTCCCTGTCAATCTGGCCTTTTCCATGACACTTCTTGTTTTTTACCTACAGGCCATGCATTGGCGCTCAGGTCATAAAGTTATGTGCCAAAATAGTAGTAGAAATTCAGGAAACTCATCAGCAGAAGACCACAAATGTGAGCAACTATTTTAGACTTCTTAGGATAAATTATACCAGTATTGCAGGGGAGGTGCTAGTATATGTGCCTCTTAGGTCTCATGAATTTTCCTTTTCACATGTACAGCTCTGTTCTTTTTGTCATGTTGGCATAGTAGAGGTCCTATAAGAGTATTTTGAACATGCCTTAGTAAGTACACCGCCAGAGATATATGTAGTCATTTAGCTGTGATGATTTCGGTCTGTGGTCTTATGCTTGAAGTTGCAGCTCTGTCCTTTCTGTCATGTTGGTATAGTAGAGGTCCTTTCAGAGTAATTTAAACATGCCGTAGTGCGTGGACTGCCAGAGATATGTAGTCATTTAGCTCTGTAGTCTTATGCTGGAGGTTGAAATTGAACTTGGCATCATGTTTTAACTTCCAGTATTTTTTATGTACTTTTAAAATGTTAACTTCTCTATGTTGTAATTCTGCAAACAGCTGCAAGCAAGAGTCTATGGCCTGAACACAAGATCGTCAATGAGGATGAGGCTGAATATGATGTCGATGTGTATGCTGATTTGGATAATACCAATTGTCTGGTATCCAGAAACCAGAAGGATGACTCAATAAATTCACTTATTGAGAGTTTCCAGGCCTTGATTGCAATAGTTGCTAGCTTGAAAATCGTCCGTCGTGGGATTTGGAATTTTTTTAGGTATGCTGTGTTCTTTTTCCCTACTCTAACCTTTGTACCATGAAGCAGAAGAATCCAATGACATACCTGATGGAACACTGCTGATCTTTTACAGGCAAAAAGGGTTCCTGATGGATTCGTGCTCAATGTTGTGCGAAGGGAGGACCTGGCATCGCCAAATAGAAGTGGGAACTATAGCTGTGAAGTCCTCAAATGCTTGCAACTGGATTCGCTAGAGGAGGAGATGGATGTGAGTTCGACATCCGAATTTTTTTAGGTATGCTGTTGGTACTTTTTTTTTTTTTTTTCGATATAGCAAAACTAAGTTTGCTTGTAAACTTAAGAGTGGTTTAGAATATCACAATGCTGGCTTATAACATCGACACAGCTTTTCCTTAGGATCCTACCCAATGGCGGGACTAAGCAATTGTTGCATAGTTTACCCTGAAAATGAAACAAAACAAATGAGACCAAAAAAAAAAAAAAAAAAAGAACCTGTAGGAACTTGGAACCGACCCCGGAACCCGTGACAGGTAGGTTCCAGGTTCTTGGTTCTGATGGATAGGTTTTAAGTTCCAAAAAATGATGAACCTGTATCCGAGGGTAGGTTTCAGGTTCCAGACGGAACCTGTAAAGAACCGGGACGGAACTTGTAAAGAACCAGGAACCGCTCACCCCTAATCGCCCCTCCCTGCCCAATTTCTTTATTAAAAACAAAATTAACTCATCATTTTTTTCCTACTTAAAAATTAACTTTGTTACTTCCTTCATCATGTTTCTTTGATTTAATTTTATAGAGTTTTCTAAAATTGGTTAACTGAATTCTCTAATATATTAATATCAATTATTTTTTTGTCAATGATTGTGTAAGTTATACTTACGAAAATAGTGAAAATCCATACAATTTTTTTCTCGATAAACAGCGTGATCTATGTTACAAAATCTCCTAATCTAATCTAATTCACCAATTATATTTGACAAAAAAAAAAGATACACTAATTATTAAAGAGCATAAAGTTATTCAAATACGTATCCTGGAAGAGCGAATACACTCTGGGCAGAGCAAACAAATTCTCTCCTTTTATTTTTTTAATTGTCATCTCTGCAACGCACCCAAATGCTTCTGTAGTCATCGTCTGGCCGGACAAATCCTCTCTCTCTCTCTCTCTCTCTCTCTCTCTCTCTCTCTCTCTGTCGCTTCCTCGCTCGCGGCGGCGACGTGCGATGGAATCGTGGATCGTGGCCCCCCCTTTAATTGATTGTTTCATGCATCATAAGAAGTTTTTCCTCCCACTGAGTTGGTGATCGCTGGGCTGAGGTCCGTTGATCCTATTTTGTCGCGTGGATGGCAATTCTAAACAGTGTCTGTCGGTACTTTATTGGTCATAGAAGTTGCTATTTAGAACCCTTTACCTTGTTGTTTTCATCTTTCTTTTAGGCTATATGCTACAGCTTTGCTGTTATGAATACTTAAAAAGTTACACCATCAGTTACAAGATCCTTGCTTGCTCTCTCTCTCTCTCTCTCTCTCTCTCTGTGGCTCTGTCTTTGAGCTGTAGCCAGGGTGGTGGATTATTGATACTGGGAAGGTTTCTATGTGGGGAGGGTTTAACATTACAATAGGATTACTTTACGCGATGATCATTTCAGATGTCGTGGAATGTTTAAACTAAAGATTGATGGCAAAAATGAAAATGCGTTGATTAAGACAACCGGTAGTATTGATTCTATTTTTCTTAGTCTAACATTTCTTTCTTGTGTCTCTATGCAAAATCAGTGGCGACGATGATCAACCAATTACTCACATAGAAAGCCAGTTGCTCAGCCTTTAGACTATCATGTTACCTCCAAGAAGCCTTAAAATTAGCAGCACCTATTGCACACAAACAATGCCCATTTGTGCTTTTTTCCTGAACTTCTGCTGGTTTATTTGCCTAATATGGACATTTTTTACCAATTAGATACTCAAATAGGAAGTCCTTCTCTTAGGCTTGAGAGGATATTAACATCTTCACATAGGCCAACAAGCATATCGCAATGATTATATATAATAAGTACCTGCCCAGTGCTTATGGTTTTTTGGTTATCTACCAAATTCATAACAATTAAAGTGGACATAGTTTTTACTTAATCATTGTTTTATGATGCACATAAAAGTGTACATTTGATTTAGTTTTTCATAATGCCTGATGAATGTAAAGTTGCAGAAACACTGAAGTCATCAAAAAAAGAATCACAGAGGGTGTCATAGTGCGTAGACTAGGCCTATAGTATCTCGCAGCCTTAATGTTGCAAGTATGATGGCTTGATACCATTGGGACCTAGAGTTAAAATTCAATTACCTCCGGCATCGACTAGGTTTGCCTGTTTCTATTGTGCAGGTTTTGTTGGGTACAGGTGGTATGATTTTTCCTGCTTAGCTCTTGTTATATGGAGAATTTGGAAGGACATGTCTTCATATGCAGGTGAGGAATGTTGGATCTTGTGGCATCCACCTACATGAGTCTCTCTCTCTCCCCCTATCTCTCTCTATCTCTCTGAGAGAGTCTTGTCTGAGTGCCCTTTTCGGTCATGTTTGAGTTGATAAGAAGAGGTGCTTAAGAGGTTATGCAGCCTTCTCTTCATTTTTCCAGAATCAAACAGGTTATGAGTCTTCATTTTACTTCATTTGGTAGTTATTTTAGAGGGGCTTTGTTTAGTTAGATGTTGATGACTAATTTTAGCTTAGTCATAGCCTTTGCTATATACATTCTGAACTGCAAATGGCGATGCAGGCCCTTTTTTGATTTATCAGGTGATTGAAGAAGCTACCTAATTTGATTGTGTGATCCCATCTTCTGGACTTTATGGTGCCCTGCTTCCTTGGAGTGTTTTTGGATGGTCTGGTTCCTGGAATTTCAATTGGTCTTTATTATAGTAGGACTTTCCGATTTCCTCTGATCAATATGGATCTCCACAACTCGACTTAACTTTTCGACAGGGTTCCAGTTGTACATTACTACTGTCCGCTATTCGAAGGAAAGCCTGTTACAATGAGTATGAGGATTCTACTGACTAGCTCTGGTACTTCAGATCTGCATGCACTCCTATGGAAGTTTCATTTATTGCGGCGACACTCTCCCGTAGTGTTGAGGACTGGGACTTAGGAGCCCTTGAACAAGAAGTGGAATAATGCTTACTCGGTGTGCTCCCTATTGGAGGGCCTTGTAAGATACAGTTGAGTTTCCAGTGAGCAATTGGCTTTTGTATCGGTGTGATCATTAATTCAAAATCAAGGGGCCTGATGTTGTGAGATGAGATAGTTATCACCCTTTATGGAGGTGCATATGGTCTTGATTGTAGGATATATACAATTGTCTAGCTATGACTTCTCAAAACATTGTTAGTCAGATTTTGGCTAAACTAATTTTGCAGCGGTGTTTTCTCTTGGCTTGGCGAAGGTTGTATTCAGGAAGTCCAGTTGACTATGTTCACAAGGCTCCGCCTTTCTAGGAGTTTCTCCGTCCGTTTGTATTAGTAAACGTCCGTTTGTATTAGTAAACATGCATACTTGAAGAAAAGATAGTGATCACCCTAGCTCTGCTGGTGGGCTTTTTGGTGGTTGTTTTGTCAATATTGGAGAGACGTACTTAATGCTATGTGCTTCTCATGGAGAATAGATGTACCAATCTTACAGGGAATGAAAATGTGAGCAGTATTTGGAAATTTTGTTATACCTTATGTAACTTGTGATGAGTTTGTCAATTCCATTATCAGGTTACTCAACAGCTTACTTCTCCAGAGAAATGAAAAATAGTCACTAAGTCAAAATCTTACACAGTAAACCTTGATTCACTCATAACTAAAACAGCAAGGTTTCTTAGTGTGGCTTGGCATTCTCTAATATATGTACTTTTTCTGTCTTGGTATTCTGTTTCTTAATGTTAATGAATTAATGAGCCCTCTCCGTGTGGCTGTATGCACTTCTAGCTCTCCATTTGTCCAAGATCTGTTGCATGAACTATTAGGAAGAAAATGTTACATCATTATGTAATTGTCTCTTACTTTGAGCTTCATAGTCATATGGAGACTACCTTGACATCTTTTAGGGGGAAACGAGCGAAGAAAAGAATGCTGCCGTGTCTCTTTACACTTTTGTTTTTTTGCATGGCGAGCTGAGACTGTGAAACAAGAGTTAAATCTTCGTTTATGAGCTGGATCCAGTTTGGGCTACTGTAAAGAAAGAAATGGACACTGTTTATTGATATTGAATATGCTGTATTTCTGATGCTTTTGCATTGCAAACGGTCTTATGTTATGCTCGAGATGTCTCGGGAAGTCATGTACCGTATGTCATCTTCTTTCTTCCTCTCGGCCTTCTTTCCGCGTGCGTATCTTTTTTATTTTCGTAATCGCATTGGTTTTATTGTCTTGTCTTTTACGTTTTGGGGACATTATGTACTGATGATCGTTTCTCTGTGCGATTCGTGATAATTTACTATCGCGACTCCGAGCGAAGAAGTTCCGTCGCTAGTAAGTTTGTGCCGGGAAGAGGGAGCACTTTGCAAGAGGTTGCACGTAGCTCGGGGCAATGGATGAGCTCCACGTGGGCTCTGGTTTGTTGTCCTGCCACGATAAGATCCAATCGAGAGGTGCCACAGCATGGCAGCGGGCCACGTCAGATCGCTTTGAACTTTCATTAATTGTGCGAGCAGTTCCGGGACCAATTAAAACCCGGACAAGCTTCTCAGCACGCTTGGATCATGATGAGTAAAGATAGTGGAAAAGCCGAGGTTATTGAGAATGACCAGTGTTTTTTTAAGATCGGAAAGTTGAATCTTGACTGCCCAAACATGCCGATTCTCTATTTTTGGCAAACATATGCCTCGGAACAACCTCGACGGATCCTTAAGAAGTTAGAAATTAATAGTATTAACCTAGGATACATCAAGAGCCACTGGGAAAAATCTAAAATTACCAACGATGAAATTATCTTGTTATCTTTAACGGTTTTAATAGTGCGCTAGCAGAACGAACTAAAAATAGCCCATTAACCTTGAAATGAGGAATACATGGAAGGTAGAGTCATTGAACCCGAAAGATATCGGGTATTGGAACCAAAAAGTGAATCGGATTTGGATCCATGTTACTAGCACCTAACTAGTCTTTTAGCAGCTTTTTCCATAGGCTAGCACACAATAAACTTGAGCACGACGGTTTCTACATAAGCAATAAAACCCAATTGCAAAATCCTAACAAATTCAATCCTTTGGCAAGTTATGGCAAAGTCCACTCAATTGGCAAAAGTGAAAACAAGAAATGATATCATGCCACAGGCTTTTTTCTTGGCTTGAAAAAGAGAATGATAAGTCGGAGTCCTCACAGACTGAAGAATTCAATTGCCCACATGTTCTTCCACTGGACATATTGGGAAGAAAAGTTTTTTTAAATTTGCTGCGTCATCGTGGACCACTTAGGATTGAGGGTAGTAATATAGTGGCAGCATTGAATTCGATGTCCATGGGATCGACTCTCGCTGCACCCCTACTGGAAGGCTGAGCAAAGAAGTCATAATCCAAGTCTTCTGGAACTTTGCTGGTACCCTCTAATGCCTTGATGACCATGGACATGGGAGGCCTCCTTATATAGTCTCTTTGCAAGCACCATGCGGCAATCCTCATCATATTCACTACATTCGG
The DNA here is from genome assembly GCA_014182395.1 of Eucalyptus sp. ANBG9806169. Taxonomy (NCBI): domain Eukaryota; kingdom Viridiplantae; phylum Streptophyta; class Magnoliopsida; order Myrtales; family Myrtaceae; genus Eucalyptus; species Eucalyptus sp. ANBG9806169. Next base: position 31,065,832 of record CM024583.1, on the reverse strand, counting down.
TCCATTCAGTTGCATGTCATCACTAGACTGATCCACAATGTCCAGCAATCGTTCCTCTTCTGCCTTCTCTTAAAAAGGCGTAGTAAATACCTGTTATCTTCACCTAGATTGGCATCGATGACTCTTCTCCCACACAATATCTCCAAGATAACCACGCCAAAGCTGTACACGTCGACCATTTCAGTGATTTCGCCACTTAGCCATTCAGGGGCCAAATAACCAGGAGTTCCTTTCATGGTTGTGACGATTCGACTTTGGTCCTTGTCTATCAACTTGGATAACCCAAAATCAGCAACCTTAGCATCGAAATTTTCATCCAATAGGATATTTTGGGGTTTAATGTCTAAGTGAAGTATCTTCTTTCTGCAATCTTCATGAAGATATTTAAGTCCTTTTGCTATATGGAGAATGATCTTCTTCCTTTGTTGCCAATCAAGAACACATTCATTGGATCTGTGAAAGATGCATCTATCTAAAGACCCATTTGACATGTACTCATAGATAAGGAGCTTGTGGGATTTCTCATTGCAAAATCCCATGAGTCTTACCAAGTTCACGTGATGGATGCTGCCAATAGTCTTAACTTCGGCTAGAAAGGATTTCTTAACTTCAGTTAGAAAGGTTTTCTTAACTTTGGCTAGAAAGGATTTCTTAACTTGGTCAAGACTCTTAAGGCGTTTCACTGCAACTTTTGTGCCATCCCTTAGAGTACCTTCAAAAACAGAACCAAAACTGCCTCTGCCAAGCTCTTTACTGAAATCTTTAGTGATGGTTTTTAGATCGTCATACGCGAATCTAGTGGGCATTTCAGGGTCAGCCTCCTCTGCTTGATTATCATCTCTCTTTCGAACAAACAAAACTATGGCCACAATCAAAATCATCATGGCAAAGAGAGCTCCTAGGCTGGACCCGAGAATGACAGGGAGACGGTTGCTCGTATGATTACCAACTGGAGGAATAGGAGCATCATTGGCCACATTTTGCACTTTAAGGTAAGCAATAGAATTATAGGAAGTAGAATTATAGGCAAACCTCTTATGGGCAATGTTAATAAGTGAAAACACCTGAGTTGGTAGGTAACAATTGCCGCTAGTGCGCTCTAATTCATACCAGAATATAGCTGCTTTGCATGAACAGTTCTTTGCGCAGGCCTCTTTACAACTTGAAGCATTTATGTCCATGAGATCTTCAGTGAGACTGAAATACTTGAGACTAAAATACTTGACATTTTCGAGCTCCAGAAGACTTTGATTTTTTGAAGCCCCACAGGACAATGGAACATTCTCAAAACACCCAAGATTAGGCTTCGTATCATTTACTTGCTGGAAATAGCTCGTCCCCCCACTTGAAGCCGGACAACTACATTGCCCATTGGAGCAAATTCCATATCGCCCACACACTGTTGGATAGTCACAGTTGCTGCTGAGTTCCTTTCCAAAAAGATCGGCCACTTCTCGCCACGTAGATCCATTAAACTCATACAACCTCAAATGCCCATCCGAGCGCAGCTTCATGTATTGAGTAGAAGAAGCTTGAGGGACTGAAATAAAGATCCCATTTGAGGTAGAATTTGAGAACCAAGATAAGCTTCCATTTACAAACTCAACATATAAAATCTCGGGAAATTCTTCATTCAGATCTGGAGTACCCTTGAAATAGATCTGAGGAGGATTAGTCTCCACTTGAGCTATTAAAGAAATGCTATTAAGGGAAAGCGTAATCATGCCGTCAACGGTCCAATTTGTCTCAGAAACACTCGCCATCAATCTTTGCCCCATCTTCAACTTTTGTCCGAGGACAAGCGAGTCAGTTGGCTCATCATGAGATTGCCAAACAGTCACATTGTACTTATCAACCAACACGAGGTTCCCCGAATCTGTCAAGTTCAAGCGTTCAACGGACTTTCCAAAAGTATTTGTGGACCAAGCAACCATACCATCAACATCTGTCAAAACCAAGCCATCGGACGAGAGGTCGAACGTCGCTCCGTCCTTTACGGGATTGTTTCGATTGGTAGACCACACTACTTGTGGACTAGGGAAAAGAGCAGGTTTGCCGTTATCAGTGTGAACTGCGACGATGCAAATAGCAAAGAGGTAAGTGGTATAGTTACCATTACAGTTACCATTACAGTAGAAGCCGCCGACGTAGCCAAGGCTAGAACCTCCTATGCCTCGGAGCAGAATTGTCCGCATGAGCGATCCATCTCCATAGTGATATAACCTAACAGGTGGTACGGTATTCACCCATTGAGTTGAAATCGCGGCGGTTGCGTATTCTTCATATTGAACTTGAGCGTCAATGAAGTTTGAGAATGATGATAGAAAAACCAAGGAAAAGAAAAGGAAGAAGGAAGGGAGACCGCAGAGTAAAACCATGGCCTGCAGTCAAACTTTCAGCAGAGAGATGATTGAGAAATGGAAGAGAGGAGGGGATAAGATGCAAATAAGAGACGACGACTTCGAGTCAAAAGATGAAAGCAGAACAGGAAAATTGCGCAGGAAGTGTGAATGGAGTGTCGCCAAGCGTGATCTTGCAACTCTTTCTTTAATTTTTAATTTTTGCTTTTTTGGGTGGTTTGGGTTGGAAGAAGAGACTTGCATCCCGTCAAACAAGAAAAGAAGTCCGCGTCTTTGACTCTTTGACAAACGCGGCACAAGTAGGAAAGAAAAAGACGAAAGGCCAAAAACAAAAGAGAGCAGCCTGTCCTCCCGGTGGTGATTGTCCTAATATTCCCTCTGCACTCCTGCATGTGCGCGACGCATCCGCCTATCTTTTCTCTTCTTTATTCTTCTGTCCTCTCGTACTCGGTACGATACGATGACGAAAAAGAAAAATATCGTGTCCAAAATCTTAAACGAAAAATGCCATCAAGCTTTAAACTTTTCGTTGCTTTAGTTGAATCTCGAAAATTTTTATTAGAAAGATTATCAAAAAATGCTTTCGATTATACCTGTTTTCTCCATCATACACGCACTAAAGTGGTTTTTAATAACCACCTTCGGTTGCCCCCTACTGGCCACTTTTTCTATCTTGGAAATGGGAGGTTGGGGGTTCAAATCCCCACCTTCTTAGGGGGGATGGGGGTGGGGACGATTTCATTTCAGGAGTGGGTTTCGACTCCCATGCCCTGCAAGGAGGCAGGGCAAAAAGTCTGAGAGTGAGTGTTAGAGTAGGATTAGCGTAGGATAGACAACAAAAAAGTGATTTTTTTAATAATAACAATGGCAAATTTCCGTGGGAGGATATTGTTGAAATTTTCTATTTATGAAAAATTTAGAAATTGATCATACTAAAGCAAAAATTTTACCAGTCGATTGCATTTTTTGTTTGCATAATGCTTGAAAATTTTTGCTAGATTTTTTCCTTCCGAAGAACTTTCTAATCCGAGGTAAAGCAGTGAAGTATCTTTAACAAGTGTAAAGACCCAATTTTTAAAGGATTTACTTTAAATGTGCCTTGAAAGCACTTATTAAGCAACTAAGTAAGAAAATGTTACGATTCTCAATACATCAATTGTCACCGTAATGTACCCGATTACAAGTCAAAGATCAAAGATCCCCTTAATAAAAATATTTAACAAGTGCCCAAGATACTCATCAAAATGCCATAAATCAAAATAAAGTTTACCGATATCAAATACGAGCTGAAGTTCGAAAATGTGTCCTCATCTTTGCCATACATGAATATGACATCCTTACAATACACATCACAATCAATAAAGGAGCCACCGGGGATCGCCTCTCCCCACCCATTTTTTTATAATAATAATAATAATAAAAAAAGAATAGACTCATCATTTTTTTTTCCCGCTCATAAGTTAACTTTGTTACTTTCTTCATCATGTTTCTTGGCATCTTAATTTATTGTGTTTTCCTAGACTGGCTAACCCAATTCTCTAATATTGTAGTGTCAATTATTAAGGGGATCTTTCATCTTTAACCGAAAGGTACTCTCTCCCCCGCAGAAGCTCTACTAACTCGCTTCGATCGATCGTTGCCCTTGAGATTGTCGGTGTTCTCTTTTCGGTGTGCGCGTTCATATGGTCGCGTAGTCGGTCCGATCATGATCGCGTGCCGCGGAATTCTCGATTATCCGGCTCCGATAATGTATTGTGAGAAAAAGTTCGGTGATACCTTTTTCGATCCTTTCGAAATCGAGGGGTCTCCGGTCGTTTTGCGGTGGTTCGTTTCTAACTGTCGCGTTTACCTCATTTTTGTAATTTTGTGCGCGAATCGCGGCTTGAATCGCGAGGGATCCGGTGACGTGAACCGCGGGGATGTGTAGATTTGGACTTTTGGATGTGGGGAGTTGGTTCAGTTGTCCGTATCCTGGCTTTATGTCTCCCCCTGCCTCCCTTTAATTGACTGTTTCACGCGTCATAAGAAGTTCTTCCTCCCACTGGGTTGGTGATCGCTGGGCTGAGGTCGGTTGATCCTGATTTTACTGTGAGGATGGAGATTATAAACAGTGCCGGTACTTTATCGGTCATAGAAGTTGCTATTTAGAACCCTTTATATTGTTGTTTTCGTCTTTCTCCTAGGCTACATGCTAGAGCCTTGCTGTTATGAATACTTAAGAAGCTACACCATCAATTGCAAGATCCTTGCTCTCTCTCTCTCTCTCTCTCTCTCTCTCTGGCTCTGTCTTTGTGCTGTAGTCAGGGGGGGATTATTGATACTGGGGAAGGTTTCTACGTGGGGAGTGTTTAACTGAATATCATTGGGACCTAGAGTTAAATGAATATCCTTTGGCATCGACTAGGTTTGCCTGTTTCTGTTTTGCAGGTTTTGTCGGGCACGGGTGGTACGATTTTTCTTGCTTGACTTTTATTATATAGAGAATTTGGAAGGACACGTCTTCATGTGCAGGTAAGGGTTGTTGGATCATGTGGCATCCCCCTACATGAGTCTCTCTCTCTCTCCGTAAGAAATTCTTGTCTGAGTCCCCTTTTCAGTCATGTTTGAATTGATAAATACAGGTGCTTAAGAGGTTATGTAGCCTTCTCTTCATTTTTCAGAATAAAACAGGTTATGTAGCTTTCATTTTACTTCATTTGGTAATTATTTTAGAGGGCCTTTGTTTAGTTAGAGGTTGATGACTAGCTTAGTCATGGCCTTTGCTATATACATTCTGAACTGCCAATGGCGATGCAGGCCCTTTTTTAATTTGTCAGGTGATTGGAGAAGCTACCCAAATGGATTGTGTGATCCCATCTTCTGGACTTTATGGTGCCCTGCTTCCTTGGAGTGTTTTTCAATGGTCTGGTTCTTGGGATATCAATTGATCTTTATTGTAGTTCCGATTTCCTCCGATCAAGTCGCCTTCGGACATGAGCTCCAACGTCGCTATGATCTTTACGGGCTTGTTTCGATTGGCAAACCACACTATTTGTGGAATGACGTAATCAACAATTAAGGAAAATAGGAAAATTGCACAAGAAGTCCTGTCAATAATGTGAATGTGATGCAGTGACGTCCTTTCGGTGAATAGCATGTGAATTGCCTAAATCAGTCAAAGCGTGATTAGGGGGTGTCTTTTCCCTATCGTTATCCCATTAAAATATTGCAACTCCTAATATATTGATTGTCATTATAATATACCCAACTATACATTGACGGTCAAAATCCCCCTAATAAAAATATTTAACAGGTGTTTAGGATATTCATTAAAATGACCATAAATCGAAATAAAGTTTGATTTATATCTAATACAAGTTAACGTTCAAATATGTGTCCTCGCCTTCGCCATTCATGAATATAGCACCCATACAATACACATTACAATCGGTGGAGGAGCCATCCAGCGATCGCCTCTCCTTGCCTATTGTTTATTAAAAAAAGTATAAATCAGCTCATCATTTTTTTCTGCTCAAAAATTAACTTTGTTACTTTCTTCGTCGTGTTACTTAGCATTTTATTTTATTCCTTTTTTTAAGATTGATTAATCGAATTCTCTAATATATTAACGTCAATTATTTTTTTGTCGATGGTTGTGTAAGCTATTCTTATGAAAATAGCGAAAATCCATATGATTTTTTTTTCTCAATAAAGACAGTGAGCTATGTTACATAATCTCCTAAATTAATCCAATCTTAACACCCTATTTTTGTATATGGGTACCACATTCCATCTCACAAGAAACGACCACGTGACTCTTTTTTTTTTTAAATCAAACTGTGACTTTCTTCTCCAAAATGCTCCTAACACTTTGCTATGCTCAATCACCGTGAGACCCTAAACCCACTTTCCACTCTAGCTCAGCGCCCTAATGCCGTTTTGCTCACCGGCAGAGCTGCTCCAACACCGATGCGGGTGGGCACTTCCGACTTCACGATTGTTGCTCCAGGCCGAACACGGCTCTCATTGCACGTGAAGTGGAGATCAGATGATGAAAAGTTGTCATGATTCATCTGTTTATGGGGACAAGATAAGGTTAGGGATGAGCATATTGGACTGCCCGACTGAAAATCGCCTGAACTAGACCAGACCGGCTAGTGTGGTATGATTCCCGGAGGAATCGATCCAGTTTCCAATTCCATAAAAATGGAACCGGTAATTGTCGGGTTCCTAATTCCAGGGTGGAACCAGAACAGACTAGATTGGATCAAGCCAATCCATTTTTTTTTTTAAATTGATTTTTTAATTTCTTAAATTAGCAATAAAACTTAAAAATTGTACCAATTCTTGTATTTTTCTTAATTTTTTAATTTTCTTACTAAGTAATCCGTTTCATGGGACTGAATCGGATTGGACTGGTCAGTCCGGTCCAGTTATCGGTTCTAGATCGGTCTAGTCTAATTTTCGATTCTAAAAATTGGGAATTAGTCCTCTAAATTCGATTTTTAATTCCTAATGAAACTGGATCTGATCGGAAATCGACCACTTGGGAGAGAGACCGAGACGGTGACAGAGAGCAGAGGTAGAATGGAATCTTTTTCCCTCTTTTGTCATGTACGCATGTTCACTCAATCCCACGTGCACGGCACTGGCCAAAAGTTTCATCACGTTTTGCCAGTGCAACAAATAAAGTCGAGAACAGAGAAGATTCCGGATGACTGACCTAAAACCAGAACAAGCGGAAGTGATTCACCACGACCGATGCTAATCGACGACTCATTATTTGATTGGGTTTGGACAAATCTTTTGCCATCAAGCGGGCTTGGACCAAATACAAAAACTTTTTATCTGGGCCTGTAACTTCCATACAGGATCTGGATTTCTTTAGGGTTTTGGTGTGATGAACTTGCGCCAGTCTGGCTCTTCTGAAAATAGGCTCAATCCAGCCCCGAAGTTGCATCATCAAGACTTGGAGCTTTTCAATGCAAAGCCTAAGCCCAAGTTTCTCTATTTGGTTCAATATTTGGAATGGATTTTAAGGCTCTAAAATCTCTTGAGTAGATGCAAAGGCCTTCAGGGGATTGGAAAATTGGAGGTGCTTTGAAAAGTAGCATTTTCGAAAGGCTATTTCGTTGGTTTAATGAAAATATGTTAGCTTCCCATCCCACCATCATTTATTAGACATAATTTCATTTTTGCCTTTTATGAACCAAAAACCCTAAGAATGCTTCTCTCTCTTCACTCGCCTCTCTCGTGCCTCATGACTTCCCTTCTTCTATGCCTCAAGCCACATTCCCTCACGCTACCGCCCACAAGCTCTCTTCCTCACACCATGTTCCTTCATGCCTGCCCCCCTTGAGCTCTCTTCCTCATGTGGCATTTTCTCATACTTGTCCTCGCTCTCGCCTCTCTTCCCAAGTAGGATTTTTCTATTTGTGTTGAGCATGAAGTTTTTTTTAGTAGAAATTTGTGTTAATAATTGCAGATCTTACTTCTTCTTTTTTTTTGGCTACAGTGGCAATCTTCATTCGCGATCCGTGATTTTGTGGTTATGTTGTTATTTGTTCATGTTAAAAACCATGGTTCAATTCTCAACGGGTTGTGGCAGTACTTGCTAGAACCGGAAGTTTTGACCTTGGGATCGAGTAAGAAGGTTCGGAGATTAAGGATTTCGTGTCTTGTTTTGTATAGTGAAAATATGTTTTGCTCCCAAGGCTTGTTTTTCCATTTACGTTTATCCTTTCAAAGTTATATTTTGTCATTCTAATGCCTACAATCCTAAATCTAAACTCATTCGAAGCAGGAAATTGTCTTGAAGCATGCAATGCACCATCGCCTCAAAATGATGAAAGATGGTCGTCTAGAGAAATTAATGAACTTGAATCGGTGGACCCAAATCCAAGAAAGAAATTTTCTTCCGATGAAGCTTCACCCTGATGACTTTCCTATTTATTTAAATATATTAGACCAAGTTCTTCCTTAAGGAATTGTCTCTAAGAATAACTAGTGTTAATACTATTAAAAATCCCAAAAATACTATTAAAAATCCCAAATTGATACTCTCATGAAACCTTTATCCCAAATTAGCTTTCATCTCACAAAAATCCCAAACTAGCACTTCATGACACATTTACCCTAAATTGATTTTTCGTGTCACAAAAGATACCAAATTGGTACCTCTTACACAAATCTACCATCTATTAGTATGAAGTTTAATATTATGTTAAAATGCATACATGACAACACAAACGGTAGATAACTGCAACATAGATCTAACATGGAGAATGATAGATTTGGCGTGAAAAATCTATACATTTTATAGAAGGTAGATTGGATTAGGAGTAACATTTGTGGTCTTTTATAAGACAAAATTAGTTTGGGGTAAATATGTCATCAGGTATTAGTTTGAGATTTTATGTGAGATGAAAATTAGTTTTGGATGAATTGTCATAGGGTATGTGGTTTGAGTTTCTTGTAAAACAAAATTAGTTTTAATAAATGTGTCGTGGAGTCCAAAATTTATAATTTCTAATGGAATTATCCCGAAACTCTAAATTGGAATGGATTGATCCCTCTCCATTCAAGGACTTTTTTTTGCACTATCCACTCATCTCTTTCAACCAAAATTTGTACTTTGCCTCATTGAATAACACGAGTTTTGTTCAACATAAAAGAAATTAGTTTTAATGAGTTTAATGTTGCAAATTAGCAATTATTGAAAATTCTTACATTTTGTTTCAACTCTTCCTATCAAGTATTTCCTTAAAAGATTTTTAATATTTTCTCTCAAATTTACGCTAGTTTCGTTAATTTCATATAAATTCTCCCTATGTCAAATAATAACAAAAATTAACAATTTCCTAACTGTTATCAAGTCTTACATTTTACAATAACACATCATTTAAACTAAGAATTCTGCCTTTGTGTTATTCCAGATAGGGAGATTTATTTAAAATATGATACAATTTTGTGAATAATTTATGCTAATTTCCCTCAAATGGAAGAGGGCACGCTATTAAAATGCACAAATTTGCTCGTAGATTTTATAGTGGGTTAGTCGAGTGTTCTTAGAGTGGTTATAATTGGACTCATAATCCATTGCTCTGCATGATTTGAGCCAAACTGATGTATGGAATCATATGCAAAAGGGCAAGCCGGCCCAAAGTAAGTTTTAAGGCTCATGAATATTCTATTTGTTTCACGAAAAGAAAGATTAATTTGGAAATATCTCCCTAGAAATTGATCGTTTGCATTGCTTGAAATAAATAGTCAATTAAGAATATTTTTCATCATCAACAACACTTTATGTCTAAATATTTTTGTGGAAAATGAAAAAACAAAATTATTCACTCATTCATTCTTGTAAGTAATATAAGCAATCATTATTGTCAGTTCTTTTGGTGGTTTGGATTGGAAGGGACCTGGTACTCGTCAAACAAGGAACGAAGTATCGCTCTTTACATACGAAACACTCAGAAAAAGAAAGGCCAAAAGCAACCGGTGCAGCCGGCGGGGTTTATCCTATTGCTTCCCCTTCGCGCAGCTAAGTTATATGCGTCACGCATCGACCTTCCTTATTCTCTCCTCGTGAGAAATTTATATATTAAAAAAAATTAAAAAAAAAAGCGCCCGCTTAATGAATACTCAAATTTGATACGGCACAAGACACGGAATGTGAGAGGAAAAAAATGCCGTGTCGGAAATGTTATACGAGAAAAATGCAATCAGGCTCTTTATCTTTCGATAGTTTAGCCGAGTCCTCAATTTTCTCCCAAAAAACAAGGTATCGGGAGATTCTTTTGGTTATTACTAATTTGATTCGTCCTATGTGTACCTAGAAATTTTTATAATAACAAAGGCAAATTTCCAATGGGAGGATCTTGTTGAACTTTTCTTTTATAAAAGATTTAGAAATTGGTCGGACCAAATCGGAAAGTTTAATGGCGGATTGCATTCTTTGCATAATACTTGGAAATTGCCACTAGATTTTTCCTTCTGAAGAACTAACTAATCCTACTTGGAGCTGTGAAGTGTCTTTAAAAGGTATAAAGATCTGATATCAAAAATTTTATTTTAAAAGTGCCTCAAAAACACTTCTTAAGCAACTACATAAGAATATATGGTGATTCTCAATACGTTGATTATCATCGTGATATACTAATAATACATCAAAGATCAAATATCTCCTCAATAAAAAAAAAATTTAATAAATACTCAAGATAATCATTAAACTGTCCATAATCAAAATAAAGTTCACTAATATCAAATACGAGTTAAAGTTAGAAAATACATTCTTACTTTTGTCATATATGTGTATGGCACCCATACAAGACACATCACAATTGATAGAGGGAGGAGAGCCACCCGGCGATCGCCCCTCCCTACCAATCTTTTTAGAAAAAAAAAATCGACTTATCATTTCTTTTCTTGCTCAGAAATTAACTTTGCTACCTTCTTTTTCTTAGCACTTATTGCATTTTCTAAGGTTAGTTAGTCGAATTCTCTAATATAATAATGTCGATTATTATTTTAGTGATGGTTGTACGAACTATTTTTACCATTTTTTACGAAAATAGTGAAAATCCATACAATTTTTTTCTTGATAAAGAGCGTGAGCTGTGTTACATAGTCGAATTTAATCTAAGCTAAGCTAATTTTTTTCCACTGTTTATTCTAATCAAATTCACTTAATTATCAAAAAGCAAGAAATTTTCTCCGCAGTATTCGGGTACGTACCCAAAAGACCAAAATACGATAACGGCTGGGCAGAGCAATAAATTTTCACTTCTTATTTTTTGAAGTCATCTCTACAACGCGCTCAACTGCTTATATAATCACCGTCTGTCCGAACAAAAACTCTCTCTCTTTGTGGCTCTATCTTTAAGCTGTAGTCAGGGTAGCGGATTTTTGATACCAGGAAGGTTTCTATGTAGGGAGGATTTAACATTTCAATAGGATTGCGTGAGGCGATGATCAATTTAGATGTCGTGGAATGTTTAAACCGAACATTTTGGGCCAATTGATGCTACAATGAAGATTGACAGAAGGGCGGACAAGGACAGCTTTTGCTCTATGTATCTTAATTTCCAACTCCGTAATATATGATGGCAAAAATGAAAATGCATGGATTAACACAGCTGGTACTACTCATTCTAATTTTCCTCATCTAACGTTCTCTTTCCAGTGTCACCATGCAAAATCAATGGCGAGATGATCAATAAATTTCTCAAATAGAAAGCTAGTTGCTAGGCTTTAGAGCGCACTACAACCTCTCAAAGCCTCCATCAGGCAACGAGTTCGCAGATCTAAGCCAGAATGATGTACCTAGGGCTGAGACAAGAGGATGAAGGTGAAGGAACTGGCAAGCGAACACGAAGTGCTGAATGAACACCGTGTAGAGCCATCCTCTCCACGCAATGCCTTCCATGGCCGAGGAGAAGATAGACAGATTCATCACGAGATTATCCTTTCTCTACGTGATCTGCGATAACTTACTATGGCGACTCCGATTTGGAGACTTCAAGAAGAAGAGAAGGCGAAGGGCACAAAGCAGAGGAATCGGAAGAATAAGAAGAAATACTTCCATCGCTGCTAGTGAGTTGTGCCGGGAAGAGGGAGGACTTTGCAAGAGGTTACCGTAGCTCGGGCCTTCGGGTGAGCTCCATGGGGGCTCTGGTTTGTCGACCTGCCATGATCAGATCCAATCAAGAGGTGCCACGGCATGGCAGGGGGGCCACATCAAATCGCTTTGAACTTTCGTTAATTGTGCGAGCAATTCTGGGACCAAATAGGACCCGAACAAGCTTCTTATCCCCAATTAAATTTGATGAATCTGTATGCTTGGATCAATGCTAATTAATGACCATGGAAAAGCTGAGGTCTTTGAGAATGATCGGTGTTATCTAAAGATTGCAAAGTTGAATCTTGAATGCCCAAACATCTCGGTTCTTATTTTTGGCAAACATATGTCCCAGGACAACTTCGAGGAATTCTTAAGAAGCTGTAAGTTAAGATTATTAACCTAGGACACATCAAGAGTCGCTAGGAAAAATCCAAACTTACTAGTGATGAAATTCTTGCGTTATCTTTATCGGTTTTAATCGTGTGCTTGCGGAACAGACTAAAAATAGCCCATTAACCTTGAAATGAGGAAGATGTGGAAGGTAGAGTCATTGAATCTAAAAGATATCAGGTGTTGGAACCAAAAGGCAAATCTAATTCGGATCCACAACATGGCAAAGCTACCAAAAAACATTACCAGCAGCTAATTAGTCTTTTATCAGCTTTTTGCACAAACGATTCAGCAGGTTCCCCCTTTCCCTAGACTAGCACACAACAAACTTGAGCACGACTGGTTTCTACATAAGCAATAAAACCAAATTGCAATATCCTAACCAACTCAATCCTTTGCCAAGTTATGGCGAAGTCCACTCATTGGCAAAGTGAAAACAATAAATAATATCACGCGCACAGGCCTTTTTTTGGACCTGAAAAGAGAATGACAAGATGGAGTCTTCACAGCTTGAAAAATTCAATCACTCACACTTTCTACCACTTGACATATTGGGAAGAAAAGTTCTTATGAATATGTTGCGTCATCGTGGACCACTTAGAACTGAGGGTAGTAATGTAGTGGTAGCATTAAATTCGACGCCCATCCGACTGAATCTTGCTTCTCCACCGGTGGAAGCTTGAGCAGAGAAGTCATAATCCAAGTCTTTTGAAACTTCCACGATGCCCTCTAATACCTTGATGGCCGAAGACATGGAGGGCCTCTTTTTATAGTCCCCCTGCAAGCACCACGCAACAATCCTCATCATATTCACTGCCTGCGGTCCATTTAGTTGCATGTCATCACTAGACTTATCCACAATGACTAGCAATTGTTCCTCTTTTGCTTTATCTTAAAAAGGTTCAATAAATTCATGTCTTCTTGATCTGGAGAGCGATCGAAGATTTTTCTCCCATACAGTATCTCCAAGATTACCACACCAAAGCTGTACACGTCAACCTTTTCAGTGATTGCTTTACTCCACCACTCGGGGGCTAAATAACTAGGAGTTCCTCTCATGGTTGTGATGACATGGCTTTCGTATTTGTGCATCAACTTGGATAATCCAAAATTAGCAACGTTAGCATTGAAATTTCCATCCAAGAGGATATATGGGGATTTGATGTCTAAGTGAAATATATTTTATCTGCAATTTTCATGAAGATAATTAAGTCTTTTTGCTATATCGAGAATGATCTTCTTCTTTTGTTGCCACCGGAGAACACATTCATTGGATTTGTGAAAGATCCATCTATCTAAAGACCCATTCAACATGTCGTCATAGATAAGGATCTTATGGGATTTCTCAGCGCAAAATCCCACAAGTCTTGCCAAGTCCACATGATGGATGCTGCCGGTAGTCTCAACTTCAGCTAGAAAGGATTTCTTAAAATGCCTAAAACCATCATGGCGTTTTACTGCAAATTTTGTGCCATTGCAAAGAGTACATTCGAAAACAAAATCAAAACCACCTTCACAGACCTTTTTGTTGAATCCGTCTGTGATGGTTTTTAGATCATCGTTCGTGAATCTAGTGGGCATTCTAGGTACTTGATCAAGGCAATTCTCCTTCGCTCTCTTTTGAAACAACAAAACTATGGCTACGATGAAAATCATTACGACAAAGAGAGCTCCGAGGCTGGACCTAAGTATTATAGGGAGACAACTGGTCCTTCAATTGCCAACCAGAGTATTAGGAGCTTCATTGACCGCATTCTGTACTTTAAGGTAAGCAGTAGAATTATAGGAAAATGTTCTCTCATCAACGTCCATTAGTGAAAACACTTGAGTTGGTAAGTAGCAACTGCCACTAGTGGGATTCGATTCATGCTGGAATATAGCTGCTTTGCATGAACAATTCTTTGCACATACCTCTTTACAATTTGAGGCGTCTATATGTCCTTGAGATCTGGAGTGAAACTGAAATACGCGACATTTTCGAGCTCCAAAAGACTTTGATGTTATGAAGCCCCACAAGACAATGGAACATTCTCAAAACACCCAAGATTAGGCTAGATTAGGCTGCCTATCATCTACTTGCTGGAAATAGCTCGTCCCCCCACTCAAAGCCAGACAACTAAATTGCCCATTGGAGCAAAGTCCATATCGCCCGCGTGCTATCGGATAGGCACAACCCTCGGCATACCCCTTGAAAACATTGGCCACTTCATTCAACCCATTGGACCAACTATACTCATACACTCTCAAATGCCCATTTGAGCCCAGCTTCATGTATTGTGCAAAAGATGCTTGAATGATCGAAATCCCGCTCCCATTCGCGATAGAAGCTGAGATGAAAGACAAGCTTCCATTTACAAGCTCAACATAGGGAAGTACGATACTTGCCTTCACATTTGGAGCTTTATGCTGGAAATAGATCTAAGAAGGATTAGTCTCCACTTAAGTAGATAAAACATCACCATTCGCAGAAAATGTAATCAAACTGTTGGAGTTTTGTTTGTTAAAACAAAAATGAGTGCTTTTTACCTTGTCCCACATGGGAAAGGTGGGAAGAAGTAAACCAGTTTAAAAGTGTGGGATTTACTTTGTATATTTAAAGTAATGATTGGGTGGGGCTAGACCCCACCATACCCGCGTCTTGGTGCGCGAATAATTGCGCGATTATTAGGCGCACTTAGCACTTTGCAACCTCTATTATTTATTTTATTTTTGTTTTGAGAATTTTCGGAAATAAAATATAAAATGAAAATTCGAAATTTTATTTATTAAATAAATAAATAAAATAATTATTAATTATTATTCCGAATTTATTTGTGTCTTTTCATTTGCATATAATACCCGTTCGGTTTGCAACCTTTCCCGAAGGGTTGCATTGGTTCGGTTTTAACTTCTTACGAATAGACACCTTTGTTCATTTGAGCAAATTTCGAAAAAATGTGTTTGTTCATTTCGCAACTTTTCACGAAGAGTTGTCTTCGTTTTTCTTTTAAGACTAGTTTATATATACTTGTCGGATTGAGAAAGAAATTGGTGTGATTTTTTTTTCTTCTTTTCGAGTCTTCTTTCTGAAAAAACGACAGCCATTCTTTCAATTGTTTCCTAGAGAGATCCTGGAGAAATACTAGAATTGCTATCTAGTATTCTCAAATTGAGACTTTGTTGTATCCTGGAGGATATTTTGCCGGTGACCATTAGCAACTTTGTGGGGCAAATAAATCCTTAAAGAAAGTGATATCACGCCTCAAAGTCCGACTCGAGTACTCAAAAGATCAGTCTTCATTGTTCTACCCTATTCGAAACCATATTTTTACCAACAATTTTAAGGATTTATTTCGCAACAATGGAGTCGGAGACAATCAAAGTGATGAATCAAGACATGGTCAAACTGGACCGGTTCGATGGGAACAATTTTGCTCGCTGGAGGGACAAGATGATGTTCTTACTTACTTTGCTCAAGATTTCCTACATACTTTGGATCCTAACTTGGCGCCTATAGAAGATCCGAAGCCTACTATTGAAGGAGGAGAGCCAAGTGCGGAAGCCATTGAAAGGGTTAATAAAGAGAAGAAGAAACGTGCGGAGGACGAACTACTTTGTCGAGGACACATTCTGAATACTCTATCCGATCGCTTGTACGACTTATTCACTGAAATGAAGTCGGCTAGAGAAATTTGGAATGCACTGGAATTCAAGTATAAAGCGGAGGAGCAAGGTACCAACAAGTATCTAATCGCAAAGTATTTTGATTTCAAATTTATTGATACTAAACCCTTGCTGGAACAAGTCCATGAATTGCAAGTACTTGTGAATAAAATTCGTGCCCTCAAGATTGATATTCCGAAGCCTTTCAAGTTGGAGCAATTATTGCGAAATTGCCTTCAAGTTGGAAAGACTATGGAAAAAGGCTAATGCATAAGTCGAGGACTTTACTTTGGAGCAAATACAGAAACATCTTCGCATTGAGGAAGAGTCACGTTTACGTGAAAATTCTGTTTTGTATAGTTCCAAGGTGAATGCTGTGGAAAGAAAGCGAAAATTCGGCCAGAACTTCAAAGAAAAAGGCGGGCATAAATTTAAGAGAACACAAAAGAAGAAAAAGGGTTGTTGTTTTATCTGTGGCAAACAGGGACACTACGCCAAGGAATGCATTCACCGCAAGAGCATTTCGAAGGACAAGAATATTCCGACGATGAAGGCAGATGCAAATTTGGTTGAAGAAAATTATGTGGCCATGATTTCAACCATGTTTTCGAACATGAAAGTTTTTGAAATTAATGATACGATGGCTATGATTTCTGAAATTAATTCTACCACTTTGCCAAATCTGGTTGGTGGTTAGATTCTTAAGCAACGGTCCATGTGTGCAAGGACAAATACATGTTCAAGCAATTTGAGGAGATTGTTGACTCGGATGTTCAAGAGGTCCCGATGGCGAATAATGCTCTTGCAAAGGTTGCTGGAAAAGGCACGGTGGAGATAGACTTCACTTCGGAAAGAAGATTACTCTTCTTAATGTGTTATTTATACCCGAAATTAGGAAGAACCTAGTTTCTATTGATTTACTTTGTAAGAGGGGGTTTCGGGTTTTATTTGAATCCGACAAGGTTATCCTGTCGAAGAATGGGCTGTTTGTTGGAAAGGGTTATGCCAATGATGGCATGTATCAACTGAGTATCAATAATAATATTGCTAGTTCTGCTTATACTGTTGAGTCTTCATTTTTATGGCATAGTAGGTTAGCACATATAAATATTCGTTATTTGAAGAATATGAAGAAATTAGACTTGATAAATTTCAATGGCGAATATGATAAATGTGAAATATGTGCTAAGTCCAAACTTACTAAGAAACCATTTCCTAGTGTTGAAAGAAATTCGAATTTATTGGATTTGGTTCATAGTGATATTTGTGAATTCAATGGCATGCTAACACGTGGAGGTAAAAGGTATTTTATTACCTTTGTGGATGATTGCAGTAGGTTTTTGTATGTTTATCTCATGAGATCGAAGGATGAAGCATTTACCATGTTTAAGAAATATAAGGCTGAAGTAGAAAATCAATTAGAAAAGAAAATCAAAGTTCTACGTTCAGATAGAGGTGGAGAATATTTCTTAAATGAATTCTCTTCTTTTTGTGAAGAACATGGTATTGTTCATCAAGCTTCAGCACCATATACTCCACAACAAAATGGTTTGGCTGAAAGGAAAAATCGATCTCTTGGAGAAATGGTTAATTGTATGCTTTCAAATTCAAAGCTACCAATTAATCTTTGGGGAGAAGCATTACTTATTGCATGCTATATTCATAACAGAATACCTTCCAAGAGAAATGACATAACCCCTTATGAACTATGGAAAGATAGAAAGCCAAATTTGTCATATCTTAAAGTGTGGGGTGTTTGGCATATTACCGAGTACCGGATCCTAAGAGAACAAAGCTCGGTCCTAGAGCTATCAAAAGTGTTTTCGTTGGGTATGCTGAAAACAGTAAAGCTTATAGACTTCTTGATTTAGAGTCCAATGTCATTGTAGAATCAAGAGACGTTGAATTCTTTGAGAATAGATGTTTCACAAATTCTAAAATTATTGAAAATAATTCAAAATTCATGGAAACTCAAATAGATTCTCAAGAGAAAGAAACGAATGATTCTAGAGACATGATTGAACCAAGGAGAAGTACTAGAGCTAGGAAACTAAAAGACTTAGGTCCTGATTTTATTACTCATGTTTTTCTTGTTGAAGGAGATGGAGATAATAACGTGATAAATAAATATCATTTAGTATTAAATTTAGAAGATGATCCTATAAGCTTTGATGATGCTATGTCTTCTAGAGATGCTTCCTTTTGGAAAGAAGCTGTGAATGATGAAATGGACTCAATTATGTCCAATAATACTTGGGTATTAGTAGATCTACCAAAAGGATCAAAACCTATTGGGTGCAAATGGGTTTTTAGAAGAAAATATCATCCTAACGGTTCTATTCAAGCTTTTAAGGCTAGACTTGTGGCCAAGGGATATAGACAAAAAGAAGGAATAGATTATTTTGATACGTATGCTCCTGTTGCACGTATAACTTCTATTCGAGTTCTTTTTGCTCTAGCTTCCATTTATGATCTTCGTGTTCATCAAATGGATGTTAAGACTGCTTTCTTAAATGGAGACTTAAATGAGGAAATTTACATGGAACAACCAGAAGGTTTCGTTCTTCCTGGAAATGAAAGAAAAGTATGTAAATTGATTAAGTCTCTTTATGGGCTTAAGCAAGCTCCTAAGCAGTGGCATGAAAAGTTTAATTCGGTCATATTGTCTAATGGCTTCATCAATAGTAGTGCTGATAAGTGTATATACTCTAAATTCACTAAAGACTATGGTGTCTTAGTGTGCTTGTATGTTGATGATATGCTTATCTTTGGAACGAATATGACTGGAATTATTGAGACTAAGAAATATCTAACTTCTATGTTTAAAATGAAGGATTTGGGTGAAGTAGATACTATCTTAGGTATTAAAATTAAGAAACATAGTGGGGGTTATTCTTTAAGCCAATGTAGTTATGTTGAAAAGTTATTAAATAAATTTCAACATCTTGGTTTCAAGGAAATAAGTACTCCATTTGATTCCAGTATTAAATTGAATCATAATACTGGTAGAGCGGTGGCTCAATTAGAATATGCGAATGCTATAGGGTCTTTAATGTATGCGATGCATTGTACTAGACCTGATATTGCTTATTCTGTATGTAAGTTGAGTAGGTATACTAGTAATCCAAGTATAGAACATTGGAGGGCTATTACCAGAATTTTTGGTTATCTTAAGAGAACTAAAAATTTAGGATTGTTCTATAATAATTATCCGGCTGTATTAGAAGGATACACCGATGCTAGTTGGATTACAAGTGTGGGAGATGAGCGTTCCACTTCTGGATGGATTTTCACACTAGCTGAAGGTGCTGTATCTTGGGCAAGCAAGAAACAGACATGTATAACTCACTCAACAATGGAATCTGAATTTATTGCCTTAGCGGCAACTGGGAAAGAGGCCGAATGGATTAGGAATTTGTTGTTGGATATCAAATTATGGCATAATCCTATGCCTCCTATTTCTATCCATTGTGATAGTCAGGCTACTTTGGCAAGAGCCTATAATAGCAACTATAATGGTAAGTCTAGACATATTAGTCTAAGACATGAATATGTGAGACAATGGATTAAAGATGGTACCATAACAATTGTCTATGTGAGGTCAAGTAATAATCTTGCCGATCCTTTGACAAAGGCTTTACCAAGACATATGGTAATAATGACCTCACAAGAAATGGGGCTGAAACCCTTTAATTAAAATCACCAATAATGGTAACCCGACCTTTTTCTAGAACATCACTAGTTACAAGGTTTAATGGGTAAGAACAAGTTATTGAATGTGATTGTTTGATACCGACGTAGCCCGATATGAGAAGTCGGTATCGTCACATGCTTACGTTTTGTAGGTTGGATTGAATTCTTAATGAAGTATGATACAAATTTGTAGTGTGTTGATAGTAACAGAAACACATGGTAGATACTTCACCTATATGAGCTTAGAAGTGGTGCCGCTTCTTACGAAAGTAAGGGTTGCTTTCTAGAGAGCTCATGAAACAGGATCAAGCACAAGGCCATAATAGTGCGGAGTAATATAGAACTTCTCGCTGAAACAAGAGGTTAGTGTATGTGCGGTATGTCCGGTTCTATTATATAAAAGTACAAGTTTAAAGCCGAGCTACTTGTCACTTTGATAGAGCTTTGATGTACTTGCACTAAGTAAAGGTTTAACTCGAAAGAGACCTTTATGTATGTATATTAATCTTACTGAAATTTTGGCTGTACGGTTTTTGACATTTTTTTTTATTTTGAAATCTTTGTTTTACAAACAAAGTGGGGGATTGTTGGAGTTTTGTTTGTTAAAACAAAAATGAGTGCTTTTTACCTTGTCCCACATGGGAAAGGTGGGAAGAAGTAAACCGGTTTAAAAGTGTGGGATTTACTTTGTATATTTAAAGTAATGATTGGGTGGGGCTAGACCCCACCATACCCGCGTGCGGGTGCGCGAATAATTGCGCGATTATTAGGCGCACTTAGCACTTTGCAACCTCTATTATTTATTTTATTTTTGTTTTGAGAATTTTCGGAAATAAAATATAAAATGAAAATTCGAAATTTTATTTATTAAATAAATAAATAAAATAATTATTAATTATTATTCCGAATTTATTTGTGTCTTTTCATTTGCATATGATACCCGTTCAGTTTGCAACCTTTCCCGAAGGGTTGCATTGGTTCGGTTTTAACTTCTTACGAATAGACACCTTTGTTCATTTGAGCAAATTTCGAAAGAATGTGTTTGTTCATTTCGCAACTTTTCACGAAGAGTTGTCTTCGTTTTTTCTTTTTAAGACTAGTTTATATATACTTGTCAGATTGAGAAAGAAATTGGTGTGATTTTTTTTTCTTCTTTTCGAGTCTTCTTTCTGAAAAAAAACGACAGCCATTCTTTCAATTGTTTCCTAGAGAGATCCTGGAAAAATACTAGAATTGCTATCTAGTATTCTCAAATTGAGACTTTGTTGTATCCTGGAGGATATTTTGCCGGTAACCATTAGCAACTTTGTGGGGCAAATAAATCCTTAAAGAAAGTGATATCACGCCTCAAAGTCCGACTCGAGTACTCAAAAGATCCGTCTTCATTGTTCTACCCTATTCGAAGCCATATTTTTACCAACACAAACCATCAACAGTCCAATTTGTCTCGGAAAGACTCTGCATCAATCTTTGCCTTGCCCTCAACTTTTGTCAGGAGACAGGTGAGTTAGTTGGGTTGTCAAAGGACTGCCAAATGGTCACGTTGAGGTAAGAGTTGCAGGTACCATTACAGTAGAAGCCGTAGGCAAAGGCAAGGCCAAAAGCTTCTTTGCCTGGGAGTAGAATTGCCCGCACGATCGATCCATCCCTAAATCGGTTGACGCGACTAGTTGTCGTGTTGTTCGTCCACCGTGTTGAAAGCGTGGTGATTGGACACCCATTATCTTGAGCTTGAGCATCAATGAAGTTTGAGAATGGCGATAGCAAAAGAAACGAAAAGGAAAGAAAGAAAAAAGGGAGAGTGCAAAGTGAAACCATAGCCTGCAGTGAAACTCTGAGCAGAGAGATGATTGAGAACAAGGAAGAGAGGGGGAAAGAAGACGCAAATGAGAGACCTACAGTCAACTTTTAGTCAAGATGAAAGCAAAACAGGAAAATTATATAGGAAGTCCTCTCAATAATGTGAATAGAATGCAGTTCAGCGTGTTTAGCATAATCATAGGGTGTTTTTCCCCAATATCACTTCTTTCTACCATGTCAAATAGCAAGAAGAGACTCCAAACTCTTTCTTTAATTTTAATTTTTTTTTTTTAGTGGTTTGCGTTGAAAGAAGAGACTTGCAACCCGTCAAACAAGAAATGAAGTTAGCGTCTTTGCCCAAGCGCAACAAAAGTAAGAAAGAAAAGAAGAAAGGCCAAAAGCAATCAGGTCGACCGGAGGTGTTCATCCTAATCGTCCCTTTGCGCACCTACATGTGCATCACGCATCCGCCTATCTTTCTTCTTCTCTCCTCTTGTACTCGAAATTGGTATAATGTGAGGACGAAAAACAAGAGGGGAAAAATACTAGGTCCAAAATCTTACACGAAAAATCCATTGAGGCTCTATATTTAGGTTTAGTTGAATCATGAAATTTTTTTATTGTAGAGGGTATCAGAAAATTCTTTCGGTTATTACTTTTTTGATTCCTCATATGCACACTTTAGTGGTTTTTAATAGTAATAAAGGCAAATTTCTAGTGTGAGGATCTTTTTGACCCTTTTTCTTGATAAAAAATTTCTAAATTGCTTGTACCAAACCGAAAAGTTTACTGGTCAATTGCATTCTTGGCATAATACTTGGAAATTTCCACTAGATTTTTTCTCTGAAAGAACTTACTAATCCGAGCCGAAGTAGTGATGTGTTTTTAAAATGTATACAAATCCAATACCAAAAAGATTTACTCAAAAAGTGCCTCTAAAATACTTATTATGCAACTAAATAAGAAAATATGCAATTCCCAATACATTGATTGTCATCGCAATGTACCCGATTGCACATCAAAGATCCCCTTAATAAATTTTTTTAACAAGTGCCCAAATATTCATTAAAATGGCTATAAATCAAAATAAAGTTTTCTTATATCTAATAGGAGTTAAAGTTCGAAAATATATCACCCATATACCATACCTACACATCACAATTAGTAGAGGAACCACCCGGGGATCGCCCCTCCCCGCCCATTTCTGTATTGGAAAAAAAAAAAAAAAAACTACTCATCATTTTTTTCCTGATCAGAAATTAACTTTGCTACTTCCTTCGTCACGTTTGTTAGCATTTAATTTTATTGCGTTTTCTAAGATTGGCTGTTGATGGTTGCGTAAGCTGTGAACATAATCTCCTAATTTAATCTAATCTAATGTAATCTAATTCACCAATTATACTCGACCAAAAAAAAAAATTTCACTTATTAATTAGTAAAGAGTAAGAAAAGTGTTCGGATACGTACCCCAGAACAGGAAATACGATAACCTCTGGGCAGAGCAAACAAATTTTTCTTGCTCTGGCTCTCGGCGATTGTTTCTCGGTGCGGCGGCGACGGCGATCGAATCGGCCCCGAAGATGCTCTCTCTCCCCGCAGAAGCTCTTTCTAACTCACTTCGATCGATCATCGCCTTTGAGATTGTCGGTCTTCTCTTTTCGGTGTGCGTGTTCGTATGGTTGCGTAGACAGTCCGATCATGATCGCGTGCCGTGGAATTCTTGATTATTTGGATCCGATCACCTGTCGTGAGGATAAGTTCGGTGATACCTTTGGCGATCCTTTCGAAATCGAGGGGTCTCCGGTCGTTTTGCGGTGGTTTGTTTCTAGCTGTCGCGTTTTACCTCGTTTTTGTAGTTTTGCGCGCGAACCGTGGCTTGAATCGCGAGGAAATCCGGTGACCTGAACCGTGGGGATGTGTAACTTTGGCTTTTTCGATGTGAGGAGTTGATTCATTTTCCGTATCCTGGCTTTACGCGATGATCATTTCAGATGTCGTGAAATGTTTAAACTGAAGATTGATGGCAAAAATGGAAATGCATGGCTTAACACAACCGGTACTATTTTATTCTAATTTTCTTCATCTAACATTTCTTTCCGGTGTCTCTACGCAAAATCAGTGTTGACAATGATCAATAAATTACTCAAATAGAAAGCCAGTTGCTCAGGCTTTAGACTATCATGTTACCTCCAAGAGGCCTTCCAATTAGCAGCACCTATTGCACACAAAGAATGCCTACTTGTGCTTTTTGCTGAACATCTGCTGGTCTACTTTGTCTAATATGGACATTTTTTTTTCCAATTAGATACTCATATAGAAAGCCCTTCTCTTAGGCTTGAGAGTATATTAACATCTTCACATTGGCCAACAAGTATAAGTTCCTGCCCAGCGTTTATGGTTTTGTGATTATGTACCAGTTTCATACCAATTCAAGTGGACGTAGTTGTTACTTAATCATTGTTTTACGATGCACATTAAAGTGTCATGTGATTTAGTTTTTCATAATGCCCGATGAATGTAGAGTTGTAAAAAATACTGAAGTCATTGAAAAGAAAATCATAAAGGATGTCATGGTGCGTGGACTCGGCTAATAGTATCTCCCAGCCCTGATGTTGGAAGTATGATGGCTTGATATCGTTGGGACCTAGAGCTAAATTGAATATCCTTTGGCATCTTTGCCTGTTTCTGTTGTGCAGGTTTTGTTGGGTACAGGTGGTATGATTTTTCTTGCTTGACTTTTATTATACGGATAATTTGGAAGGACATGTCTTGATATGCAGGTAAGGATTGTTGGATCATGTGACATCCACCTACATGAGTCTCTCTCTCTCTCTGAAATTCTCATCTGAGTCACCTTTTCAGACATGTTTGAGTTGATAAATACAGGTGCTCAAGAGGTTATGAAGCCTTCTCTTCATTTTTCCGGAATAAAACAGGTTATGTAGTCTTCATTTTACTTCATCCGGTAGTTGTTTTTGAGGGGCTTAATTTAGTTAGATGTTGATGACTAGTTTTAGTTTAGTCATAGCCTTTGCTATATACATTCTGAACTGCAAATTGCGATGCTGGCCCTTTTTTATTTATTTATCAGGTGATTGAAGAAGCTACCTAATTTGATTGTGTGATCCCATCTTCTGGACTTTATGGTGCCCTGCTTCCTTGGAGTGTTTTTCGATGGTCTCTGGTTCCTGGGATATCAATTGATCTTTATTATTGCAGGACTTTCTGATTTCCATCATCAATATAGATCTCCACAACTCGACTCAACTTTTCCACAGGGTTCTAGTTGTACATTACTACTGTCTGCTATTCGAAGGAAAGCCTATTACAATGAGTATGAGGATTTTACTGACTAGTGCTGGTCCTTGAGGTTTGCGTGCATTCCTATGGAAGTTCCATTTATTATGGCGACACTCCTCCTGTAGTGTTGAGGACTGGGAGTTAGTAACCCTTTAACAAGAAGATTTTGACTAAACTAATCTTGCAGGGGCGTTTTCTCTTAGCGTGACGATGGTTGTATCCAGTAAGTCTAGTTGACTATGTTCACAAGGCTCCCCCTTTCTAGGAGTTTCTCCGTCTTTTTGTATTAGTAAACACACGATTGAAGAAAAGATAGCGATCACCCTGGCTCTGCTGGTGGGCTTTTTTATGGTTGTTTTGTCAATATTGGAGAGACACGTATTTAATACTATGTGCTCCTCATGGAGAATAGATGTACCAATCGTACAGGGAATGAAGATGTGGCCAGTATTTGGAAATTTTGTTGTACTCTATTTAACTTGTAATAAGTTTGTCAATCCCATTATCAGGTTACTTAATAGCTTAGTTCTCCAGAGAAATGAAAAATAGTCACTAAGTTTGAAATCTTACACGGTAAACCTTGATTTACTCATAACTAAAACAGAAAAAAGAAAAAAAAAAATTAGTGTGGCTTGGCCTTTTCTAATATTTAAACTTTTTCTGTCTTGATTCACTAAAAAATGATCGATAATAATTTATATCTAAATATTTTCGTGATATTTCATTAATCTATTTTTATAAATGACAGAAACAATCATTTTTTGGAAAATATTTTCTAAATCATTCATTTATCTTCCATTAAATAAACACACCCCAAATATAAACTCAAATCGGAAAGGCCCAAAAAAAAAAAAAAAAATCACTTCTTTCTACCATTGTCAAGGAGCGAAAAGAGGTTTGCAATTTTCATTTTTATTTTTATTTTCTTTTGGTGGTTTGGATTGGAAGAGACTTGCTGCTCGTCAAAGAAGGAACGAAGTGTCTTTTTTTGCATACGTGACGCTACAAAAATGAAAAGAAGAAAGGCCAAAAGCAACCGGCGGTGTTTACTCTTTCCAGACAAGATATTTCAGACTAAGCGCACCAAAGAATGGTAGCAAGTCTTAAGCTAAGATACAGCTTTCTTATTAGATTAATGCCCATTTGCTAGCAAATCCACAACATCTGCGAAGAAACTGATGCGGGAACTATTGGCAATCAAAGAGCATGAGCGGATTAGAAAGTACTTCATTGCTCGAGACCCTTTTAACCTCAACACACTTCAATCCAACGCACCACCCAATACTCCCTGGGGCCCGGGAACTGCTCTACAATCTCACAATCTCGACCCATGGAAAGTCCCACAATGCCGCCACCCTCAGGACGAGGATGAACTAGAATTAGATAAACCGCCCCGGTCCCCCCCAGACAGGCAGTAAATTCATCAACCGTGCAATACATGCATCACATAAGAGCCAAAAATATCCCCCCGAAACTAGATTTTTAATCCGGCACGGACATTTCAAGACTCTTTAAGTCCATCTAATTTCGCCTTTTCCGCACAAACTCCTGCCTAATCCCGAGAGGATCCCTACGAAAAGATGCACCCATTCATCCCCACGCGACAAACCCCTCGAAGAATCTCCATCCGGCAACGGGTTCGCAGATCTAAGCGAGGAGGACGTACCACTTAGGACCGAGGGTAATAATGTAGTGGTAGCATTGAATTCGATGTCCAAGGGATCGAATCTCGCTGCTCCACTACTGGAAGGCTGAGCAGAGAAGTCATAATCCAAGTCTTCCTGAACTTCCACGATGCCCTCTAATGCCTTGATGACCATGGCCATGGGAGGCCTCTTTATATAGTCTCCTTGCAAGCACCATGCGGCAATCCTCATCATATTCACAGCATGCGGTCCATTTAGTTGCTTGCCATCGCTAGACTTATCTACAATGTCCAACAATTGTTCCTCTTCTGCCTTTCTCTTATAAAGACTCAACAAATATCCAGGAGTTCCTCTCATGGTTGTGACGACTTGGCTTTGGTCCTTGTCTATCAACTTGGATAACCCAAAATCAGCAACCTTAGCGTTGAAATTTCCATCCAAGAGGATATTTTGGGGTTTAATGTCCAAGTGAATTATCTTCTGCCTGCAATCTTCATGAAGATAATTAAGTCCTTTTGCAATATCAAGAATGATCTCCTTCCTTTGTTGCCAATTGAGAACACATTCACTGGATTTGTGAAAGATCCATCTATCTAGAGACCCATTCGGCATGTACTCATAGATAAGGAGCCTATGAGATTTCTCAGCACAAAATCCCACGAGTCTTACCAAGTTCACATGATGGATGCTACCAATAGTCTCAACTTTGGCTAGAAAGGACTTCTTAACCTGCCCAAAACCATTAAGGCATTTTATTGCAACTTTTGTGCCATCGCTTAGAGTACCTTCGAAAACAGAACCAAAACCACCTTCACCAAGCTTTTTATTGAATTCGTTCGTGATGGTTTTCAGATCATTGTACGCGAATCTATTGGGCATTCCAGGTACTTGATCAAGGTAATCCTCCTCTGCTTGATTATCATCTCTCTTTTGAACAAACAAAACTATGGCTACGATGAAAATCATCATGGTAAAGAAAGCTCTAAGGCTGGGCCCAAGTATAATAGAGAGACGATCGCTCATACGAGCTTCATTGGCCACATTTTGTACTTTAAGGTAAGTAGTAAAATTAACGGAAGCAATTTTCTTGTCAACGTTCATGAGTGAAAATATCCGAGTTGGTAAGTAACAACTGCCATTAGTGTGATTCGATTCATACTGGAATATAGCTGCTTTGCATGAACAGTTCTTCGCACAAGCCTCTTTACAACTTGAAGCATTTATGTCCTTGAGATTTGGAGTGAAACTAAAATACATGACATTTTCGAGCTCCAGAAGACTTTGATATTTTGAAACCCCACAAGATAATGGAACATTCTCATAACACCCAAGATTAGGCTTCCTATCATCTACTTGCTGGAAATAGCTCGTCCCCCTACTTGAAGCCAGACAGCTACATTGCCCATCGGAGCAAAATCCATATCGCCCACACGCTGTCGGATAGTCACAGTAGTTGAGATAGTCTTTGAAAAGATCAGCCACTTCTATCCACGAATACAACTACTTAAGCTGATTATACCGATTAAACTCATACACTCTCAAATGGCCATCCGAGCCCAGCTTCATGTATTGCATAGAAGATGCTTGAGGGACTGGTATCGATAACGACTCCGAATAATTAACTAAGGACCAGGACAAGCTTCCATTTACAAACTCAACATATGAAACCTCGATACTTGCAGGAGGATTAGTCCCTAATTGTGGAAAACCTGTAAAATTAAGTTGAGGTCGATGCTCGAAATAGATCTGAGGAGGATTAGTCTCCACTTGAGCACGTAAAACATCGCCATTCAAGGAAAGCGAAATCATATTGTCATCGGTCCAATTTATCTTGGAAACACTCACCGTCAAACTTTGCCCCTGCCTCAACTTTTGTCCCAGGACAAGTGAGTCAGTTGGCCGATCAAAAGACTGCCAAACAGTTTCATTGTCCTTATCAAACAACACAAGGTTCCCCAAATCCGTCAAGTTCAAGCCTACAACGGACTTTCCAGAAGTGTTTGTGGACCAAGCAACCCTTCCATCAGCATCTTTCAACACCAAATCGCCTTTGGACGTGAGCTCCAACGTTGAGTCAATATTTACGGGATTGTTTCGATTGGCAGACCACAATACTTGTGGAGTGCAGTATGAAGCAATTAGGTTATTACTGTCAAGTTCGACGAAGAAAATAGCAAGGAGGTAAGAGTCGCAGTTACCATTACAGTAGAAGCCACAAGCGAAGCCAAGACCCAAAGTTTCTTTGCCTCGAAATAGAATTGCCTGCACGATCGATTCATCTTGTAAACGGGTGAAGTGACTAGTTGTTGCTTTATTCGTCCACAGTGTTGAAAGCGTGGCGGTTGGATTATAAACATGAGTTTGAGCGTCAACAAAGTTTGAGAATGACGATATAAAAACCAAGGAAAAGGAAAGGAAGAAGGAAGGGAGACCACAGAGTGAAACCATGGCCTGTAGTGAAACTTCGAGCAGAGAGATGATTGAGAAATGGAAGAGAGGAGGGAAGAAGATGCAAATGAGAGACCGACGACTTTGGGTCAAAAGATGAAAGCAAAACAGGAAAATTGCACAGGAAGTCCTCTCAATAATGTGAATGGAATGTAGTCAAGCGTGATCTCGCAACTCTTTCTTTAATTTTTAATTTTTTTCCTTTTTGGGTGGTTTGAGTTGGAAGAAGAGACTTGCATCCCATCAAACAAGGAAAGAAGTACGGGTCTTTGCCCAGACGCCACACAAGTAAGAAAGAAAAAGAAGAAAGGCCAAAAACAACCGGTCCTACTGATGGTGTTTGTCCTAATCTTCCATCTTCACACCTTCATATATGCGTGATGCATCCGCCTATCTTTCTTCTTCTTTCCGCTTGTAGTCGGTACGATACAATGACGAAAAAGAAAAATACCGTGTCCAAAATCTTAAATGAAAAATGCCATCAAGCTTTAAACCTTTCGTTGGTTTAGTTGAATCTCGAAATTTTTTTTATTAGAAAGAGTATCGGAAAATGCTTTCGATTAGACCTGTTTTTATTTGTCATACGGGCACTAAAGTGGTTTTTAAAAAATAACAATGGCAAATTTGCAGTGGGAGGATCTCGTTGAACTTTTCTATTCATGAAAAATTTAGAAATTGATTGTGCTGAACCAAAATGTTTACCGGCTGATTGCATTCCTTCGCATAATACTAGAAAAAATCCACTACTTATTTTCCTTCCGAAGAACTTTCTAATCCGAGGTAAAGCGGTGAAGTATCTTTAAGAAGTGTAAAGACCCAATTTTTTAAGGATTTACTTAAAATGTGTCTTGAAAATACTTATTAAGCAACTAAATAAGAAAATATTACGACTCTCAATATATCGATTGTCACCATAAATATACCTGATTACATGTCAAAGATCAAAGATCTCCTTAATATAAATATTTAACAAATGTCCAAGATACTCGTCAAAATGGCCATAAATCAAAATAAAGTTTGCTGATATCAAATACGAGCCGAAGTTCGAAAATGTGTCCTCATCTTTGCCATATATGAATATGACATCCATACAATACACATTACAATCAAATAGAGGAGCCATCGGGGATCGCCTCTCCCCACCCATTTCTTTATAATAATAAAAAAGAAAATAGACTCATCATTTTTTCCTGCTCATAAATTAACTTTGTTACTTTCTTCGTCACGTTTCTTCGCATCTTAATTTATTGTGTTTTCCAAGACTGGCTAACCCAATTCTCAAATATCGTAATGTTAATTATTAAGGGGATCTTTGATCTTTAACCGAAGGTACTCTCTCCCCCGCATAAGCTCTACTAACTCGCTTCGATCCTTCTTGCCCATGAGATTGTTGGTGTTCTCTTTTCGGTGTGTGTGTTCATATGGTCGCGTAGCCGGTCCGATCATGATAGCATGCCGCGGAATTCTCGATTATCCGGCTCCGATCACTTGTTGTGAGAAAAAGTTCGGTGATACCTTTTTCGATCCTTTCGAAATCGAGGGGTCTCCGGTCGTTTTGCGGTGGTTCGTTTCTAACTGTCGCGTTTTACCTCATTTTGGTAATTTTGTGCTTGAATCGCGACGGAAAAATTCGAACTTACCAAGAGGCGAGCTCCACGTGGGCTCTGGTTTGTTGACCTGCCGTTGTCAGATCCAATCAAGAGGCGCCATGGCATCGCCTGGGGAGCCAGGTCAGATCGCTTTGAACTTAAAAGCAGTTCCGGGACCAAACAAGACCCGAACAAGCTTCTTATAACCCGATTAGTGTTATATAAAGATCGGAAAGTCGAATCTTGAGTGCTCAGACATGTCAATTCTCTATTTTTAGCAAACATATGCCTCGAAGCGACCTCGACGGATCCTTGAGAAGCTGAAAGTTAAGATTATTATTAACTTATGATACAATATAAGTCACTAGGAAAAATCCGAACTTACCAATGATGAAATTCTCCGGGTTATCTTTATTGGTTTTAATCACGTGCTTGTAGAATGGACTGAAAAATAGCCCATTAATTTTGAAATGAGGAAGAGATGGAGGTAGTCATTGAATCTGAAGGATATCGGGTGTTGGAACCAAAAAGCAAATTAGATTTGGATCCATGACATGGAAAAGCTACCAAAAGATTACTAGTAGTTTACTAGTCTTTTAGCAGCTCTTTACACAAACGACTTGGACACAACAAACTTGAGCGCGATAAATTTCTACATAAGCAATAAAACCCAATTGCAATATCCTAATAACTCAATCCTTCAAGTCCACTTCTTAGCAAAGTGAAAACGACAAATGATATTTGCCATGGGCTTTTTTCGGGGCTTAAAAAAGATAATGATAAGCTAGAGTCCTCACAGATAGAAAATTCAATTGTTCACACGTTCTCCAAAGAAAAGTTATTAGAAATTTGCCACGTCATCGTGGACCGCTTAGGATTGAGGGTAATAATGTAGCGGTAGTACTAAATTCGACATCCATTGAACCGAATCTCGCTGCTCCGCCAGTGGAAGGTTGAGCAGAGAAGTTGTCATCCAAGTCTTCTTGAACTTTCAAGATGCCCTCTAATGCCTTGATGACCATGGTCATGGTAGGCATCTTTATATAGTTTCCTTGTATGCACCATGCGGCAAAAAAAGTCAAAAAGACAAGAAGAAAGGCCAAAAGCAAAATGTCGAAATTGGTACGATAGGAGGACGGAAAATGAGAGGGGGAAAAATAATACTTGGTCCAGAATCTTACATGAAAAATGCAACCAAGCTCAAAATCTAGGATTAGTTGAATCTTGAAATTTTTTTATCGGAAAGAGTATCAGAAATTTTTCGATTATACCTTATTTGATTTGATGTACGCGCTCCTAAGCAGTTTTTTTATAGTGATGATGGCAAATTTCCAGTGGGAGGATTTGGTTGAACTTTTCTCTTTATAAAGGACTTAGAAATTGATCATACAAAGCTAAAAAGTTTACCAGTCTATTGTATTCTTTGTATAATACTTGAAAATTTCGAATAGTTTTTTCCTCTCGAAGAACTTACTAACCGAGCTGCAACAGTGAAGTGAAATTTTGACTAGGTTTTTCCTCTCGAAGAACTTACTAACCGAGCTGAAGCAGTGAAGTTATTTTTTAAAGAGCATAAAGACTCGATATAAAAAAGATTTACTTAAAAAATGTCTTGAAAACACTTATTAAGCAACTAAATATAAAAATATCGCGACTCCTAATACATTGATTGTCATTGTAATATACCCGATTACACATTGAAGATCGAAGATCCCCTCAATAAAAATATTTAATAAGTACCCAAGATATTCATTAAAATGATCATAAATCAAAATAAAGTTTGTTGATATCAAATACGAGCTCAAGTTAGAAAACATACCCTTAACTTCACTATCCATGAATATGACGCCCATACATACACATCACAATCAACAGAAGAGCCACGGTGATCACCCCTCCCTGCCCAATTTCTTTATTAAAAATAAAATCAACTCATAATTTTTTTCCTACTTAAAAATTAACTCTGTTACTTCCTTCATCATGTTTCTTTGATTTAATTTTATAGAGTTTTCTAAAATTGGTCAACTGAATTCTCTAATATATTAATATCAATAATTTTTTTTTGTCGATAGTTATGTAAGTTATATTTGCGAAAATAGTAAAAATTCATACGATTTTTTTCTCGATAAGGAGCGTGATCTATGTTACAAAATCTCCTAATCTAATCTAATCTAATTCACCAATTATATTCGACAAAAGAAAGAAAGATTCACTAATTATTAAAGAGCAGAAAGTTATTCAAATGCGTATCCCGGAAGAGCGAATACACTCTGGGCAGAGCAAACAAATTCTCTCCTTTTGTTTTTTTTATTATCATCTCTGCAATGCACCCAAATGGTTCTATAGTCATCGTCTGGCCGGACAAAATCCCTCCCTCTCTCTCTCTCTCTCTCGCTTCCTCGCTCGCAGCGGCGACCTGCGATGGAATCGTGGATCGTGGCCCCCCCTTTAATTGATCGTTTCATGCATCATAAGAAGTTTTTCCTCCCACTGAGTTGGTGATCGCTGGGCTGAGGTCCGTTGATCCTATTTTGTCGCGTGGATGGCGATTCTAAACGGTGTCTAGCGATACTTTATTGGTCATAGAAGTTGCTATTTGGAACCCTTTACCTTGTTGTTTTCATCTTTCTCCTAGGCTCTATGCTACAGCTTTGCTGTTATGAATACTTAATAAGTTACACCATCAGTTACAAGATCCTCTCTCTCTCTCTCTCTCTCTCTCTCTCTCTCTCTCTATGTAGTCAGGGTGGTGGATTATCGATACTGGGAAGGTTTCTATGTGGGGAGGGTTTAATATTACAATAGGATTACTCTAGGCGATGATCATTTCAGATGTCGTGGAATGTTTAAACTGAAGATTGATGGCAAAAATGGAAATGTGTTCATTAAGACAACCGGTAGTATTCATTCTATTTTTCTTCGTCTAAGATTTCTTTCTGGTGTCTCTATGCAAAATCAGTGGCGACGATGATCAATCAATTACTCACATAGAAAGCTAGTTGCTCAGGCTTTAGACTATCACGTTACCTCCAAGAGGCCTTAAAATTAGCAGCACCCATTGCACGCAAAGAATGCCCATTTGTGCTTTTTTTCTGAACATCCGCTGGTTTATTTGTCTAATATGGACATTTTTTACCAATTAGATACTCAAATAGGAAGTCCTTCTCTTAGGCTTGAGAGTATATTAACATCTTCACATAGGCCAACAAGCATATCGCAATGATTATATATAATAAGTACCTGCCCAGTGCTTATGGTTTTCTGGTTATCTACCAGATTCATATCAATCAAAGTGGACGTAGTTTTTACTTAATCACTGTTTTATGATGCACATAAAAGTGTACATTTGATTTAGTTTTTCATAATGCCTGATAAATGTAAAGTTGTAGAAACGCTGAAGTTATCAAAAAGAAAATCACAGAGGGTGTCATAGTGCGTAGACTAGGCTTATAGTATCTCCCAGCCTTTATGTTGCGAGTATGATGGCTTGATACCATTGGGACCTAGAGTTAAATTGAATTACCTCTGGCATCGACTAGGTTTGCCTGTTTTTATTGTGCAGGTTTTGTTGGGTACGGGTGGTATGATTTTTCCTGCTTGGCTCTTGTTATATGGAGAATTTGGAAGGACATGTCTTCATATGCAGGTGAAAATTGTTGGATCGCGTGGCATCCACCTACATGAGTCTCTCTCTCTCCCTCTATCTCTCTCTATCTCTTTGAGAAAGTCTTGTCTGAGTGCCCTTTTCGGTCATGTTTGAGTTGATAAGAACAGGTGCTTAAGAGGTTGTGCAGCCTTCTCTTCATTTTTCCAGAATGAAACAGGTTATGTAGTCTTCCTTTTACTTCATTTGGTAGTTATTTTAGAGGGGCTTTGTTTAGTTAGGTGTTGATGACTAATTTTAGCTTAGTCATAGCCTTTGCTATATACATTCTGAACTGCAACCTTTTTGATTTATCAGGTGATTGAAGAAGCTACCTAATTTGATTGTGTGATCCCATCTTCTGGACTTTATGGTGCCCTGCTTCCTTGGAGTGTTTTTCGATGGTCTGGTTCCTGGAATTTCCATTGGCCTTTATTATAGTAGGATTTTCCGATTTCCTCTAATCAATATAGATCTCCACAACTCGACTTAACTTTTCCACAGGGTTCTAGTTGTACATTACTATTGTCCGCTATTCAAAGGAAAGCCTGTTACAATGAGTATGAGGATTTTACTGACTAGCTCTGGTCCTTCAGATCTGCATGCACTCCTATGGAAGTTTCATTTATTGCGGCGACACTCTCCTGTAGTGTTGAGGACTGGGAGTTAGGAGCCCTTTAACAAGAGGTGGAATAATGCTTACTCGGTGTGCTCCCTATTGGAGGGCCTTGTGAGATACAATTAAGTTTCCAATGAGTGATTGGCTTTTGTATCGGTGTGATCATTAATTCAAAATGAAGGGGCCTGATGTTGTGAGATGAGATAGTTATCACCCTTTATGGAGGTGCATATGGTCTTGATTGTAGGATATATACAATTGTCAAGCTATGACTTCTCAAAACTTTGTTCGTCAGATTTTGGCTAAACTAATTTTGCAGTGGCGTTTTCTCTTAGCTTGACGATGGTTGTATCCACGAAGTCCAGTTGACTATGTTCACAAGGCTCCGCCTTTCTAGGAGTTTCTCCGTCCGTTTGAGTTAGTAAACACACATACTTGAAGAAAAGATAGTGATCACCCTGGCTCTGCTGGTGGGCTTTTTGGTGGTTGTCTTGTCAATATTGGAGAGACAAGTACTTAATACTACGTGCTTCTCATAGAGAAGAGATGTACCAATCTTACAGGGAATGAAAATGTGAGCAGTATTTGGAAATTTTGTTATACCTTATGTAACTTGTGATGAGTTTGTTAATTCCATTATCAGGTTACTCAACAGCTTACTTCTCCAGAGAAATGAAAAATAGTCACTAAGTCAAAATCTTACACAGTAACCCTTGATTCACTCATAACTAAAACAGCAAGGGTTTTTTAGTGTGGCTTGGCGTTCTCTAATATTTGTACTTTTTTTTTGTCTTGGTATTCTGTTCCTTAATGTTAATGAATTAATGAGCCCTCTTTGTGTGGCTGTATGCACTTCTAGCTCTCCACTTGTCCAATATCTGTTGCATGAACTATCAGGAAGAAAATGTTACAGCATTACGTAATTGTCTCTTACTTTGAACTTCATAGTTATATGGAGACTACCTTGACATCTTTTAGGGGGAAACAAGCGAAGAAAAGAATGCTGCCGTGTCTCTTTACACCTTTGTTTTTTGCATGGCGAGCTGAGACTGTGAAACAAGAGTTAACTCCTCGTTTATGAGCTGGATCCAGTTTGGGCTAACTGTAAAGAAAGAAATGGACCACTGTTTATTGATATTGAATATGCTGTATTTCTGATGCTTTTGCATTGCAAACGGTCTTATGTTATGCTCGAGATGTCTCGGGAAGTCATGTACCGTATGTCATCTTCTTTCTTCCTCTCAGCCTTCTTTCTGCGTGCGTATCTTTTTTATTTTCATAATCGCATTGGTTTTCTTGTCTTGTCTTTTACGTTTGGGGATATTAGGTACT